>CM062810.1:881732527-882332527 GCA_031772625.1 Pinus tabuliformis
GATGAGCCCCAAATTTGGTAACATTTTGGGCTCATTTGGCCTCACTACCCTTGCTCAACCCTTCATTTTTCATGACTTATGCATCATTTTTTAGTATATTTATGTTATTTGTACGAATGAAGGGCAGTCACTATTCCTAGGTGGCTAATACATGTTTATTCAGGTTTTTTGACATTAAATGGAGCAAAACCACGCAGATGAAGGCTAGGAGACAGCCAAGGTGGCATTGAGGTTTTGTAGGAAGGTTGTCCACGCATTGAATGGCCTTCCTCGTGATCTCCACCCACAACTCCGAGCTCCAACAGCTATCACCATCGAGCTAGAAGGCAGCCAACGGATTCTAAGGGAACAACAGTTTACTTTTAGTTGGTCAGCCAAGCCCCACTAATTTAGGAGGCCAGCTTGGCCCTCATAATGTATAAATGTTGAGGCTGTAGCCTTCGAAAAAAAACTTTTGAAACTTTGTTGCAGATTCTGAATTACGAGCTATAGCCTTGTTTTGCTCTTTGTAAGCCATTTTTGGCATGTTATCAGACTTTTGACTATTATCTTTTAATGAATAAGCAGGCAGATTTGAGGCAGCTCTGAGTTCTTAAAGGAGCTTAAGCTCTCAGGGTTGGGCCCAACCTGAGAGCCTAAGGCTTCCTTCCTTTGTATTGTTACCTTTCTTTCTTTCAGCATTATATTTCTTTTCCTTTACATGCACTTGGAAACACAGTTTGCTGATTCGAATTTCTTGGAGTGGTTACATAGGTTAGTGTTATGAACAAAGTTGCTTCAGTAGTTTAGATTAGAGTAGAGAGATTGAAGTTAATCTGAGTTCCAAAAAGGGTTGAATGCACACTCACTTTCACCTCTGTTCGGGAACTGGGAGTGCAGACCGTGCCAACTACCAAAAACACAGTTTTACATGTTCATGCAAGCTTTAACGTAATATTTCCGTTTGTAGAAGTGTACATGCATTTAGATCTTGAGCAATAACTCTTTGTTTCAGCACCATGCACGATTTTCCCTTAAAAACGACATTGTTGTTCTTTGGTTTCTAATAAAACAGTTAGAGTAGGTTGATGACATTTCGGTTATACGCAAGACAGGGGTGATTTGTTTCATTTACACTGCGCAGCACCACTCCATCGTTTCCTTATCCTTCTAAGCCGTGCCTAGGCCATCTACTTATCTCCCAGTTAGATCATTTGCCTCCCAACTCTTCTATCATCCACGTTGTTTTATCTTTTCGGCCTTCCATTGCCTCTACCCTCCTCTAGACCAACCAGCTTTACACACCCCCTCTCCATCTCATCTCTCTGTCCATAAGCCATCACAAGCTCCCCTCCTACCTCCCTATCCACCCATACAGCTCATTCACTCATCCATCACCCAAAACTCCGATTGCAGAACATCCTGTAGAAATTACGGGACTTCCTGTAGAAATCCTGAACTTCCTGTAGAACCCCCTGCAGACATCCTGTAGAAGCTTGCAAACACGGTTGCCAGGCATCTGAACTTTGTGAACTTCTGTGGAATGATGTTAGGGATCCCTTGGACCCTCTCAGAGTCCTCCTGACCTTTCCAAGCCTTCCTCCCCTTGATCTACCCCTGCACAGTCAAGACCCAGTAAGAAGCACAGTCATAATAACTCCAACAACTTGAGCAAAAATACAAAAACATGTTCTCTTCAGATGAAAGTAGTTTAGACACATGCATCTCATCTCAATAGAAGTAATGGCATCACTTTTAGAAGTTGCATTCCCACCATTGCATCATAAGGATTAAGCTGGTAGAATTAGGGTTTACTAGGGTTTCCATGTTTTGTTGGCTTTCAGTTCATTCTTGCAAAGTAGGTTAATTTCCTTTGAGATAGCTTTCGTTCATCACTTAAAAAGCTTCTTCTGAGAACATATAGAAGTTGGCTTGAGCCCTAGCGGACTTGTGCCAGCTGACCAAGTGACAGCTGCGACAAGAGCTAGTACTTGTGCATACAGCACCGTCGCTTCCAAGTTTGTTACGAACTACCGGGTTGATAAAATTAGAGAAGGAAGCTCCAGGAGTTGTAGCATTATTGCTACAATACTGGAGCCCACCATCTTTTTGGCGCCGTTGCCGGGGAAGCGTCAGAGTATTAGTAATTGTTGCTTTTCTTCTATTTTCCTACTCTTGCCTTCTGCCAAGTAGTTTATTTCATTTCCATTCTGCAAAAGTAGCATAGACATTTCCTGCTTTCATAGATTAACATTTCAATTCCGCAATTTCATTTTTGCAAGCATAGATTAGCATTTCAATTCTGCAAGCGTAGACTAGCATTTCCATTCCTGCAATTTCATTTGAGCAAAGTAGATTAGTTCTTTCCTGCTTTCATTTCAATTCTGCATTTTCATTTCAGCAAGATAGTTAGTTGTAGATCAATCTGTTTCAGTTTTTGCAGGTACCAGAGAAAAAAAAAAAAGCAATCAAAAGTCTTTCCATTTCATGCCTCGTAGGAATCGAGATAAAACAGGCAAATTCTTACCCAACACCCCCACCACATCACTGAGTCACCCTTCTCTCTTCTTCGGTGACAGTGATCCAGAAGAACCTATAGGTGAACCTCCTGAGATATACGAAGATCCTATAGCAGAAGAAGAATTAGAGACCATTCCATCTGAAGCTATGGCTGACAATAGAGGAGAAGATGAGAGAATAGAAGGTGCCTTCCCCATCCGAGAGACCAATGGGGACATGAAAATGAAGAACATTAGCCCCTCCGCTTTACCTCACTTCCATGGACTGACTACTGAAGATCCTGATACCTTCCTGTTTGAGTTTGCTGTCCTTTGTCGAACCTATGACTATACTGAAGATGAGCAGAAGCTGAAACTCTTCCCCTCAACCCTTAAGGATGCAGCATTACGCTGGTTCATGGGCTTACCTGGGAACAGTATCACCACTTGGGCTCAGATGCAGCAAGCTTTCAACACTAAATACCGGGACTACTGTAGGTCCAAGGAAACCAAGGGAGAAATCTTTCGGATGACCATGGGAAATGATGAGTCCTTAGAGGATTATGAGGAAAGGTTCCAACTTAGCTATAAACGGGCCAGGTGCACACTTGACCCTGAATCCCTCAAGTTGGTCCTGCTCCGAGGAGTCCCTGAAGACCTCTTAGATACCCTTCACATGTTAGCTGGAGGAGATATTTACCAACTGCCTTATGAGGACATAAAGACTGTGTTTAGAAACCACTCTAGGGCAGCCCGGAAACGAGGTAGAGGAAACCTCCTCTCAGCTGGTATTCCTTTCTCCAAACATGAGTTTGCAAATCAATTAGAAGATCTCAAGAGTGAGGTGAGACAGACCATTGCCATGCAACTTGACACATTCAGGATCCAGCAGAAGAAAGAAGAAGCTGAGAGGGCCTTGGCTATCTTCTGCCCTAGGTGCACAAGGAAACACCCTAAGAACGAATGCCCATTACATTCGGTTGAAGTATGTTTTGTTTGTGAGGAGGACCATCCCACAAATCAATGTCCAACCTTACCTGGGCTTAAAGCCATGTATCAAGGGACAGAAGCCCCCACTGAACCTCTCTATTTCCTCAACCAAAGGAGGCCACAAGGACCTAGACCTTACCAGCAGGGGATGCAAGGGGCACCCCAAGCTTATTACAGCCCCAACCAATCTACTCCTATGCCTTCCTGGGGTCCCCCTGCTCATCCTTCCTGGTCTGTGCCTCCTCCATGGTCTTACCCACCTCAGTATCATACTCAACCCACTACTCATTCGTATCACTCACATGCCCAGCCACAACCTCAGTGGAATGCACCTCAATCGGGGTGGAGGCCCCAATACAATACTCCTCCCGCCATTTTGCCTCCACCACCAGCTCAACCACAACCATTACCTCCTGCTCCCCCAAGGCAACCTCAAATGCCTGCTCAACCGAACCCGAACCCCAACAACAGACAGGCCCAGCAGGTATATACTGGGGAAACATCATGCCCTACCTATGCTGTGGAGATCCAGGAGATCAATCTTCGATCTGGAAAGACTCTTCCGGATCGCCAACCTCCTCCCCCAGAGGATGAGGAAGATAAACAGGAAAGTGAACCAAAGGCTATTCCACCCTTTCCTGAGAGACTAACGGCCACCACACAACCCAACCCAGAGGAGGATGAGCTTCTGGGAGAACTCAAACAGTTGTGTGTGAAAATTCCACTTCTCCAAGCCATCAAAGATGTACCGATATACAACAAACTGGTTAAGGAAAAGTGTTTCAGACACCCAGGCAGGCGAAAGAGAGATGCTTCAACCATCAATGTCTTAGGACAACTGTCTGACCTTATGTTGGGACAAGTCATCTGCCCAAAGTATCTAGATCCTGGGAGTCCTGTAGTAGATGTCCACATCAATGGCACCATCATACCTCACACCTTGATTGATCTGGGGGCTGCCATTAATGTGATGACCAGGGATACCATGCTCAAACTCAACCTTCAGGGTTCCTTGAGGAAGACCTCGACAGTCCTACAACTAGCAGATCGCTCCACCGTGACTCCCGAAGGGATTGTGGAGGATGTCTTGGTCTCTGTTGACTCTTGGGAATACCCTGCAGATTTCTTGGTTCTGCAACCAAAGGCAAAGCTTACTGGATACCCTCTCATTTTGGGAAGGCCTTGGTTAGCCACTGCAGATGCTTACATAAGCTGTCGTGCAGGAAACATGACCATCAAAAATGGTCCTATGTCCAAGCAGCTAGTCCTATACCCTCCTGCCCAACCCTCCTTAGAGCATGACTTACCACTTTGGTTGGAGGAAGGAGAAGAGGATGAGGTGTACTCAGCACCTTTGTGCACCCTAGACACCACTAGAAGAGACCCCCCAACCGAGGATGACTTGATTGAGACCTTGATCCAGAATCCACCTCCCAGTGCACTATCCTTAGAGAAATTGGTGGAGGATGCCCAAGCCAGCGCCTTAGTGGACCTTTGTGCGACCAACCCTGTCACTCCCAGAGTCAAGAATGTGGAGTTCGGCCCTGAGAGAACGTTAAAGATCAGCTCCTCCCTATCTCCTTCCCAGGAAAAGGAGCTGTGTAGCTTGTTGGCCAGTCATCTAGATGCTTTTGCTTGGAGCTATAAGGAGATGAAAGGAGTCCATCCTTCGGTCTGTACCCATCACATATACATCAAAGAGGACTGTAAAACGGTTAGGCAACCCCAGAGGAGAATGAATCCAGCCCTTAAGGACATTGTCAAGGAAGAATTGCAAAAACTGTTGGATGCCGGATTCATCTACCCCATCTCGGATAGCGAATGGGTGTCCCCTCTGGTGTTGGTTCCCAAGAAAAATGGGAAGTGGAGAATCTGTGTGGACTACCGAGAACTGAACAAAGCTACCAAGAAAGACCATTTCCTCTACCTTTCATAGATCAAGTGTTGGATGGACTGGCAGGAAAGAAGTTTTTCTCTTTCCTAGATGGGTTTAGCAGGTACAACCAAATCCAAATCAGCCCGGAAGACCAAGATAAGACCACCTTCACTTGTCCTTGGGGTACCTTTGCCTACCGAGTTCTTCCCTTTGGGCTATGCAATGCTCCTGCTACCTTCCAGAGAGCCGTCTTGAGCATCTTTTCTGAGCTGGTCCATGATGCGGTGGAAATCTATATGGATGACTTCACTCCTTATGGGTCCAACTTCCAGGAAGCATTGTCCAATCTGGGAAAAGTCCTAACCAAATGCATTGAGATGAACCTGTCCCTTAGTCCTGAAAAATGTGAATTCTTGATGACTGAAGGGACCGTGCTAGGCCATACCATTTCTTGCCAAGGGTTACAGGTGGATCCTAACAAAATTGCTCTCATCAAGAAGGTTCCACCTCCTCAAAAGGTAAGGGATGTTCGGAGTTTCTTAGGATTAGCAGGGTATTACAGGAGATTCATTAAAGACTTCAGCAAGTTAGCCTCGCCATTGTTTGGCCTCTTGGCAAAGGATGTGGAGTTTAAATGGACTGACGATTGTCAGAGGGCTCTGAATGAATTAAAGGACAAGTTGGTGTCTGCCCCAATCTTGAGAGGTCCAAACTGGGCCCTACCTTTCCACATCCACACTGATGCCTCGAACAAAGCCATAGGGGCAGCCTTAGGACAAGTTGAAAAAAAACTTCCATATGCCATTTACTTTGTTAGCAAAAACTTATCCAAAGCTGAACTGAATTACACTGTAACCGAGAAAGAATTTTTGGCCGTGGTCCATGCACTGAACAAGTTCCGACATTATATCACTGGCTATCAAACATTTGTACATACTGATCATGCTGCAATTAGATATTTAATGAATAAACCAGATGTGAATGCTCGTATTATTAGATGGTTACTTTTGTTGCAGCAGTTTGATTTGACCATTGTTGACAAACCAGGTAAAGAAAATGTTGTTGCTGACTTTTTATCTAGATTGGACTTGTCTGCAGATGAGGATGGAACAGTGGATGACCAGATGCCCGATGAACATCTGTTTGCTATTTCAGTACTCTCTCCATGGTTTGCTGATATAGCGAACTACCTTGTTTCCACACAGTTCCCTCCGCACCTGTCCTCAAGAGAGAAGAGCAGAATCGTCAGAAAAAGTGCCTCATTCACTTGGATCGGGGGCAACCTGTTCAAGCTTGGCCCTGATCAGATCTTAAGGCGTTGTGTAAGGGAGGAGGAAGTCTTTGATATCCTCCTCACCTGTCATGATGGGCCTTGTGGAGGACATTTTGCAGCAAAGAGGACTGCCTTCAAAATCCTGCAGGCAGGCTACTATTGGCCCACACTTCATCAAGATGTCAGAAGATATATCAGCCAATGTGACCGATGCCAAAGAATGGGGAAACCGACTCAAAGGGATGAGATGCCTCTCCAACCTCAAGTGACTCTTGAGCCATTTGAGAAGTGGGGTATGGACTTTGTGGGTCCAATCAACCCTCCTTCGAGGCAAAGGTCTTACATCATTGTGTGCACTGACTACCTGACAAAGTGGGCAGAAACTAAGGCAATCAAAGCAGCAACAGAAGAAAAGGTGGCTGAGTTCTTAAGAGAAAACATCTTCTACAAATTTGGCTACCCAAGAGAGCTAGTCACCGATCAAGGAAGCCAGTTCACATCCAACTTAATTGAAGACCTACTAGCTCATCACAAAATCAAGCATAGGACTTCCACCCCCTATCACCCTCAAGCAAATGGGCAGGTGGAAGTCACCAATAGAGCATTGGAAGGGATCTTGACTAAGGTGGTGAGCAGCAGCAGGAAGGATTGGGCAGATCGCCTGGTTGAGGCCACATGGGCTTACAACACCACTTGGAAGACCACAACCGGCTTCACACCTTATGAGCTGGTCTATGGGAAGAGAGCCTTGTTGTCTATCGAATTTGAATACAACACTTTGAGGATGGCAGCTCAGCTGGACCTAGACCTCAGCCATGCCCAACAAGAAAGGTTATTGCAGCTGAATGGATTGGATGAGCACCGAATGCAGGCCCTTCTTCACACAGAAGTGGTTCAACTTCAGAGGAAGGTGTGGCATGACCAACACCTCAATGACAAGCAATTTCAGCCAGGAGATTGGGCACTGTTGTATGATTCCAGGCATAAAGATTTCAAGGGGAAGCTGAGAACCAGATGGCTGGGACCATATGCAGTAGAGAAATGTCATGACAATGGATCTGTCCTCATTCGGACCATTGACGAGGAGGCCATCCCCATGCTTGTCAATGGGCATCGACTGAAAATCTACAGGAAACCTCTCTCAAGACAAGAATTCATTAAAACTGTGGAGAAATCAGTGCTGGTCATAGAGAAGGGTTCTGCCTCTGTTTTTGGCATACCCTGAAGATCTTAAAAAAAAAAAAAAAAGATCCTTGGGTGAAAACCTCTCTGAGGCTCCCAAGGCAGATGGTAGGGGTGAAAACCTCATTGAGGCGCCCCTGCTGTCTTTCAAAAAAAAAAGAAAAAAAAGTATGAAAAAGACCCTTGAGTGAAAACCTTTCCGAGGCGCTTGAGGCAGATGGCAAGGGTGAAAACCTCATTGAGGCACCCCTGCTGTTTTCAAAAAAAAAAAAAAAAAAAAAAAAAAAACAGGGACAGCAAGTTCACAATGTGGTAATGCATGCAGGTTGCAGGTTTATGAAGGAAGAAGAGGTCCCTCAACTTGAAGACAAGGGTCCATATCATGCTGCCAGGAGACCCTACCAGCACCTCCTCCGAGAACACTCATCTTCTCCAAGGTATGGGCACGATTTCATCACAGCTTAGTCTTCTACAGGAAGTTACAGACTTTCTACAGGAAGTTACAGACTTTCTACAGGAAGTTCTGTATTTCTACAGGAAACTTCCTGTAGAAGTTTTGGACGGCCCAGAACTAATTGTATGAGGAGATCTAACGACCAAGGTCCGGTATGGACGCATGCAAGCTACTATTTTCTCCCTCACACACTGCTGTCACCTCCTTCTACCACCCCTGTCGACATGCAATGAAGATACCTGCACAATCAAAGCAGATCAGTGAATTATCAAGAGGAAGCAATTCTGAAATGAAAGAAGACGCTGAGATGCCATGCAATACTCAACCCAGCTATCCAAGGGCCCTGCGAGCGTGATCGTGATGCCACTGTCTTCATCGTTCAGCATGCACCCAAGGAGGACAAACTGCTACAGGACATCCTACAGGAATCCCGTAGCAGTTTAGCCAACTAGAGTGTACACCATTCGATCGCCTGCAACATGCAATAACAAAGCAGGCGCATGCAGCGGAGTCATACGCTTCATCATCAACAGCAGCAAGCCCAATGTGCAAATAGCAGCAGCAAGCTCCAAACCTGTGCAAATAGCAGCAGCAGCAAGCAAATGCGGACCTGTGCAAATAACAACAGCAAGCAAATCTAGTCATCGTCGTCCTGAAGCCTGAAAAGCATGTCGCGGCGCGCCGCACAGGTAAGTGCCTCGCCCTTTCTTTCGTCGAATTACATGAATATTACTTTGAAATGTTTGCAAGCATGAAATGAACGGGTTGAGCAGTTGCATGGCCATTCAACTGGCCACGTCGACCAGTCAGCTGGTCTAGTCGGATGTGTAGAATGGTGGCCGTGGAAAAAGAACGGGTAGTGGACACGTGAGAACCGTCCAGTCGGGGAGAAGCGCGTTTTAACAGAAATGGCGGCGGCGGATCTGCGGAGAATGATGCAGCAGTCAGGGAATTTGCAGGGGAATGAGTAGACGACGTCATCCAACGGTCCGACAGGGACAACTCACCCCCGCGCCACGAATTCCACCGGATTCAAATCTATCGGCTAGATCGCCACCCCACGCATTTATCATCAGCCGTTTGGAAGTCGAGTGAGCATCTGCATTCCTCTGAAGCTCGACACTCCAAGCCTTCGGCCGTTCGAACGTCTGATAGCAGCACAGAAGGCACAGACCCACTACAGTATCCTCCAGAATTCGTGCGCTGCTTCTACAGGAAATTGGGCTCCTCACGTCAAAAGGTGGCGGATTAAAAAGGTAAGCCTGAACCTTCCATGCAATTGGTTTCGAGGGTGGCAGAGTCGATGTTCTACAGTCTGGTCGTAAAACAATTGCAAGTATTGTCTGTCGTTTGCATGAATTGTCGTCCTACAGGATGTGAGTTATAATTAAGCCGTGTTAAGGCTCATCAGGAGATAAGTTTTCGTGAATTGTATGCGTGGCAGAGGCGTAATTCTACGCTCTGTCCCAGTAGGCCAATTTTCTTCCGCACTCGCCACCTCCAGCTAATGCAGCAGTTTTTCACCATGTCGGGTGGGTTCATCAGAAGGGAACCAACCGACTCAACAAAGCTAAGAGAGAATCCTGAGGTGGTGGAGCTGTTCACGCAAGCGCAATGGATGTCATTCTGCGACAAATTGCAGGGCTATGACGATGAGGTGGCAGAGGAGTTCTTGCAAGCTCTGAAGCCGAAATCCAAAACATTGGCCACCGTCAACTTCAGGGGTTTGAGTCTCAGACTCACCCCACAATTCATCAGCCGAGTTACTGAGCTCCCAATGGGATTACCATGGGATAAAGAAGAGAGGAAATTGGGCCAGAAGGCTAAGAAGGAATTCTTCCCCCAGAGGAGGAATTCTCAGAAGATAAAAACGGGGTTCGTAGAACCAGCTTACTGCCACTTTGGAGTGAAGTTAGCCTCCAGATTATGAAGTACATCACCTGCGAAGGTCGGTTTAGCATTGTATATGGGTACCATTTTCGGTTACTCACAGAATTAAGGCATCAGATGGACCTACCTGTAGAAAACAAACTAAGTATCCCCTACTTTCTACTACAGTCTATGATTGAATGTGCCACCAAGTTGAAAGAAGGCACGCCAGACCAGGTAGCCCACCATGGATCATTAAACTCCTCATGGAGGATGCGCTCCACACATACAAGGTTCCTCTCTCATGGGAAGCCTTCAAAAATTTGACCAAGGATGGTGATATAAAGATGTTGACCGAAGAGCTCAGTTCATCCAGCAGTGAGGAGACGGAGTCAGTGCCCGCAGGGAAGAAAGAAAAAGGCCAGAAGACCACGACCATGGAGCAGAAGAAAGAGCAAAAGAAGAAACAAGAGAAAAAGGGTGCCAAAGAGAAGGATGACACACCCATGTTGACGGCCAGAGAGAAAAGATTACAAAGCAGAGTGGACAAGGCTGAGCAGGTCCACGTCAGCAAAGGCACCTCGACAGCAGCCGCAACCAAGTCAAAAAGTAAAACACATTCAGCAAAACAAACTAAAGCGGTGCCACCTGTTTCTACAGGAACACCAAAACCGGCTTCTACAGGAAGCCAGAAATCAACTGAAAAAGGGTCTTCTACAGGAAGCCCTGAGAAAGCGAAACCCAAGGAGAAGAAAGCTGACATTCTTGCAAGGGAGGCAGCAGCCGTGCTGGCCACCCTCAGTACACCTCCTAAGCCAAAGGAGAAGAGAAAGAGGGAGACCCCTCTATATTTCAAAGCTAGGAGAAGTGTGAGAATAAAAACGGGCAAGCCACAGCCTCCATCCAGCAGCCCAATCACTATAGAGGATGCCCCTACTTCGCCCAAGGAGAGGTCCCCCTCAAAGATATCAGTCACCTATGAGAGGGGGAGCCCGAAGAAAACTACTTGGAAGGATAGGTTGGACCAGTTGGCCTCAAAAGCCCGGCTACAGGATGCTGAGGATGCTCTACAGGAAACCTTAGCCCGGCTTAAGGAGACCGAGAGGATGGAAGGAGAAGCACCCTCATCACCACCGAGGGAGGGCGAAGTAGAGCCACCAAAAGAAGTAGAGAAAGAGCATATTCCAGAGCCTAGCCCTCAGCCAAGTCTGAGTTCATATTACAACTTCTTAGAGGCTGGCAAAATTATACCTCAGAAATTCATTGTGCCACTGTTCTTTGCATTGGAGGAAGAGCGAGTACGAACCACACGTGGATGAAAATAGCCAAATCAAAAGGTGTGGCAGACATAGGCCCCTTGGAGGAACAACTCAAGGAGGCTAGAAAGGAATTGGCTATGGCTAAACACGTGGCAAATTGCCAGCGGGTGTTCCTACAAGAAGAAAATGAAAAACTTAGACTGCAGCTACAAGAGCTGAGGAGAGGAACAGGCACACCCTCAGGGGACAGCACAGCAGAACAACAAGGCAAAAAGGAACTGCAAACCGGTCTTGGGGAGCCAACCTTGCATCTACAGGAAGAAGAACAACAAGCACAAATTGAGGTGCAAGCTCTCAGACAACAGCTGCAGCAGAAAGAGGCACAATTGGCCTGCATGGCCAGTTGGGCCATGTATGCTATACAATGCAGACAGCCGGCCAAATCCTATGGCCTGTACCTAAAAGACCAACGGCTGCAATTTCAAATCAATACCTTGGCGCAAAGGGGTATCTCTTAGCTCCAAGATCCACAGAAATTCACTGAATTATGCAGTACCAGCTCATCAGAGGATAAGGCCAAATTAGCGGAGTTCTACCTCCATAATTTGGCCCTGCCTAATGTAATTTCATGGGATCCCAATACGGCCTTAGGAGATATGCAATTAATGGCATTTGCCTCATGGTTGAACCATGAGGACAAAAGAGTAGCAGAAGCCAAAGCGGTCATGAACCGAGAGCTGAATGAGCCATTGCTAATTAGAGCAGAACCAGGGGATCCAGTTGCACTAATCTTGGCACACCAACACTTGTCCACCGACCCTCAAGCTTCATTGAGATATATGGATCAGCAGGCCCAGGCCATAGCGCATTTTGAGGACATGGAGAGACTGTTAGGAGACAACTCTGTCCAAGCTTGCACCTGCCGATGGAATACATTGGCCCACAGTCTGAAAATCAGAGAGTATCATACCCCAACTCGGATGAGGGAAGCTCTAGTACGGGTGGCCCTCTATAAGAAATCCATGCAACACCTCCAGGCCAGCTGGATTGGCCTCAAGCTAAGCCCACCACTGCTGCTAGGATTGATAGAAGGCAGCACAGAGAAAGATGATAATGAACAGTGGGAAGAGGTGAACAAAAAGGCTGGGTTCCATATCAGCAAGGAGGACACTACTACAGAGGCTTGGGATGTAAGGGCGGCAGTAAAGGCAATGAAGAATGAGGAGCTGGATTAGTTGCTCAAGGATGAGAAAATATTTTAGCTGGGGGGTGATGATGAGCCCCAAATTTGGTAACATTTTGGGCTCATTTGGCCTCACTACCCTTGCTCAACCCTTCATTTTTCATGACTTATGCATCATTTTTTAGTATATTTATGTTATTTGTACGAATGAAGGGCAGTCACTATTCCTAGGTGGCTAATACATGTTTATTTCAGGTTTTTTGACATTAAATGGAGCAAAACCACGCAGATGAAGGCTAGGAGACAGCCAAGGTGGCATTGAGGTTTTGTATGAAGGTTTTCCACGGCATTGAATGGCCTTCCTCGTGATCTCCACCCACAACTCCGAGCTCCAACAGCTATCACCACCGAGCTAGAAGGCAGCCAACGGATTCTAAGGGAACAACAGTTTACTTTTAGTTGGTCATCCAAGCCCCACTAATTTAGGAGGCCAGCTTGGCCCTCATAATGTATAAATGTTGAGGTTGTAGCCTTCGAAAAAAGACTTTTAAAACTTTGTTGCAGATTCTGAATTACGAGCTATAGCCCTGTTTTGCTCTTTGTAAGCCATTTTTGGCATGTTATCAGAATTTTGACTATTATCTTTTAATGAATAAGAAGGAAGATTTGAGGCAGCTCTGAGTTCTTAAAGGAGCTTAAGCTCTTAGGGTTGGGCCCAACCTGAGAGCCTAAGGCTTCCTTCCTTTGTATTGTTACCTTTCTTTCTTTTAGCATTATATTTCTTTTCCTTTACATGCACTTGGAAACACAGTTTGCTGATTCGAATTTCTTAGTGTGGTTACATAGGTTAGTGTTATGAACAAAGTTGCTTCAGTAGTTATATTAGAGTAGGGAGATTGAAGTTAATCTGAGTTCCAAAAAGGGTTGAATGCACACTCACTTTCACCTCTGTTCGGGGACTGGGAGTGCAGACCGTGCCAACTACCAAAAACACAGTTTTACATGTTCATGCAAGCTTTAACGTAATATTTTCGTTTGTAGAAGTGTCCATGCATTTAGATCTTGAGAATTAACTCTTTGCTTCAGCACCATGCACGATTTTCCCTTAAAAACGACATTGTTGTTCTTTGGTTTCTAATAAAACAGTTAGAGTAGGTTGATGACATTTTGGTTATACGCAAGACAGGGGTGATTTGTTTCATTTACACTGTGAAGCACCACTCCATCGTTTCCTTATCCTTCTAAGTCGTGCCTAGGCCATCTACTTATCTCCCAGTTAGATCATTTGCCTCCCAACTCTTCTATCATCCACGTTGTTTTATCTTTTCAGCCTTCCATTGCCTCTACCCTCCTCTAGTCCAACCAGCTTTACACACCCCCTCTCCATCTCATCTCTCTGTCCATAAGCCATCACAAGCTCCCCTCCTACCTCCCTATCCACCCATACATCTCATTCACTCATCCATCACCCAAAACTCCGATTGCAGAACATCCTGTAGAAATTACGGGACTTCCTGTAGAAATCCTGAACTTCCTATAGAACCCCCTGCAGACATCCTGTAGAAGCTTGCAAACACGGTTGCCAGGCATCTGAACTTTGTGAACTTCTGTGGAATGATGTTAGGGATCCCTTGGACCCTCTCAGAGTCCTCCTGACCTTTTCCAAGCCTTCCTCCCCTTGATCTACCCCTGCACAGTCAAGACCCAGTAAGAAGCACAGTCATAATAACTCAAACAACTTGAGAAAAAATACCAAAACATGTTCTCTTCATATGAAAGTAGTTTAGACACATGCATCTCATCTCAATATAAGTAATGGCATCACTTTTAGAAGTTGCATTCCCACCATTGCATCATAAGGATTAAGCTGGTAGAATTAGGGTTTACTAGGGTTTCCATGTTTTGTTGGCTTTCAGTTCATTCTTGCAAAGTAGGTTAATTTACTTTGAGATAGCTTTCGTTCATCACTTAAAAAGCTTCTTCCGAGAACATATAGAAGTTGTCTTGAGCCCTAGCGTACTTGTGCCAGCTGACCAAGTGACAGCTGCGACAAGAGCTAGTACTTGTGCATACAGCACCATCGCTTCCAAGTTTGTTACGAACTACCGGGTTGATAAAATTAGAGAAGGAAGCTCCAGGAGTTGTAGCATTATTGCTACAATATTGGAGCCCACCATACTGCCAGAATCAATCAACACTATTACCTTTTTCTTCTTGATATGTCCTTATATCTTGATATTTTGAGGAGTGGTAATTCTGGCCAATGAATTACAAGATATGGTCAAATTCATTTTTTATTTCTCTAGGGTTTTTTCCTGGTGTATATCCTCTTCTTTTAATCTTTTTTATTCCTTTTCTTCCTCCTCTTCACAATCTATGTAAAATAATTTCTTCGCAGCACACTTATGGCCTTTAATGTATTTTATATCACAACTATAACAAATCCCTTTTGCTCCTTTTTCTTCCAATTGTTGTGGTGTCAACCTTGTAGGTTTTGGAAGGCTAGGGGCATCAACACTTCCATCTTTATAGTTGTGAGTGGTAGGCTTCCTTGTCGCCATAATTTTGCTTTCCATTTTTTTTTCCAACCTGAATGCCTTCTCCAATGAGTCAGGTTCCCAAAGGTGAACCTCATCTTGGATGTTATCCTTTAAATTCCCTATGAACACATCAATCTTATGCTCCTCTGGAATATATTTTACCCTTATATTCAATTTTTGGAAGTACCCAATGTGATCCATCTTTGAACCCTTTTGTTTGAGATTTATCAATTGGCTAAAAAATGTGTTGCTTCTTGTATCCTCATAATGTGCTATAATTTCTTCCGTAAAGATTTCTCAAGTGAAAATTTATTTACAAGAGAAAATCCATTGATACCATACAGACTGGTTTGGTTCAAAATATGAAGTTGCAATGAGTACCTTTTATGTGTTTTTCACATTATGGAGATCAAAATATTTCTCCATCTGTAGTATCCATGTCACGATATCATTGCCATCAAACTTCCTCACATCGATCTTTGGAACATGTGGGTCTTAAATCGAACATTAGAGCCTATGAAATCATGATTAATATTTATATTTTTCTCATCATGAGTTTCCTTTACTACCCTTTCACCATTAGTAAGCATTTCTTGTAGCAATTTTGTCAAATCTGTCTTCAAATCTCCCATTTTTTCTTTCAGTTTTTCTTCTATACCATCCATCTTAGCATCCACGCCATTCATCTTAGCTTCAATGCTATCCATATTAGCTTCCATGCCATCCATATTAACTTCCACTCCATTTCTTTTAGCTTCCACGCCTTTCTTTATACCATCCATCTTAGCTTCTATTACCTTTTGTGAGAGTGAAATTTGTTGCACTTGGTCTCGTAATTTTGATATATCATGTTGCATTTCTTCCTCTTCTTCATGAGTCATGCTAGAGATTTCAAGTTGCTTACTAGGTGTTTCCATTTTCTTTCCTAAAAACATCAATTAATGATAATTATGCTTCACTATGCCCTTTGAATCACTTCAAACTAATTTTTCAACCCAAAGTTATGCAAATTTTAAAAATACTACACACCTTTTTTCTCTTTGTAATATTGATATTGAATCTATTGTATCTACGGAATTGCAGATCTCCAAGGTCTTAAATTTTGTCTGGCATTATTCCTCTGAGTCCTCTTTCCAATGCCACTAGTCTGATCGAAATTGGATTCTCCAAGAAAGAGTTATGCCAAATCTCCCAAGATGACTTGATTATGTACTTTTCTGTAGAGAGAAATTTTATGAAGTGCCATGTGTCACTGTTTTTACCTTAGGATCTGAAAAAGATACAAAGAAAACTAAAGTCTATCCTCTTTCTGTATCTTCTTATGAAATTTCAATTCGATGCTTAGAGAGAATGTTATGATGATTTTCCCAAGGCCACCTATTTGGGATGTAATTCGAGAGCCTGCAAAAACCCTAACTTCCTTGGATCATATCTCCAAAAATGTAACGAGAAAAGATCTAAAATTCAGACCTGAGGTTCATCCAGATTTCAACTCAAATAGATTTTATTTTCAGCTTCTGAAATGTCATAGAAAAAAATTATAGTGAAAATTCTGCAATGACCTATTTGGAGCATCAAAACCCTAGAATCCAAACCTCTCATACTAAATGTTAAGAAACTAACTCACAAAAAGATAGAAAAGATAGATCAACGACTTCAAAATCAATGTCTTTGAGGGGGAAACCTCCTTTACATTACATAAATCAACAATTCTTGGATGATACAAATGAAAAAACCTCCTTTTTATATATAGGAGTCTAAGGTGTCATAATATAATCAAAGTCAACATGACAATAATAATATAAGGGCACAACAATAACAATATTGGGCTTTTATGTGGCACAATAATAACAATATGGGGATAGTAGGGGCACAACAATAACAATAAGGGATACAATGACAATAGTAATGGGGGAATCACTAGTATTATAGGGACCCCACAATCCCTTAGTCAAATGGAGAAATTTGGTTTTCTACATCAGCAAGATGACTTGGATTGCAGTTAGTTTGTGCAAAATGGCCTTGTCAACTAGTTAGATCAACAAATTTGATCTTGTAGGCTTAAAGTAGAGTTGTGCATTAGTGATTGCTAAAATTTAGCAATCCAGTTCAGTTATTTTCAGTTGAACTCAGTTAATTGATCTCTAGTCATTAATCTTACTATTGTGAAAGGTGTATGCGCTTAGTCTATGCATGTACTTTTTTTTATTGATATGACGGGAAGATTCAGATAAATTCATTAAAAAAAATAATATGTGTATATAGTTATTAAAACTAACAGCATAACATTTTCTTAAAATAAATTACCATAAATCAATGCACTAGATCTTATAGACTCTTATGACTAGTGTATTTTAGTGCTAAAGCCCTTATTAACAGAGTTAGGAAAGTCAATATTTATCAATTTGACTAAGAACTTCCTCCATGGGGTAGGAACACATGTACTAGACCATGTACAAAAAGAATAATTGTCAAGCCCACATGTATGAATTTAAGACAAGAATTTTACACATTAAACATTTAAATAATATTTATAATAAGGTAAAAACAGTGACACATGGCACTTCATAAAATTTCTCCACTAAATAATAGTTGAATTTACTTGAATGTATGTATGCCACTAAATTAAATCACGAAAAATTATACAAGCTTGATACAAATATTTAATAGTAAAATCAAATATAACATGTTAAAGCATGCTATAATAGTTGAGTTTGTTTGAATGTCTCATGTGGTTCTGTGGAGCAATAGGTGGGTTGATCTTGATGTTGTGGAAAACATACACATTGAGTTTGTGCGCATATCATTTGATCATGATGGCATGGAAAACATAAATTTTGAGTATGTGCACCTGTCGTTTGATTAACGTGATGGGGATGTCAATTTGAAATCAATCACTAACAATTGATGCACTACATCCAACCCTCCAAACAATGTCTACCAGTGTTAGAGCTCCTACCAATGTAGTTTCGAAAATTAAGATGATCCATCCAACCATTAAATCCCTCACCCAAGTGGGAGGAATACCTATACTAGCCCTTGTACCAATTTTTTTTTAATCAATCCCACATATGTGAACTTAACACAACATTTTGCATTAAACATTTAAACAAGATTCACATTTGGTTTTACCTTAAACATAATTATGACATAGACATGCCATTCACACTAAAATAATAGGACACTAAATTCATGCACAAAAATGAGTCAAGTTCAATGTATACCATTAAACATGTTATAACATATGAATTTATCCATGTTTGTTCTTTGGGCATGGTGTAGAAAGTTGGGTGCATTCTTTGGGTTTGGGGGTAGAAAGTGAGGTGTGTTGATGTTGTTTTAATGGAAGTCAACAATCCTAAGAGTGCATACTTACATTTGATTAACATGATGAAGAAATGGACAAATTCATTAGAAAAAGGTAATATATGTAGATTTAAAGTTATGCAAATATATATTTATTAAATGTGCACACCAAATATAACATTTATGACTTTAAAATGTTGATATGTTTCATTCCATTCAAGTTAGTCATCTTATTATTTTAAAATATCTCTATATAACATAATATTAAAATTTAACTTCTTAAATTATGAATATGATATAAAACATTTTTTCCTTTTACTCTTTAATGTCCCTATGTCTTTCACGACTACCATATTATCAATTTTAGTCACACTGATACATTTAATAAACCTTCTTTAATGTCAAAATTCAACATAGTTGATGAGGAACATAACATTTTTGTATATTCCAGCCAAGATGGATATCGCAATGCATCGTGGCCATTCAAGGACATGTCACTTGAACATAACCCTGAAAGGAATGTTAGAAAGTGTTAAAACCTGTAAAATAACATTGCAATGTTACACTACCATTATCTAATATAGTAATTTGACAATAAAAGGAAAAGATGGATGTTACAAGCTAAATAATCATAGGAAAACATCACAATAAAACTTAATATTTTTGAACTGAATGTGATGAACATAATCGAATGTTGCATTGTGATGAGCCTACCCAATGTCGCAATCCAACATAAATATCAATGAATCTTAACTATACTCGACCACAATCAACCACATCATAATAAACCATTTCCAACTAAACAAACCATGGTAACATAAGTTAACCATGATAAACATCACTATATGAAGAATTTATTTTTTTTTTTTTTTAATAAACGAACAAAACTTTTAAGGAGCATGATATTGTGAAATAATTGTTGATGAACATAGTGATATGAAAAAACTCTACTAAGATAAATGTTACACTATGATACAATGTAATAGAATTTTTTTTCCAACATCACAATGTAATGAACATAACCCTTCATCAAAACATTCTGGACATCACTTTATCACTAGCATAACTCAATGTTGCAATGTACCTAGCATAAGCACAAGGTCACAATGTGATGGACATATCCCAACATTGAATTTGAATATAATCCTTTACCAACAACACATTATGATGCAATCCAACATAACCCAATGTCACAATGTGAGAAACAAATCATGATGTCACGTTTGAATTTATCCTTTCACAAATATTAAAAAAATTGTGATGCAATAAAATGTAACTCAACATTTTAATTTGACAAACATATCCTAAGATCACACTTGAACATAACCCTTCATCAACATCACATTGTGATGTAATACAACATTACCTAATGTCGCATTATGAAGAACATATATCATCATTGTAATGTGATGAACATACCCCATAATGTGACATAACCAAACTTGACAATGTCTTGAACATAGCCCAATATTGTAATCATATGAATATAACCTTACATCATAGTCTAAAAAACATAACTCAATGTCATAACATAATGAAGAACATATGTCATCATTGTAATGTGATGAATATACCCCATAATGTGACATAACCAAACTTCAAAATGTGGTGAACATAGCCCAATATTGTAATCAGATGAATATAACCTTATACCATAGTCTAAAAAACATAACTCAACGTCATAACATGACGAACATAACCGAACATTTCAATGTGATGATCATAATATAATGTTGTATTGTGATGAACAAAGCCTAATGTCATGATGTGACAAAAATAACTCAACATTGCAGCTTGAAAAGCATAACATGATGTCATAATCTGTTGAACAAAACCCAACATCATAATGTGATGAACATAACCCAATATCATAATGTGACAAACATAATGAACATAACCCAAGGGACATTATGATATGATCCAACCATTGTACAATTTAGTCATGCATGATCAAGCATGTTCAAAAATAATAAACCATGGTTATCCATGGTAAACCATAGTTAAACATGATTACTCATGGTCATACATAGTTAACCAAATTCTATCATAGTCACCCATGACCAACATAGTCTTCCATAATCAAACATGGTCTACCTTAGTCAACAATATTTATCCATAGTCAACATGGTCAACCATTGGTAAGCATAGGAAACCATAGTCAACCATGGTCAAGATGGGGGACATGGTCACCATTGTCACACATTGTCAACTAGAGCCTTTCATAAGAAATCATGGTCAAAAGTGGTCCTACATAGTCTACCTAGTCAATCATGGCCAAATGTACTCATTAATAGTCAAACCTCATCATCTTTGGTCAACCATAGTCAACATGGTCAACCATAAGATACCTAGGGAAACCACAATCAACCATGGTCAATCTTGGTTAACATGGGCAATATGGTCAACCATAGTCAACCATACTCTATCTTAATCAACTATAATAAAATATGGATAACCATGGTCAACCATATTTACCCATAATTAACCATCTCATTTATTTTTAATAATACTCATCCCTCATCATTTATATTCAACATGGTTAACTATAGGTAACCATAGTCAACATGGTTAACCATGGGTAACCATTAATCAACATGGTCAACCATAATCCCATATGTCAGCCATAATGTACATGGCCAACCATAGGGAATCATGGACAACCATAATCAACCATGATCAATCATAATTGGCCATGATTAGCATGGGGAACATGATCAACATTATCAAATGTTGTTAAGCATGGTCAATCATAGTCACATAGAGCCTTTAATGGGTAAAAATAATCAACCATGATCTAATGTGGTCAAACATGTTCATAAATAATCTACATATCAAACATGGTCAACCATAATTAATATGGTCAACCATAGTTAAACATTTTTAACCATAGTAAACATGGTCATACATAGGCAACCGTGGTTTACCATGGTCAACATGGTATCCCATAGTTGACCATGCTCTACCCTAATCAACCATACTCAACTATAACCAATCATGGTCAACTATAGGCAACCTTAGGCAACCATAGACTAAAATCATTAACCTTAGTTAATCATGGTTAACATTGGTAAGATGGCCATAATTGTTAAATGTTGTCAACCATGGTTAACAATAGTGAACTATAACCTCTCATGGGTAACCATAAGCGACCTTAGTCAAGCATGGGAAAACTTGTCATACATAATCTACTTGGTCAAACATGATTAAATGTGGTCTACCATAGTTAATATGGTCAAATTTAGTCAACCATACTCAAACATGGTCCCCCTTGGTCAACCATCGTCATACATAATCAATTATGGTCAACATGGTCTTCCATAGTTAACCATGATCTACTTCTATCAACCATACACAACCATAGCCAACCATAAGAAACCTTAGGTGACCATGGAAAACCATGGTCAATAAGTGCATGATGGTCATGATTGTCAAATGTTGCTAACCATTTCCAACTAAATAATTTCAAGGGAAACCATAGTCTACCATGGTCAAACATGGTCAACCATAATCAACATGCCAAATTTGGTCAACTATAGTCAAAATGGTCAGCTTTGGGTGAGCATAATAAACCATGGTAATACATGGTCAACCATGGTCAACATGGACTTCTGCAATTAACCATGATCTATCTTGATTAATCATTCTCAACCATGGTCAACCATAAGCACCCATAAGAAACGATAGTTAATCATGGTAAAAATGTGCAAGATGGTTACCATTGTCAAATGTTGTCAACCATAATCAACTATACTCTTTCATAGGAAATCACAGTTAGCCATGGTCAAACATAGTTGTACAAACTCTACATGGTCAAACATGGTCTAGTATTATTAACCATAGTTATTCATATGTCCATCATAATAAACCTAAGCTAAGAATATTCTACAATAGTTAACTAGAGTTTACCATAGTCACCCATGGTGAACAATAGAAAACCATGCTAACCCATTCTCTACATGGTGAAAAAGGTAAACATAGCAAATTACAATAAACCATGGTGAACCACATCAACAATAGTCAACCATAGTTAACCATAGCAAATTATACACTGACATAGATAACTATAATTTATTTCATACTTAGTTATACTCAACCATGCTCAACTCAACTCAACATGGTCAACCATAGTCGACCATAGTTTATCTTAGTCAACTATAGTTAAATGTGGACAACTATGGTCAACCATATTTAACGATGATCAACTACGGTCACACATAGGCAATCATATGTCAACCATAATCTATCATAGTCAAGCTTGATCAAGCCTCACCAACCATATTCAACCATTATCAACCATGGCCAACCATTAGTCTAGTATGGTCAATTAGTGTAAATCAAAGTCAAGTATACTATTCCTCCCATGACACATATCGGTCATCAACTAGAAACAACCATATAAGTGGTTGATATATATCAATATATGCCATTTTCCATCTTTCAAAATTAATAATACCAACTAACATATATCAACCATATTTATTTATATAACTATTATTACTTAGAATTATAACCATAATTAATTTCAAAAATATTTCAACATAAGATTTAAATAAATTATTTGATGATCTATGTTAACTAATTTATGTTTATATTAACTTCATAGATATCTATACATAGAAAAAAATTGTTAACATACAATATTTTAATTTTGTATATAAAAAAATTTCAATGTGGATTATCGATAAAACATTTTAATATGAATTAATATTGACATATACTTAAAATACATTAATAATGAAAAATAATTTTAATTTGAATATACATGTTATGTAAAATATTTTAATTTGAATATACATGTTATGTAAAATATTTTAATTTTGAGATGATGAGGTTTGAGAGACACGATGGGCGAACGCAGCAGGAAGGTGTCGACAGCAGGAGCTGAGCCAGATCTAGGCCCGTAGGGCCGAGGTTAGGGCCCATCACCAATGGACGGGGCGTAGGCAGCAGCAGGCCGTCTCCGTTCAGGTGAAAGGCAGGCAGGGATCGGCAGGTGGAGGTCCACTGCTCGCAAGGAAGGACACCTGGCGGCCACAGTAACAGTAAAACGCGAAGGTAAATCCCTCTGGGGAAAAGGAATAGCATTTTTACGAACAGCGACTTCTCAGCTCACGACAAGCCGACAGCAAACCGCGATCTGCACTGTAACCATGGTTAATCCGGAGGAGGGTATTGACCTAGACCCAGCTATGGAAGATATTCTCTCTGTTTGGGGAAAGGACCCAACATCTGAGAACGTTGATCGCTACTTCGGAACGGTGGAAGCCCTAGCACCTTCTCCGTTCTGTTCGGACACTGTTAGATCGCCCCATCCCCTCTCAAACGCGACCAAAGAACCGCATGAGACGGCAGCAGAGCACCAAAAGGGAAAGATTCAGCACCAGTTGTCAAGATCGACCAAGGGATCCCTACAGACAAGCTCGATCATACCACACTTCGGGAATAAAGGGAGACTAGGGTTTTCAGGGCCGATACTTTCAGGCGGCTTGGAAGATATCGTAAACCTTGGCTCAAAGCTTGGGCAAAGGCCGGTAGGAGAAGAAGCGGGAAGTCCAGCAACCATTACAAGGGTATCAATAGCAACTAGCAGAATTAGCCCTCAAGAGACCGAGAGGCCGGATCAGAGCGTCGAAGAAATCCAGGAGCCAAGGGGGGAAGAAAGGCGATCCATTCAGGGGTCTCAGGTAACTAATCCCTCTCTGTTCGAATCTCTAAATCCTCCTACTTCTTATGAGAAGGAGATTAGTCCGGAGCCAGGATCTTTTCCCCAGATCGCCGGGCCAGACTCTCATAGAGGGTTGCAGACGAACGAAGCCCTAAGAAACCCTTCAAGAGGAACCAAATCCGTAGAAGGGCAGAGGAAAAAACAGAGATTGATCAAATCCCAAGGGGTAGAAGGGAATCTGGTACTGGGAATGGACGTCCAGATTGAAGAAGTGTTGGAGGTCGCTGAATGTACTCTGGTTGGCAGAGCTAGAGGGAAGAAATTCTCATCAGAGTTCATCCAAGCCTGGGGGAAGCAGAACTGGCAATCGGACTTAATCAGAGACTTTCGGGTTCTGACATTAGCTAAAGGATGGTTCTCAGTCCGGTTTGATAACAAAGAGGCAGCAGATTGGGTTCTGAAGAGGCATTGGTCGCTCGGGAACATCCCGGTGCTGTTCAAAAACTGGAGTCCCATGTTTGATGCAGACCACGAAAAGGCTGATGTTTTCCCGGTATGGGTTAGAGCACCAGGGTTGCCATCGTTCCTATGGGTTGAATCGGTGTTTAAGGCGATTGGGGACCGGCTAGGCACTTATTTGGAGGCTGACATGTCTTTCCAGGAAACTCACAACAGGGCAATGGCTCGGATCCTGGTTAATCTTAAACCCAGTGGAGGATTGGCAGAGAAGATCATCCTTCAGTACAAGGATTATGTATTTGAACAAATCCTGGACTATGAATATTTTCCGTTTCGCTGCCATAGATGCCATGAGTATGGGCACTTGGCAAAGGAATGCCCCTTAGGAAGACGGTGGAGAAGGTTTCAGAGAACAAGGGAGAGGACGGAAAAGAACTACAGGAGCCCTCATTTCCAACCAAACAAGGAGATACCCGCAGCTCAGGAGGACGAACCTATGGATATAGACATGCAGCAAGGGAGTCATGGTCAGGAAGCAGAAACCCAGGCACCACCGAAGGAAAGAAATGATGTCGATCCGGGACCAGGGGAACCACAGAAGCCTGCTGAAGAGGCTCCATCGAGCTCATCTCCAAGCCCTGTAGAGGATCAAAAGGGTATGAATTCAAATCCAAATCTCCCTTCTCTTCCTATCTTTGAAAATAAAGACAAATGTTTGGATGAATGTGCAGCTGATGATCCAACCATTAAATCCCTTTATTCTGCTTTAAATGATAAAAATGTAATGATGGACGATGGCAAACTGGAAAATTCTATTGAAAACTTATCAGCTGCTATCCCCTCCCTGGATTTGAATCGTGATGGGTGTTGCCTTTTCTCCCCCGCTCAGGCCCAGCAACCTCTATGTCCCTATAATCTCCGCTCCCTAGTAAACAAGCCTGGTTCCATGTCTGCTGTAGGGGGCATCGATCCATCCTCATCCCTGAGCCAGCCTGGGAAAAAAAGAGGTAGGAAATCTAAGCTCTCTGAAGCCCAAGTCCAGGCTATCTTCGATGTGGCAGATGGGAAACAACTTTCAATCACAGGGGCACTTAGAGCAGTGCAAAGCCCCGCATCTGCCTTAAAATGATAATTACCTCCTGGAACTGTAGGGGTTTAGCCAGTAAACCCAAAAAACTGGCCCTTAGGGAGTTAGTGATGAACTCAAAAGCGGATGTCCTCCTTCTTCAGGAGACTTTGGGGAAAGGGGAGGACATTGAATCAATGCTTAATGCTCTTCTTCCAGGATGGTCTTTTATAGCCATGGATTCTGACGGCCACTCTGGAGGCTTGGCTGTTGGAATCAGAGAAGGTAAAATTAAGATCTGGAACCGATGGGGAATGAAGCAGGTGATGGGGATAGATTGTCAGTCCACAGAATTCGAATTCCCCTTAACTATCATCAATATTTATGGGCCGTGTCAAGGAAGGATTCCCTTCTGGAACGGCTTGATGGGAAGCTCGCTTGTGAAGAATAACTACATGGTGATGGGAGGAGATCTAAACTTCTCATTAGGAAGAGCGGAAGCCTGGGGCCCTGCTGCAAGAGAGGACCCGCAATCAGATTTTTTTATGAATCTCTTAGCCTCAAATAATCTCATAGAAGCAAATCTCATCAAGCTGAAACCAACTTGGAGGAACAGAAGAGTAGGAGAAGCCAGAGTGGCGAAGAGATTAGATCGTTTCTTAATTAATGAGGCTTTATCTGCTGCAATTCCTTTATTCAGGCAATGGGTAGAAGAAGGGGGCCCTTCGGACCATTTTCCGATATATCTTGAGCTCTCCAAAGCCCCCTCAAAACCTCCAGCTCCTTTCAAATTCAATGCCTCCTGGCTTCAAGAAGAATCATACAACAAATTGTTCCAAGACATATGGATACACCCTGCCAGAGGTTCTCAAGAGAACAAAGGATTTTTATTTATGGAAAACCTCAAAAGACTGAAAAAGGCAACTATTTTATGGGCAAAGGATAGAAAACTAAAGCAGAATGAAGACCTATCCAAGATAAACGAGGAACTCCAAAAGCTCGAAAGCATAGAGACGGATGGATATGCGACTCATGAATCAAAGGAGAAAATTGTAGCCCTGGAAAAGCACAAGAATCAAATCCTGCTGGCAAGAGAGGAAGAATGGAGACTTAAGAGCAGAGCAATCTGGCTCAAAGCTGGGGATGACAATACCAGTTTCTTCCATAATTACGCAAAAGGAAGGAAGAGTGCAAACACCATCTGGCACTTAAAGACCGAAGAAGGAAGGGAGGCTAAGACCTTTGAAGCTCTTTCAACCCTTGGGGTGAACCACTTCCAATCTTTATTCAAAGACAATGGTGAGATCACCATTGCGGAAGTCATCCAAACAGCGCAATGTTTTCACAGATATGTGGAGGAGGAAGAAGCGGACCTCCTAATGGAGCCGGTTACGAAGGAGGAAGTGGAAAGTGTCATAAAATCCATGGCAAAAGAGAAAAGCCCCGGGCCGGATGGTTGGTCGGTAGAGCTATTCTCGCACTTCTTTGAGCAGATAGGAGAAGAAATTACAGAAGTGGTGGAGGAATCAAGACTAAAGGGAGAAATTTATAGTCCCTTCAATGCAACCTTCATTGCTCTCATTCCAAAAAAGGAAGCCCCAGAATCTTTTGAGGACTTTAGACCCATCTCCCTTTGCAACAGTATTTATAAAATAATTGCAAAAGTGATAGCTCTCAGGATCAAACCAATTCTATCAAGGCATATCTCACCTGAACAATTTGGGTTCCTGAATGGGAGACAAATTCATGAAGCAATAGGGGTGGCTCAGGAGGTCCTTCACAGTGTAAAGATGAAAAACAAGAAGGGAGCTGTAATAAAAATTGATTTATCAAAGGCCTACGACAGGATAAACTGGTCATATATCCGCCTGCTCCTAACACACCTTGGTTTCAAAGTGGACTTCATCAGATGGGTCATGGGGTGTATCACAGATGTTAGTTATGCAATCCTCATAAATGGAGCAGCTACCCCTTTCTTCAAAGGACAAAAAGGGCTGAGGCAAGGCTGCCCTTTGTCCCCCCTGCTTTTCCTCTTGGTGGCTGAAGGTCTAAGCCAGCTGATACATAAAAGCAGAAGGGAAGGTAAGATAAAAGGTATAGAGGCAGCAGTAAATCTATTCATATCTCATCTTCTCTTTGTAGATGATATTCTGGTCTTTACTAACGGCTCCATAAACGATTTAAAGGAGCTAAAAAATATCTTTGACCTCTTTTTGAAAGCTACCGGAATGCAGATCAATCCCAGGAAATCTCAAATCATTGTGGAAGGGCTAAACAGACAAGAAAAGGAGCAGTTCAGCTTGTACTTTCCATATGAAATGTGCAATATGGTATCCCCGTTTAAGTATCTGGGATTCTGGTTGAAGCCAAACGATTACAGGAAGGAGGACTGGTCTTGGCTAATTGCAAAAATTGAAGCTAGAATCAGGCACTGGAGCTTTAAATGGCTTTCCAGAGCAGGGAGATTGACCCTAATAAAATCTGTGTTACTAGCCATCCCAGTTTACTGGGCAGCTTTAACATGGGTCCCTAAAGGTGTGCTGGAGAAAATTAGGAGAATCTGTAGCAGATTTTTGTGGGCAGGATCCAAAGAAACTTCGGTTCTCCCTTGGGTTGCATGGGAGAAAGTGGCGAGACCAAAAGACTGGGGCGGCTGGGGGATAAAAAGCTTGCCCGACTTCAGACTTTCATTGGCAGCTAAATCAGGGTGGCGCCTCATTAAGATGGAAAATCTCTGGACTAGAACTGTTAAAAGGAAATATATAGATCCAACTCCTTTGGAAGTTTGGATCAGGAACCCAGTCAAGAGCCAAAAGAATGTGTCGGCAATCTGGAAAGCAACTCTGGAGTCTTTTAAAGTGATCGAACAAGGCCTAGCATGGAAAGTCGGGAATGGAGAAAAGGTAAAGATAGGGAAGGATCCCTGGGTCGGCTGCACCGAAAACTATGCCCTTACCCCTGAACTGGTTCAGCAGTTAGAGGATAAAGGGCTTCTTTACCTTAGCCAAGTGGCAAATCCGGGCTCTTCATCCATCTGGGGTCAAGCTTGGAAGAATGGTGAAGATTTGGATCTGGAGCAAAGATGGTGGAACGAATGGAGTAATTTTACTTAGGAACTCTTCAGATCAAATGTCCGGCTGAATGATAGACAGGATGAGTTAATTTGGGCCCATGCCGACTCTGGGGAATACGCTCCAAAGAGTGGATATAATTTCCTTATGTCAAGGAAAGGATGGGGAAATCCGGAGTGGTGGTCAAAACAGCTATGGAAACTTAAGAGCCCCCCAAAGTCAAAAATCCTGTTCTGGTGCATCTTAAAAAGTAAAATCCCAACTTGGGACATCCTGCAGACCAGATTCATGCACGGGCCTGGGAGATGCACCTTGTGCAAATCAGAAGCAGAATCTATAAACCACCTCTTCTTAAAGTGCCCAGAAGCTATTAATATTTGGGGCGAGGTAGGGAACCTCTTGAACAAAAAGCTAGAATGGGATGGAAACTCTGTGCAAGAAGCTTGGCAGAAGTGGTGGCACTATCATCCAAACGGGAATCTGCGCAACCTCCCTCTCATCATTAGTTGGGGTATTTGGATAGCCAGGAACAGGAGTATCTTCCAGGATAAGGGAACTCCCATAGCTATCACAGCAAGTCAGAGTACTGCCATCTTTTCTAGTATCCCCGAGCCTAAGGAAGCCCATCCCCAAAGAATCATTCCAGAAATGCAGATCACAGAAGGAATCCCCTGGGCTTTCTTCGATGGTGCATCTCAAAACAATAAAGCAGGAGCAGGCTTAGTCATCAATGAATCCCCATCTCATGTCTTAAAAGCTTCTGTGGGACTTGGAACTGGCTCTAATAACTTTGCTGAACTACTTGCCCTGAAACTCCTTATATGTTGGCTCATTCAAAGGCGCACCCTCACAATTCAAATTTTTGGGGACTCCCAAATAGTGATCAGATGGGTAAATGGTCAAAGTACTTGCAGCAACCAATTATTAAAACAAATCCTGGGAGAAGTTCAGAGATTAAAATCTTATTTTAACAGTTTCTCTCTTCGCCACATTTTCAGGGAAAGGAATGAATCAGCGGACCAGCTTTCTAAAGATGGTCTACAACAGGATTTGGGCAGCTGGAAGATTGTAGAAGAAGACCAAGGCCAAACCAGAAGATCAGAACAGCCGCCCTATAATCAGCCTACCTAATACTCTGGCGTTATTTTTTTGTTTACTCTACTTTTTCCAAATTTTTGTAATTACATACAAACTTATCAGCATTGGTATCTCGGCTTTTAAAGTGTCTTTTTCGGGTGTCGGGCTGTTTTCCTCTATGTTGAGGAGGCCCGGCATGTTGGAAAATTTTTGTGCAAACAGTCCTCTGGGTTTCAGTATAAGAACGGCACCTCGGTTCAGAGGTTAACAGATCAGTTTCAGCACCTTACAAGAAACAGGTGTATGCATAAGTCAGCACTTTTTGTAAAACAGTCTTGGTAATCCCTCAGACGGATTAGTGATGCCTCAGCATTTGCAATGTAAACTTTTTATAATCTTAATAAAAAGTTTCGTTTTTTTCCTTGGAAAAAAAAATATTTTAATTTCATATATATATATTATTTTTTTAAAAATATGTATATATCATGAAAAAAAATTAAGTTTTATTATTAAAAAGTTTATTTGCTTTTATATATACTTTATTTAGCATTTAATAATATAATTTAAATAATGAAATTTTGCACTCTAAAGAAGTTTATACTCAATAAATTTGATCCCTTTAGGCTCCTATTAGATCCTTAAGTAAGATGAATCTACACTAATACATAATATTATCCTATATAAATTTGTTTAAAAATTAAAAATTGATAGTTTGTATAGACTAAGTCCAAGTTCAAAAAAAAAAATTAATTGCAACTTCATTCTCATGTTTTTTAAATAAAGAACAAAATATTTATATTTTATTAAGAATTTAACAACTTAATTATATTAATAGATATTTAGAGTGAGGTTTTCCCTGGTAACACTGTTCAGATTCAAGTCTTCAACACAATCTTGAAGACTTGTCCTAATTGTTTAAGTGTAACAAATGTCCATGGACATCTGAACAGTCTTCAACACAATCTTGAACACTTGTACTAATTGTTTAAGTGTAACAAATCGGTCAGCGCCTTATACCGACGAGCCCAGAGGAGTGGCGCTGCCGCTTGCAGGTTGTGGGACTCCACGTGACCATCGCCTGCAACTTTCTGCACTGCTTTTTGCAGAACCGACCTGGGATACTTCCACATGTTCAGCCCCCTTCTGCAACCAAGAGAGACAGTGCCCGACACGGTTCGAATCTCGCTAACATCGAATTGAAGTCATCCACGGAGGTTTTAGGGGTCGAATTTCGTCAGAAATGCAATCCAAACAACACTGTTAATTGGAGGACAAATTTAGGTGGCGAACAGTTTTATAAGCCTCCAATGCATACAAATTAAAAGCGTGCATGTCATCTCAGCTTAGGCTTTGGTATTTTTAATTTTTGAGAGGCTATCACTTTAATGGAGAGTTGTTTTAGGTTTTATGTTTTAGGTTTTTTTTATAAAATTTAGGAAGAAATTTTAATTTATGTTATTTAAATCAGTTTTTATTTTATATATAAATTTAAAACTGACAAAATATAATTTCAATAAATTTTCATTAGAAAAATTAAAAAAAATTCACCTTTAAAAACTTCGAGAAAATTCTCACTCAAACCAACTAAAATGTTTTATTGAACTGTAAAACCTAATTTTCCCTGCATTGGTAATTCTGACCTGGACGCGCTTGGCATCACGGTTTTCCAGTGAAGGGAAGTCTGCGATCAGTGCGGTGATCGCAGGACTTCGTTTAGGGAAGGATGAGAATCGAAATCTGGCAGCTGCTGAGGATGGGAGTCTATTAACAGTGGGATCAGAGGGAATTGAAGATTTCGCACAAAAATTACTAAAGAGGGGTTTATTTTTAATAATGAATATATTTTCTTTTTATTTTTAATTTTTAAATTATATAAATTTATCTTTATTTTAACAATTTATTTTTTTTAATTTAATTATAATTAGTTGAGATCCATTTTAACACAGAATCTATTAAGAGTCTAGAGGAATCAAATCTCTTAAGGTGAAAATTTATTTTTTTAGTATAAAATTTGAGGAAAGGTTTGCACCTCGAGATTTGATCCCTCTAGACACTCGATAAATCTGGTGTTAAAATGGATCTATTAAGAGTCGAGAGGGATCAAATCTCTCGAAGTGCAAACTTATTTTTTGAGTGTAAAATTTGAGGAAAGGTTTGCACTTGGAGAGATTTGATCTCTCTAGACACTCGATAAATCTGGTGTTAAGATGGATCTAGGTTGGTTTCAGTTGTTTGCGGTCATACAAAATTTGTTGAACATCTAATTATTTTGATCATTTTAAATATGCTAAATATGTCTAAGATTAATTTGGTCAATTTAATTTGAAATTTGCTTAGTTACCCGAGCTTATTCAGATGAGAGACACTGTTATTAAATTGAATGATGAAAGTGATGAAATACAAATTTTGAGTGCAAAGTATCAATGTAACAATTTTGATAGATAGAAAATGTGAATACTAAAAACATAGTCAATTACACACAATCTTCATTGCAATCAATGTGAAACTATTTTATTCTATTGTTCCTATTGTCACACATATTAATTATTTCATATTCTCATATCGATGATATGAAAAATATAGTAGGAATCATAGATGGAAAAAGTAGTTAGAATCATACACCATTCAAATATTTAGCTCAAGCTACTGTAGTAAACAACATACCTTGTCTCTGTTGCGCTCCAATATTAATAGTAGTTTTCTGGAAATTCAATCATTGTGACTTATGGAGTGTTAAACCCCAAATAATTTCCAATGGTAGCTATTTTCTATTACCGTGTTTGAATGCAAAGTAATTAATAATGTTGAATGATGGAAAGTGGGAATATTAATAGTGGTTTTCTAGAAATTCAATCATTGTGACTTATGAATGATAAACCCCAAATAATTTCGAATGGTAGCTATTTTCTATTAGCGTGTTTGAATGCAAAGTAATTAACAATGTTGAATCATGGAAAGTGGAAATAATAAGAATGTGCCATCAACATTGACATTGAAATCAATTATAAATAGTTTATAGTTTCAAGAAGCAAACATTTGGGGTAAGAAAATATTTTATTTAGAATGAAAATTCAAGTATTGTATTTATGGTTGAATAATTTTTATTTTCTTACACTGAGAGAGTGTGTATGTTTTAGGGGTGAGAAGGAGAGACAAGGTGAGATAGAAATATAAATGGGGGGGAGATGAAGAGGCAAAGACATGGAGGGAGGAAGAGAAATAGATATGGAGAGAGAGAAGGGGAAGAGAGAGACGGAGGGGAAAGGGAAGGACAGAAAGAGAGATAGATAGATACGGAGAGAGTGTGTATGTTTAGGGGCTGAGATAGAGAGATAAAGAAGGAGAGACAATGGGAGATAGAGATATAGATGGAGGAGGTAGAGATGTGCTTACACTGAAATCAATGCACACTATTCATCTAATTACTTTGAAATTAATGTACATCAGACATCTTCTTGCATCAAATTAGAAATCAACATCTACACTAAAATCAATGCATGTAGTGCAAACAATCAAATAGGATTAGAAATAAACATATATACTAAAATCAATGCATCTAGTGCAATAAATCAAATAGGATTAGAAATCAATATCTACACTGAAACCAATGCATCTAATGCAAGCAATTAAATATGAGTAGAAATCAAAATCTACGCTGAAATCAATGCATCTAGTGTAAGGTATTAAATATGATTAGAAATTGACATCTAAATTGAAATCAATGCATTTAGTGCAAGTGATCAAATAGGATTAGATATCAATATCAACACTAAAACCAATGCATCTTGTGCAAGCAATCAAATATGAGTAGAAATCAACATCAACATTGAAATCAATGCATTTAGTGTAAGGTATTAAATAGAATTATAAATCGACATCTACACTGAAACCAATGCATATAGTGCATGTGATCAAATAGGATTAGAAATCAACAACCACATTGAAAATCTAAAATATTCATGACTTTCCAGATCTAACTTCTATGTTTGTATTTGTCTCCACCTTCCATTCTGTCTCTATCTCCCTCCCCCTCTCCTTCTCTCTCTTCCCTCCTTCTGTCCCCCGTCTCACTTTATCTGCCTCTCCCTAACTTTCTCTATCTTTCTCTTCTTTCCTCTCTCCCCTTGCTATCTATATTTATACCTCCCTCCATCTCTCCTTATTTGTCTCTCTATCTCAACCCCCTAAACATATGTCACGCTCTCTCTCTCTCCCCATATCTATCTATCTATATATCTATCTCTCCCTCTCCCTTTCCCTCTCTATCTCTTCCCCTTATCTCTCTCTCTCTCTCTCTCTCTCTCTCTCTCTCTCTCTCTCTCTACCCCCACCATCTATATCTCTATCTCCCATCTATCCCTCTTCCTCCTTCCCTCTCTTTGCCTCTCTCTTCTACCCCCTCCTTTGCCCCATCTATATCTCTATCTCCCCTTGTCTCTCCTTCTCACCCCCAAAACATACACAATCTCTCTCCATATCTATCTATCTCTCTCTCATTCCCTCTTCCTCTCTCTCACTCTCACACACACAAACTCTCCATCTCTCCCTTGTCACTCCCTCTCTTTCCCCCCACCAAATCCAGTTCTCTCAATCCCTCTCTCCCCATCCTCTCTCTCTCTCAGTTTGTCTCTCACCTCTATCTCTCTCCCCCATACTCTATTCCCCCTTCCATCTCACTCTCTTTCTTAAATATGATCCCATTGTATTGTATGTAAGAAAGTATATAAATTAATAAAAAACATAATTGGTTGTAAAATATTAAACCTATATTTTGGATCAATCATGTTAAAGAAAATACAATAATAAAAAAATTAAACTTAATCACTTTGCTTTCTCATGGCTTGGATCCTTGCGTTAATATTCATATATCCTAGTTCTTTATAATATTATTTATATTATATAAATTTCACATATGTATATATAAAAGTATTTTCATTTTTTAATTTATTAAAGCCTCCATTTAATCTCTATGAAAATATTGTTTGTAGTAGTGAGAATGGAGGGTTCAGATATACCTCAAAAGTAATTATAACAATTTTCCTCTTAGATTTAATTAAAAAAATGTTATAAAATTAAATTAAAATAAAATATTTGTAAAATATTTTTATTTTGAAATAAGTTATTATTTTTTGGCATGTGTTATTGATAAGCCATAGTATTGGTCCATGTTATTGTAACAATTAAAATCCTAGATCCATAACATAATAATCCAAAGTCTAGATGGCCCATGGTATTGATAAACCATGGTAGTAGCCCATGGTATTATAATTTTCTTCCCTCCTCTCCCTCTCTATCTTTCTCTTGTGGGTATTGGCCCATGGTATTGTAAAAAACCTACTTAGAAGTTAATAATATCCATGGTAAATATTCATAATTAAAAATCTTGTCATATTGTAAATATTAAGTTTTTATCCGCTTATTAATTAAATTTATCTATGGAACACATCTTTATTAATTGTTGTAAATATATTGATTACGTAAAATATAATATTACAATATTACCCACCCCATCTAATAAATAGTGGCGAGGGGCGGGAGAAATATTAATTAAAATGTAATATTATTAAATTTTACATAATATTTCAGGTTACACCCCACCCTAAATATTACATTCTACTCAATATTTCCTCTCACTCCTATTAATTTTATTGAGCACCTTCCATTGTATTAACTTTACCTTCCTACAACCAAAAACCTAAAATTTCCATGATTATTATTTTACAGTATTATAGAAATCACACAACCAAAATCTTGAACGCCACAAAATATAAATTTACCAGGTTATTATTATTATAGAAATCACATAGTAGAAAACCTAAACACCACGAAATATACCCTCGTTATTATCATATGATATGCCCAATTTAATCATCCGCTTCCATCCCTTTTAAAATTGTATATATATCGTTTTCAAAATTAGACCCATTTTTTATTTTAATTAGAAAAAATTATTATTTTTCTTATTTTAAAGTAATGTTACACATATTTTTAGCATATGCAATATATATTAGCTGACACATATATAGTAACCTTACACATATCTTTAACATATACAATATATATTAGCCGACACATATTTTTTTAATATTTTTTTCATATCTTTACCATATACGATATATATATTAGCCGACACATATATTTTATTTTTTTAATGTAACATTATGTGACAAATCTCCCATCTCCCCCATATGTTTTTAATATTTTTTAATGTTACGTGACAAATCTCCCATCTCCCCCATATTTTTTTAATATTTTTTAATGTAACATTACGTGGCAAATCTCCCATCTCCCTCATATTTTTTTTATTATTTTTTAATGTAACCTTACATTACGTGACAAATATCCCTCATATATTGGGTTGTAGAGCGCCTCTCGGGGTAAAAAAAAATTAAAACTTAGGGTTAATAGTAATTTTATAATACATTATTGCCCACGAGGCTTTGGATTGACGATGAATGGGTGCGCTGTTAAGACACTCCTTGCAATAGGTCACTGGTTCAAATCCCCCGTGGGTACTTAAGTTATCTTAACTAGAAAAAATAAATAAATAAATAAATAAAATTATAATACATTATTTTTAATATATTTAACTATATTATTAATTTATTTAAATTGAAATACGATTGGTTTATACATCAATAATTTTTCATATTTTAATTCAACATTATTATCTTTATACTACTTTTTTTAACTGAATTTGATTGAAATTTAATACAATGTTAAGAATCTTTTTATCATAAACATAGCTTAAATGCTTTAAATTTTTTAATTTTAGATTTATTTTATAATCAATATTTTTGAAATTCACCCAAAAAATTATTATAATTAATTTAGAAGTCTTTTAAAAGATTGTACTTATTTTTCTTCAAAAAATACAAATACAAATTTTCTTTTTTAATCTCAAGTAAAACTATCTCTTGAATTTTTAGTAAAAACTAAACTATAAAACAATTTGTTTATATATTTTATTATTTAGGTGTTTTATATTTATATATTAATTTTTTTATTATAACTATATTTAAATAACTAAAAAGTAAAATTATAAATTTAAAAACAAATAAAATTATAAATTTATTTTTCCAATTACAATTTGAGTGGGGTGGTGGTTAAGAGCATGTGCTTCCTGTTAAGAGGTCACAGGTTCAACTAGAGGGGGGTAGAGTATGTATGTCTTCTTAGACTTAGTAGTCAAATCGTTGCGCGGAGGTGGGTCCCTTGTCACACAAACAAGGGGGTCTCATACACCAATTTGGTGTTTGGCGTGGATGTGACCTTAAAATTGAATAATAATAATGATGATCTATCAGATCTTAAGAAGAAGAATCTAAATTTAATTCTTTAGAATCTTATTTCTCTACTAGAAAAGAATGGAAAGAAGTGCACCAAGATTACTATAGTTAGGTTGACTCAATAAGTTAAGAAGATTGGAAGTTGACAAATGTTAGAGAAACGAGAGCAGATGTGAGTAAGGGTCAAACAATATAAAAGAAACTGTTTTTCATCCTCCACTCTCTTAATATCGTAAAGTTGACAATTCTATCATCCTAGAGAATCTTGGGAGTAGATCACCGCCTAGTTTCACTTCAAAGCTCATGAGAATTAGTTCTAATATTAGTGATGTTCACCTTTTTCTTCGCATTGGTCAAAATAGAAAGATAATTTTGATTCTCAAGGGTGGGGTTGATCACCTCGTTTAATATCTTAGCTTCCTTTTACCCGCTAGCTATTTATCATCCCATAACTTATCCTTCAATTTTCAGGTGATGGTATCGTTGACACTATCCTTGCTTCCCAGGACGATCTCCTCATTTATCCCCCAATTGTTAAGCCAAGATTGGGCATCCTTATGTCACCCATGCTTGAGGCGAAGATGGGGATTTTGACTAAAGTTAGAAGCAATTAGAGGAAGCCTCCTGGATTCCATGTTGTAAAGATTCTTCTTATACATTAGATATTTAAACATAGCCCTGCATTCAATAGGGGAGAGGCCAACTTCGATCAAGAGTATAGGATAGGGGATATTTCCATTGGTCTTGAGATTGTAGGTTATGAATTTCTTTTGAATCATCTCAATATTTCTCCACAACTCTTTGGATACACTGCAACCCTAGACTTCACAACCATATAGGACAACAAGGGTGAAAAGGGTCTCAAAGAGGAACCTTTTTTACTCGAAATAAAAATAGTGATAGCCTTGCAATTGTTTTCAAGCGCATAATAAGATTTTTAACCTCCAATAATTTTTTTCTCAATGTCGTAGTTCTAGTTGAGTTGATAAGGAATGTCAATAACCAAATATTTATAAGAAGAGACATGTTCCAAGCAATTGTTATCATAGACAAAATTTTCGTGGGTGATCTTTTTCGATTTAATTATCATGATTTTAGTCTTGTTGGTATTAACCTTCATACCCATCTTGAAGCAACAGCCATGAAGAGTCTTAAGTTGCTTGTTCAGGTCCTCATGACTTCTAGCAAGAAGAATGATATCATCGACGTAGAGGAGAAGAGTAATGATAATACCATCAAGCTCGGTTCCCTTGCACCCCATGATTTCCAAAAACTCCTCTAGCTTCTTGATGTCAATACCAAAAAGGGTAGGGTAAATGGGATACCCTTGCTTAACCTCAATATTGCATTTAATATATTTAGACCACCCTTCTATGGTTTTAAGCTTGGAAAAAATTGTCTCATAGAGGACAATCACAACAATCTTCAATTCAGGAGGAATCATGATCTCATCAAGTCTTTTCCAATTCTTATCCGAGGAACAATGTCAAAGGATTTTCTAAATTCCACAAAGAAATAAAATAGATCAACTTTACTATTGTGGCATTCCTCATAAATGATCTTGAGAGTGATGAGATGGTCGATAGTCAAGTGGTATCTCCTAAAACCATCTTTCCCTTTAGCTCTTTTGTCATGAATTTCAAGCCAATGGCTAATTATCTTTTCCAAAATGAGACCATAAAGCTTAGCTAAGATGTGGATAATCATAATGGTCCTGTAATTAGAAGGAACAAATTTGTCCCCATTTTTAAATATAGGCACAATAAGGCTTTGCATCCAAGGCTTAGGGAAGCCATGCTTTACAACCAAATTGAGATTCTTGTGGAGATGAGGAATGATGATAGATCTTCCCATCTTTAAGATCTCACCTTGGTATCGTTCAATGCCTTTAGCTTTCCCACTATCTAGCCTTTTAATCCCAGACTCAACATCCTCAAGAGAAAAGATATCTTCCTTAAGAGGAGTGCTAACGATGTTGTACATGGTGTCTAGGGAGTCATACAACTTCTTAAGATAGATGTCCCACTTTTCTAAGGGGATCGAATGATTATCTTTATATTTATGAATAAGCACATTTCGCCAAAAAAATTTGGGTGCAACTTTAGGAAGGTGAAGAAGATGCTCTTGTCTCTTATTAATATATGCCCACTTCTTCTCTTTAATGAGGGCTTTGTATATACTAATATTTCGAAGCTTTACAATTTCGTTAGGAGCGTCATGAATAGTTTTCCTGGCACTTTCATAGCCCTTGCCATACCAAGGGTTGGAAGTTCTATTAATCTTCTTATATGAAACCTTAGTAGAGAACTTGTTAATGGTAGTGGAAAGGGTAGTAGTAAAATTGTGATAAATTTGATCAATATTGTTATTATAAGTCATGGAACTTAAACCTCTATTTAAATACCTTAAGAAAAGGTCCATATTACTCTTATTTAAATGAGCATGTCTTTGGTTTTCACTGGTATCTTGCATGTGGATGGTATGCATAACTAGATTTAGGGTTAAAGTCAAAGGCCTGTAGTGAGAGTCATGCTCGAAATTGTTAAGAAGCTCAAAGATGGTAATATGGTTAAGGACATGGGTGTCTGAAATCACATAGTCCACAACACTACTACCCAACCCATGTAAATAGGTCATATGGCCAGAGAAACGCCACTTGCTAATACCGTGATAGATAATCAACTACTGGGAACTACAAATCTTGAGGGGCTCGGTGCCAAATAAGTTCTTGGTTCTATCTTTAGAGGTTCTCTTGAATCTAGTAGCTAAGAAATCATCTTCCTCAAACCACAAGGGGTCAGGGTTAGAGTGGTTACTTAACATAATAGTTTGGTTGGTAGCAGTGCTAGCCTTGAAGTTCCCAAGCAAAAGGATATTACCTTCATTCCTCAGGTTGTGAATGTCTTTTTCTAAAGTAGTAAAAGGGAAATTCTTATCTAAGTTGTTTTTGTTATAAGAGGTAGAGTTGATAGGAGCGAAATAGCAGATTACAAGAAAAACCTATTGGAGGAATAACTAGAGATCTCGATAGTATGAAGTTGGATGTGAGAAGAAACAATGTTATTAATATAACAAGCTATACCACCAAGCCACCTTCAAGAGGATTTCTTATTTCAAGAAGACCAAAGAATGAATCCATAAAGGTGAAGAACCCTAGATTTGTCATGCTCCCAAGTTTCAACTAGAAGAATAAGGTCAATATCACTCGAAATCCAACTTAACATAGGACCTTTATGCCATGGAAAACCACGACAGTTCCAAAAGAGGATCTTGAGTAATCCTAATCCCTATTTATCATTTGTATTTTGGAATCTATCTCGAATAATAACTTTCCTATTCCTAATGCTAGATCATTTCCCTTCTTTTCTTGTCTCCTTGACCTTTTGGACTTCTTTCTTGAGTTCAACTTGGTCTTCTAGAATCAAAACTTCATTTATAAAGATTACGGCTCCCTTTAGGCTAGGGGATTTCTTGAATATATCTAATTTGTGGTCATAAAACTTACCTTAATATAGGTTAGTTTATGTTTATTCTCAAGTAACTTTCCTACCATGATTGCTTCTGTGATATACGTTGTTTGAATTTGAGATTTTGTTTTTAATTGTTCTTTTAATGTTTTTAATGTGTCCTCATTGTTTTGTTCTTCTATATCAGCAATTATAAGGTGCAAGGCTCAATCAATTTGTTAATTCCCTCTTTTATGAATTTAACATCTAATTTACTAGATATTTAAGAATGAGTTATTATTTAGTTATTTTTTTACTTTTAATCTCACTTTTTAAGGCGTTATTTTTTTCAATCATTGATTGTTTACTATGTTCTATTTCTTGAATACTATCTTTCATTCTTTGGAGTTCATTCTCAAGCGAGATTATTCTACTTTCTAATTATTTGTGATTGTTTTCCAGCAATGTCATTAATTCTATTTTAAATTGATTTTCTCTTTCTTTCTTTTTTTTGTCGTATTCATAAATACTGTCTAGAGTAATTCACTCGGTCTCCTTTTTCTAGAAAAGGGCTTAGATATGTGAAAAGAAGTACTCAGAATGTAAACAAGCAGAAATTAACAAAGGAGAGTGAGAGGAAATGTATGTACCTGTAAGAGTCCAATCCGATTACAGATCATGAGTCAAGCCACAACATTTTGCAGGCTTTAAAACATAAATTCACTCACTTCAAACACCCTCATTTTGTTTATGTGAATCAAATTCACTGAGCCACAAAGAAAGGATTTGACACACAGAAAAATGGCTGACTTCGAACACCCTCACTATGTTTATGCGAAATCATCGAGCCACAGAGAACGGATTTGAATATGAGAAAAATGGATCACTTCGAACACCCTCGTTCTGTTTACGCTAAATCACTAAGTCGGGGAGAAAAATTCATGGAGCTGCAAAGAAAAAATCCATTCGCCGAGCCGCAGAGAAAAATCGGAGCTTCATAGCTCACTTCGAACACCCTGACTGTGTTTATGCGAAATTATGATATATAGTTTCCTTTTGATTATAGATGTCTTCACCCAGCCACAGAGAAAGGATTTGACACAATGTTTATGCAAAATCACCGAGTTACAGCAAAATCGCTCACTCAGAACACCCTCACTGTGTTTAAACAAAATCACCGAGTCACAGAAAAATTCAAATTCACCGAACCACCTTTTATATATATATATATATATATATATATATAAAAGTAATTAAAATTTTAACTTTTTAATCATATATATATATATAAAACTAGCTTTTTAATCATTAAATTTGTATAGTTATTTTTATATTTTAAAATTAAAATATAATAAAATTTATAAATTTCAATATATAATTTTGTATATTTTTAAGATTATGTAAAATTGATTTTCTTTAGTCCTCCTGAAATTTAATATTGAAACTATCCATAAACTTTCCAAGTTGTTAAAATAAACCTTTTTAAGTTATTGGTTTAACAATTACAGATAAAATCGTTAAATGATATTAGTTTTGAAAATTTTTATATCAATGATATATTTATCAAATAATTCATCAATATATGTAAGTTCATATGGAATATAATTAATTAAGGTAAAAAATTAAATATAATTTAGTTAAAATAATAAAATATCGGAAACATTATATTATAAATTTAAAAAATAATAATAAAATTATTATAATTGAGTGATAATATTTTAAATCTATTTTAAATATTTTTTTATTGGTATTAAAAGGATTAAATTTTGTCAATTAGATTTATATAGAATGGTTAGGTATAATGGTTGTTATTTACTCCAACTGGGTTTAAAGTTTATATGTGAGTTGGCTTGGTACCAACAAATCACTTTAGAAGGAAGTTGATAACTTTCCTCCATAAAAAATTAAAAATGAAAAAGAGTAAATTTTTAATATACATATATATTATTTAATTATTTATTATCTATTATTTTCTTTATATTAAAAAATTATGTATTAACAAATTTAACACTGATAAATCCAAATTTAAAATGAATTTGCATATATTTATTTATTTTGTATTTAATTATCACATACATAAATCCAAATTTAAAGTGAATTTACATATATTTATTTATTTTATATTTAATTATCACATTCTTAAGTATGTAATTATTTAAGTTTATTTAAGATGGATATGAATTATAACAATAAAATGGAGTTGAGGATATCATTTGTACTTTTCTTTGAAATTCCAATAGGCATCAAGTTTTAAAAATTTCCATATTGTGTTTGACAATTGTTGTTCTTTTCAATCTATAGTCCTCCAAGCTTCATTTTCTAAACTTTGAAACAAGAATGGGAGTAGGTAATCCACTTGTAATATTACAACATGATTAAAATACTCATAGATTCCTTAAATTGCAGCGGAGTAGGACACAAATTCAATTTGTTTAGGCTTTTGATCACCCTATGAAATGCGTGTTATGTTGTTCAGAGAAGATGATAGAATATCAGAATGATGTCTCCTCAAAGATTGCTTTTGTTTACTTATGATTTTGGTGATAGAAATCTGTAGATTCTATAATGCATTTTTACCCACTTTGAAAGCTCTAATTTACCAATATTTTAGCCTAATAATTTCTCGTGCCTTCCACATCCACATCCTTGTTCCTTGTGGTGTTACCTCTGCATCATTCTACACTCATCTACATTTCTATAGACATGTCTTTACACTTTTTAATGCAAATGCTAATACAATTATAACGAAAACTTTATTTTAATGCTATTTATTTCACCGTTGTGTGTTGTAATCATAGTTACCAAATACGGCGAAATCATGGTTAAAAATACGAAAATTCGCCTGTACGATTCGAATACCGAATACTTCGATAAAATTCGATCCAGTTCGTAGTGTAGGTGCTTAACGGTTTGGGCGCATGTATGGTTCATTAACTGGCATAGTTAATGGCCCCATATGGTTTATTCGCTAAAGAACAAATAGATTCCTGCGGTATGGAGTAAAACAAAAATTGTTGCAGTATGGCATGCTGCAGAGAAAAACAAAAATTGTTGCGGTATGGCATGTAGCAGAGAAAGACAAAAGATTCATCCAGGAGATTGTTCATTCGCTAAACACAAATAGATGGTTGTTGTATGTCATGCACACATAGAAAAATAGAAATTGCTACGGTATAGCATGCACCCAACGAAAAACATAAAAATTAGGAGACTTATGGGTTACTTAGATTTTAGGGTTAAATGAGTATTAACAGTTATGATCAAAATTCCTAATATCAGAGGTGAGCAGTAGAGTTATGAGCATTGATGCTATTAAATCTTATTTTCTGGTTAGATTTTTCTCACTCACAAAAAAGGAAATGGAAATATTTAAATTAGAAAATTTATTTTTTCAAAAACAAGAAGTTGATTTTTCTATAAAATAAATTTGAATATTAATTTTCTAAATAGAGAAAGATTTTACATTAATAGATTTTTGAAATCAAAAAAAGAATATAGGTTTTTGAAAAGAGTAAATGGTTTGAAGGGAAATGCACACAAGGAAATGGAAGTACCTAAATTAGAAAATTTCGCTTTTTTATAAAACAAGAGATTGATTTTTCTATAAAATAAATTTGAATATTAATTTTCTAAATAATGAAAGATTTTACATAAATAAATTTTTGAAATCAAGAAAAGAACATAGGTTTTTGAAAAGAGTATATAGTTTGGAGGGAAGAGGTGAGTGTAGTTTTTTTTGAGTGGATTTGATTCTGAAGATTTTTTATTAAATACAGTTATAAGTTATATAAAATTCAAAATAAATTAGAAAGTAGATAAAATTCAAAATAAATTAGAAAGAAGATAGCTAAAAATATTTTAAAAATATATTATTTAAAATATGTTTAAGAAGTGTATTATCAAATTTTGTTCAAATTGAAAAATTTTCATTCAAAATTTATGGTATCAAATTCGAATCCGAATTTGAACATGATAACTATGGTTGTAATGTGTAGCCTTTTAGTTGAAATTATTCCATCACTTTTTTTAATGTATGTATCAAACTTATTCGATATAATAAATTTAATTTTGAGTGTGTTGACTTTTATAGTTAATTAAGCTGATAGGCCTTCCTTTGAATCATTTTAGTAGTCTACACTTCCATTCTTTGATTGACATCTGGATCTTCTGCTGTTTGACATCTGGCATAATTTTTTCTCTATCCTTTGATTGAAATTTGGATCTTCTGTTGTTGACATCTGGTACAAATTTTCATCTTTCCGCTTGACATCTGGCACAAATTTTCCTCTTTCCGCTAGACATTTGTTTCCCACATGCATCATTATTCTGGGTTTCTCTGTGTCTGGTTTGGTGCCATTATGCCCACCTGAATCTGTTCCACTCTACACACCCGTTGTTTGCATGCCCTACTGCACCTGGCTTTGTTCCCCTACATTGTGCATATTGCTAAGTCTTTCACTATCTGTTATTTCACCTCTGAAACTAAGAATGTAAAGGCGAGCTTGATGAAAAGTGTCTCCTTTGATTTGCGTCCTTTGCATGATATCCTGCGTGGTTCCTACAACTACCCTTCAAAAAATTTCATGGCAGAAATCTAACGGTTCTCATCCGCTTGGGTTAGTTATGGCTGTAGCCACCTTACCCCTCAACGCATTCTCGCCTCATTTGCCTTCTGTGTGCCCAGAGGAGCTCTTCTCAGCAACTCGTACCTTCGCCTTTTCTTTTGTCACTTACTTTGCTTAGGTTAGGATGCCAGGTAATCTCTACAGCAGTTTCCTTGCAGATCTGGTATTTAAATTTGTTTTCAAGAGATAAGGTTATTTTTTTCCTATCTTGCAGTGGCTAGGTTCTCGACTGCCAAATTTTGGTGTTAGGGTTTCACGGCCGACTCTGGAATCGTGCTACCGAAATCAAACACGGATTTTCTGGTCAGCTTAGTTATATAACTTTTATGAATGTGGCCATTCACCCTGCCCCTTCTTTGGGTATTACGATTTTCTTAGTCAATCAAGATTCGAATGTTTACAATACTGCCCGAATTTTAATAAATATCACTTCTTGTCTACATTCTGACAATATACTATTTGGAGTATACAATTTTATGCGCAAATTTTAGTTTCTCTATAACTTTGAATTCTGGGTATGACGACAACTCTGGGTTTTCAAACCCTTCAGTTTTTATTTATTTAAATGGTGAATATTCTACATGTCTTGTCATTGCCGTGTTTTCTTTCCTACAGTTACCATATTGCATATAACAGTGATTAGGAACAGTTTAGCTTCGTCGATTCCCCTTCACGGTTCAATTTGTTTTGTAATTTAGTTCCAAAAACTAAAGTGGTATATCCAGGTCATTGTTGTGAATAAATCCTTGCTGTAAATGGGTATTCAGATACTATTTGCACTTCCAATTCGTATTTGTTTCTACCTCTTTCTAGATTTTACAGTCTTGGCTTACAACCTATTACAATTTTACTGTTTTGTTTAATTTCCAGTTCTTTATTCATTACAGAGTTGGTATTGTTACTGCTCCAGTGATTAGGCGGGACCTGCGACTCACCATTTGGAGGATATTGTATTTATATATTTTGAACAAAGACTCTTATGGATGGTAACATACATAGCACTAAAATTGACTTCTCACATACACTAACAGATATGCATGAGAAGCACTATCCCTTTGGGGACTATACCATGTACTTATCCTCCTAAAAATAATGATAATATACAATCTATACAATCTATAGAGAGAAATAGAATAGGCTGACACCTATGCTTTATGTAGTTCTAGCCTCCTAGGATGTTGGTACAAATGTTCCAATATATTGTTGCAGTAAAGGCATTAATGGGTGTTCTAAAGAGATATGACTCTTCGGGATCTGATGGCCACCCTTATTGGCAACGATGTCTTTGTCAGGTTTCTTTCCCTTCCTTACTGCCCATTTAATTTTGTGATTCATGAATACTGGTTATATATATCTACAAGTCTCCTTTTGCTTTATTTTCTAGCTTTTTCTTCTTCTACAATTTCTGTAACATACAAGCATTACTTGTTATTAACGGTAACATAAAGGCATATGAAATATTTTTCCAATTTACCAGAGATCAATTTCAGGCAAGTAGATAATATATATTAGGGAAATGGTTAAATAGTGATGCATAGAATGTTAATGCAAGTCAGTAATAATGAAGCGTTATGTTTGGAAGAATGATTTCATAAAAGTGAGCTATTATTAGGAAATTAGGAGGTGAAAGCAGAGCAAATTTTACTGGTTCAAATCAAGAGGAATCTTTGAAAAACTATTAATAAATATTTTTTCCTGTACAATGTGGTTTGTGAGCAGGTTTTAGTATCAACTTAAAATTAACTAAATTTGTTGCATTTCCTTCTAAATTGTTTGCTAATTCTGGTAGCTTGTATGTCACAGGAGATTGAAATTGTTTTGACTGCACATCCAACACAAATAAATAGATGGACATTGCAATACAAGCACTTGCAAATTGCGGTAAGTTCTTGTGACTTGGATTTTAACATCCAACTTTTCCTTTAAAATCCATTTTGAGGTCGATGAAATTTTCCATGATGATATTTACAAGCACATTTATGAGGACTAAGAGATGTTCTCCTGCATTATGTTTTTAAAAGTTTTTGACAGTACAATGTCGTTTGATACTGATAAGTATCAAAATTGCTTCTCTGATTTTCATACTCAAAATGTTTGTCACTGAGGATAGTACTTTTCTCATGTTCCTGAGTACTGCATTCTTCTTTATTCTTTACTTCACACATTTTCATGGATTATTTTTCTCAATTCAGTTGTTTTTAATCTCTTCTTCATTGGTATTTTCATTTTCGTGAAACATCTTTTCTGAAGGAAATGCCCTAGAGAGTATATGTATCTCAATCCAATTGTTTTTTTATCACCTCTACATTGGTATTTTTATATGCCTGGTTCTCTTTTTTGCAGGAAATGCCCCAAAGGGAAATTAGTGGTTGAACTAAGTTGCTCATTTTTTACCACAGTTAGATGTCTGCAATAATGGTATTTTTATATGCCTCATTATCTTTTCTGCAGGAAATGCCCCAAAGGGAAATTAGCGGTTGAACTAAGTTGTTCATTTCTTACCACAATTAGATGTCTGCAATAGTTATGATCTTTAAAATGGAAACAATCTTTCCTGAAAAATATGTGGTGTTTGTGAAATTTTTTATGAAGTTACCATGTTCTCCATTTAGACTGTCTTTTCTATTTTGTAGCATCTGTTGGAATATAATAATCGAGCAGACCTGGGCCATGAAGAGTGGGAATTGTTGATTGAATATTTGGTAAAAATTTGCTTCTGCTCACCCCCTATTTTTTTGTTTATGTAGATATTCATATAGGACATGTAGCTTCTCTTATTCTACATATGTTTCGAGCAATACATTGTGGGAATTAACAAAGAACAGACCATAGTAGTGTATTATGTCTCTAAAACCATTTGGTTTTTATAAGCCTCTAAGACCATTTGGCAAGAGTCGAAGACTAATTTTCCCCACAGAAATAATATCCTACTGGAAGGTATTATTTTGTTCAAGGTGATCAGTCAACAACGAAGGTATTATGTTGTTGTCTGGAAGGTATTATGTTGTTCAAGGTGATCACGATGTGTGCTTCAAAATATCCATTAAGATCTCACATTTGGAAACCAATGTGATGTGTGCTTCAAAATATCCATTAAAATCTCACATCTGGAAACCAATATACAAATGTGTTCCTTATCCAATTTAAAAAACCTTTAGAATTTTTCTAATTTAAAAAACATCCATTAAGCTCTCGACTCTCACACTTGGAAACCAAAACCAATATACAAATGTGTTCCTTGTCCAATTCAAAAAACCTCGACAATTTTTCCAATTTAAAAAACAAAACCAATGTACAAATGCGTTCCTTGTCCAATTTAAAAAACAACGGTATGTTTTGCACATTTTGGGGCAAAGGCAATTGCAAGTAATAATTACTTAGGCGGGTTTACATTTTTGTTGTTGGCTACGTGTGTCGTTGTCATTGTTGTGTTGTGTTGGTTACATATGTCAGTCATTGTTGTGTTGGTTACATCTATACATTCATCTTGTACTTAAAACAATCAATTATTATAATATAAGGGATTAATTTCAATTAAAATTTACAATTTTATATGTAAATTTAAATTTAAATTTATTACTTCTTTTGAAAAAAAAAAACATTTTTATAACTTATAATTATAATGAATTAATTTCAATTAAAAATTACAATTTTATATTTATTATATTTGATGAAAAAACACATTTTTTAAATAAAATTATAGATAATATATAATTATAAAAATAAATATCATAGAATTCAATATAAAAAATTAAATTTCTTAAAAAACATAATATATTTAAATTAATTTGAAATACACATTATTATATATAATACTAACATAATAATAATATCCAAAAAAATATTATAAAAACATAATAACATTTATTATATTCCAACATTTTTTTTTAATGGATAGTTCAACCTATGATTTTCAATTTAAAATTTAAAATTTAAATTTCATACAATGAAATGCAAATGTTTGAGTTCATGTTTTATTGATGATGATGATAGTTAACGTCCACTGAAACCAAACTTTCCATCAAACTTTCCATCACAAACCTCACAAATGCCACTTACAGAAATGAGGATGTTTGTAATGACCCCAGATTCATGTAAATTCGAAAAGTTACTGTGGTAAAAGACTAATACAGTTGTTGTTATGTTTTAAACAAAACTGTGGCAAACTATTTTGATTAAGTAATTTAAATATTTTCTTGAAATTGCTGGCAGCCTCTAAGAGGTGAATCTTAAAAGAAATGATCAGTTGTGATAACTGATGGAACTACCCTCCAAAACAGGAAAAGTCCTGGCTGAGGGAATTTTGTGCTGTGAGGACAGACAGAGAGAGAAAACAATCTTTTTCCAAGAAGAGAAAAAGTGCAGAAGAGAAAAGAGGGTTAAGTCTGGTTAGGATCAGATAACCTGGCACAAAGAGTGCACAAATCCTGTTGAGGGCTGGAGGCCTGCAGGATGGCTTGGGGGGAGAATTCCGTCTGAGGGATGGATCTCATGGCTGGGTGGAGAGCAGAATTAAAGCTCAGGTGACCTTTTGTTTGAAAAAACCATTCCTGACATTGGTAATCAGGTATGGTTCCAAACTGGTAGTCCCTGATAGGAAAAATTAATGTGCATTGAAGTTACAGTAAATTAAATAGGAGAAGACTGTTTGTTTCCTATATACTGTGAGTATAATGTACCAATGAAAACTTTGAGAAACGAACTGTCAGTTAATGGACAGGGTCTAGGTTAGTACCCAGGTCAGGTAAAAGGTACAGAGACATTAAACAAGGTTGTATAGGAATATAAAGTAGCATGAACAGAGGACTGGTTACTGGGTAACAGTCTCGACTTAGTTTTATTAACAAGGTCTTTACGTTTCAAACAAATAGACATTGATGAACTAAACAATACAATAGTGAACTACAAGACTGATATCTGAGTCGAGAGCTGTGAGAGGCCATTAGCTCAAGACTTAAACCTCTGATTTAAAAATAATACCGACTGTAGTCGGAAGCAACCCCGCAACGGAGGAACAATGAGATAGTAAATATCATAAGCGGATATTAAACTGTGTGTGACCAACAATGACTCTATGCAGAGAGTATTGGTAAACGGAGAAATATATAGAACAGAGATTCATTATATTTCATTAAATATTCGTTACCGGGTCACTGTACTCGCAGTATGAATATTACAACAAAATCCGTATTTATAAAGCTATAACCGTGTACAGGTGGAATACAAATAAGTTAAAGAACTGTGTGTTATAATAATAGACAATAACAGTGGTAATACATATCCGTTTGCGATGCATGCAATCGATAAGAAGGATATTTATATCAATCCGAGAGCTGGAGCATATAACTGTAAAGAAATGATAGTAACATTAATGGAGAACCTGTGCATGCATACGGAGATGGTAAATAATCACATTAAAACCCGAGGGCCTGTGCATGCAACTATAAAGATAAACCCTCATATTAAATCAGAGAAACTGTGCGGAAACTGATGCAGAGGCAAGAAACCATGCACGAAGAGTAGCCTTTGTCCACAGAGAAAAGGCCTAGCAAGCAAACGCTGAACATTCGCCGAGGGCATATAATGCAGACTGGCGATATAAGAACTTTAGAAAACAGAGTTTGTTAACAAAGATTATCAATATAACTTAATAACTCAGAGGCGGAAGCCGTATGTGAATAAACAAACCAACAGCGAAATATTAACCCATATCTCTAATTTGAGTATCGGGCAAACAAATTGAAACAATCCATTAAACCGACGGAAAATGCCCTGAGGGCTAAAGGATTTAATGTTCAGTTGCAAATACAAACAACACTGACGGTGAAACGTTAAACATAAATATATCAATACATTTGAGGAAGGGGACAAGTCCCAAAATACTCATTACGAGTTCTGTGCTTAAGAACCAAATCCGAAACCATGTAATCTACAACAAGCGTACCAAAATTGTTACATAATAGTCTGTAATCCAAATAGAAGGACATGAATATGTATATGTAACAGAACCCCGAGACTTTTCTATAAACATTAATCTTTCAATAGTGAAATCACCACCGTTTCAGCGAGGTAGCTGTAAGGGTTTTCCACAGAGAATACCCGGCAGCGGAAATGAGATAACCGTGTTGGGAAGCAGAGGTCTGCACCAAAATACACATGGTAGCTCATGACCGAAAACCTTAACCACTATTGAGTAAACCAAGCTTCGCATGCCGAATCATACCTGTATGTTATCAGAGGAATGTTTTGCTGGGGAAGACACCGTGGATTTGTCCGGAGCGTAGCAGTATGCGGCTGCACAAGTTCGGCAAGGAAACATATGAACTGTAAGTATCAATCCGTGGATAACAAAGCATCAAACCATAAAAGAAGACTGTCAAACAATGCTATACCTGTGAGGATTCGGTTCTGGGCGGAATGCAAACCCCGGAGCGTTGCAGGCTGAAGGCATAAGGTTGATGGAGTCGAGTTTGAGAAGGAACACTGAACCAGGTCCGCAAAGACCGCGGACACCAAATAAACGCTATGACAGTGTGAAGCCACTTAAATATCTCAGCCAACCCTTGAACGATTTCCAACCCTTCGATCTCCGAATGGAATCTGGACCGTCGAAGTAAGGCGGGAGTCTGTGGCGGTAAGACCAAAATCCGCAATACCAAAGCATCACATGGCCGGAGAAACCAGGCCTTGCCACCTGCCCCGGAAGGACTGATGCCTTTAAGGTAAGTGTGATCTGTCATCCGGTAAGGACTGCGGCGGGACCATCAAAGCCCACACCATTAATTACAGTGCCGTTGAAAATATCCCGAATAGATTGTAATATAGGTAGAGTATACACCCAAAGGCATAGCTATTGCTAAGTTAATATCGTGTGGAATATATAATGCAGAGCACCTTAAATGAATAATGCATGTCAGTGATATATGTGTACCTGGGATAACGTATTACGTATTTGATTAACTTATGCCAATGGTATATAAGTATACGTTTAATATGTACAATGATTGTAAATGTAAAGTGCGCACATAGAATTGGATAATCTTATGGTGAACATTAAGATTAGGAAGGTTGATATATATATATATATATATTTTAAAAAAAATTATGTATATGTGGATATGGTCGTGACAAATTGGTATCAGAGCCCAGTTTCAACACTGTGGCCTCAGGTAGAACATATTCAGTATGCAGAAGGGTACACCAAGCAAACTTATGCAAGCTAACAATGTACTTAACTGTGTTCTGTTTATTGGAATGAAATACAGAATTGCAACAGCTAGCAGTTAAACCAAAGAGGAGACAAAATGCAAGGACCCGGCAGTAACCCTCAAGAGAATGCAGAGCTGTGGGTGCAATTGGGTGCAGAATCACGGAGTACCAACCTTGCAATCCTGGAAACTGTCCAGGAACTGAAAAATGAGATGGCACGGTTGCGAGAGGACAACGCACGCTTAACAGTTGAACAGGAAAAGATTCTGAAGAGCCTGTCAGACAGGCAGAACCCACCCCTGTCCAACCCCAGTGCAGAACAGCAGAGGATAACAGAAGAACAAGACTATCAAATGGAACCTGAAAACTCTGACGACAAGGAAAATCACTCTGATAATGCACCTCAGCAGCAAACTTCGAAACGTCAGAAAATGGAACTGCAGGGAGAATTTCGAAAGATTAAACCTCCACATTTTGATGGTGAACAGGAGGAAGCTGCGGAAGCCTGGTTGATCAATATGAATAAGTATTTTCAGTTGTATGAGTACGACCACAATCTGAAGGCAAGATTGGCAATCTTCCAGTTACAAGGTAAGGCAACCTTGTGGTGGGAGGAAATCAAGATTGTCAAAGGGGTCAGCGAACGAACCATTACATGGGAAAAGTTCCAGAAATATTTTAAAGAAAGGTACCTGACTGAGCGCTTCTATGATGAAAAGGCAAGGGAATTTCATGACTTAAGACTGGGACAACAGACCATGGACGAGTTCATTAACCGTTTTACCTCGCTGTTACGTTATGTACCTTACATCAAGGAGGAGAAAGCCAAGGTTCAGAGGTTTGTGAGCAACTTACCTTCACATATAAGGGAAAGGATTGAATTCGATAATCCTAGAACCATGGATGAGGCCATCCGTAAAGCGAGAATCTGCTACCAGCAGAGTAAACAGAAGGGGGACACTTCAAGCAAAAGATGGAATGATAAAAGAAGCGGTCGGATGGTTGGGAGCAGCAAAGGAAGTCGCAGCAGTGGGAATAAAGGTGCTGGTAAAGGGCTAAGCAGTAGACCTGTTGCAAGGAATGCGCCCCGGTCCAGACCAATGAGCGAATCTAAAGCCAATGAGCAGTCTGTTAGACCAGAAGGTGAGGGGATGACCAGACCGCCAGTGCAATGCTGGGGCTGTGGAGGACCTCACTATGTTAAAAACTGCCCACAGAGAAAAGGGACAGACCAGATATCCCAGATTCATGAAGCATCAACGGTTGGGGACGTGGCACGTAGTGTACCCAGAATCAATGCAGCGCTGGAGGACCGCCAAGCGGAGTACCAGCCATCTATGGTTGAATTCGAAGGTAAAATCTCAAACCTTTCCATAGCTGTTCTTATAGACCCAGGGGCTACTTTAAGTTATATTAGTCCGAAAATAGTAGAACAGTGTAAACTGCAAGCTGAAAAGTTCAGGAATCCGTGGCTGGTCCAACTAGCTACAGGAGCCAAGAGACGAGTCTTGGCCAAAGTAAATAATTGCTCCTTAGCCATAGCAGGACAGCCAATAGTGGCGGATTTGAATGTATTACCGTTGGGTTCCTATGATATCTTGATTGGGATGGACTGGCTGGAGAAACACTGGTCCTTAGTGAACTGCAAGACCAAGACCATCTATTATAAGGATGACCTGGGAGAGCAGCAGGAGTTGCAAGGAATCAGACACCCTGTGCAGATCCGACCCATTACAGCAACTCAGCTAGCTAAGTGCATCAAGAAGAAATGTCAAATCTACGCTATTCAGGTGGGATACGCAAATCAAAAAGATAAAACCGCTATGTTGGGTAGCATTCCGATAGTACAGGAGTTTGCAGATGTTTTTCCCGAGGAAGTGTCGGGATTACCACCAAAAAGGGATGTGGATTTCACTATTGAGCTGATCCCAGGGGCAGCACCTGTATCACGGGCACCCTACCGTATGAGTGTACCAGAACTAACAGAATTAAAAATGCAACTGCAGGAGCTGTTAGATAAAAATTACATCCGTCCCAGCGTATCACCCTGGGGAGCCCCAGTGCTATTCGTCAAAAAGAAAGATGGAACCTTTCGGATGTGCATTGATTATCGTCAGCTGAATAAGCTTATGATTAAAAACAAATATCCTTTACCTAGGATCGATGATCTTTTTGATCAGGTGAAGGGAGAAACGGTATTCTCTAAAATTGATCTGCGATCTGGTTACCATCAGATTAGAATAAAAGAGGAAGATATCGCTAAGACCGCTTTCAGAACGCCGTATGGGCATAATGAATTCGTGGTGCTACCTTTTGGGCTGACCAATGCACCTGCTACTTTCATGTGTTTGATGAACAGTGTGTTTCATCGGTTTTTAGATAAGTTTGTGCTGATATTCATAGATGACATTCTAATTTACAGCAGATCAAGAAAGGAGCATGAGGAACACCTTAGGTTGGTGTTGCAAACTTTGCGGGAACATCAATTATATGCAAAGTTTAGTAAATGTGATTTCTACAAGGAGGAGATAAAATATTTGGGCCATGTAATCACCAAGGAAGGAATCGCAGTAGACCCTGAGAAGATCAGAACTATAATGGAGTGGCCTATACCAAAGGACGTGGCAGATATTAGGTCCTTTATGGGGTTAGCAGGTTACTATAGAAGATTTGTTGAAGGCTTTTCGAGGGTAGCATACCCTATCACCTCCTTGCAAAAGAAGGGAAAAGTATTTAAGTGGACCTCAGAATGCCAGAAGAGCTTTGAACAGCTCAAGCACTTACTCACTACCGCACCTGTGTTAAGTATAGCTGATCCTAATAAGGATTACGTGGTCTGCACGGACGCAAGTAAAGAAGGTGTGGGAGGAGTGCTGATGCAAGAAGGAAGAGTCATTGCTTATGAATCTAGGAAGCTGAAAGAGCATGAGCAGAAATACTCTGCTTACGATTTGGAGCTGGCTGCCGTCATTCATGCCCTGAAAATGTGGCGGCACTACCTTTTGGGCAGAAAGTTTCTGCTGTTAACAGACCACCACAGCCTAACAAACTATTTCAGTCAACCCACCTTAAATACAAGACAAGCTCGCTGGGCTGACTTCTTGAGCGGGTTTGACTTTGAAATTAAGCATTTAAAGGGGAAGGAGAACCGAGTAGCGGATGCATTAAGTCGGAAGGTGCAGTGCGTGTGCAAGATTTCGGTCAGTAAGTGGCAAAGTACTCTATTGGAAAAGATAAAAATAGCAGCTGAACGAGATGCTGTTTATCAGCACATTAAACAGCAAATACAACAGCAATCTGGTAAGGAAATACAACAAGGGTATAAACTAGATGATGCTGAAATGTTGTGCTTTAATAAAAAGTTGTATGTACCCAATGAAGGTAGTGTGAAGAAGCTGATTCTGGATGAATTTCATACCAGCCATTATACTGGACATCCGGGCTACCAGAAAATGGTTACCGCTCTCCGAAAAGAATACTACTGGCCAAAAATGAAGAAGGAGATAGCTGAGTATCTAGCACGATGTCTAGAATGTCAGCAGATTAAGGCGGAACACATGCACCCAGCAGGGCTGTTACAACCTTTACCCATTCCGGAATGGAAATGGGAGACTATCTCCATGGATTTTATAACTGGACTGCCTAGAACAAAGAAAAATAATGATTCCATTATGGTGGTAGTGGATAAGCTGAGTAAGGCAGCACACTTCATACCAGTGCAGTCGACATATAAGGCTGTGCAAATTGCTCATATTTTCATGCAAAATGTGTTCAAATTGCATGGACTTCCGAAAGTGATTATCTCCGATCGAGATGTCAAATTTACATCAACCTTTTGGAGGACATTGTTTGCTGAACTGGGGACACAGCTGAACTTTAGCACAGCTTATCATCCCCAAACAGATGGCCAAACAGAACGAGTGAATCAGGTTGTGGAAGACATGCTGAGAGCATGCGTTATGATGAAGCCAACCCAATGGGAAGATTATCTTCACCTGGTCGAATTCGCATATAATAATGGATATCATTCCTCAACACAGATGAGTCCTTTCGAGGTTATGTATGGGCGGAAGTGCCGCACACCTGCAAGTTGGAATGGACCGGAGGACAGGTTGCGAATTGGTCCCGATATGCTCAAGGAAATGGAGGATACGGTAAAGAGGGTGCGCACCAACTTAAAAGCCGCTCAGGACAGACAGAAAAGTTTCGCTGATCGCAAAAGAAGATTTAAGGAATTCCAAGTTGGGGATCATGTATTTGTAAGAATCCAACCAAGGAGGAGTACCTTGCAGTGGAGCGGATGTGCCAAACTAGCACCTCGCTACTTTGGACCTTTCCAGATTTTGGCAAAAGTGGGGCCGGTAGCTTATCAACTTGCCCTACCAAGCCATATTAGAATCCACAATGTGTTTCACGTATCCGTATTAAAGCAATACGTTTACGATCCTAAACATGTGATTCAATGGCAGAATGTTCGGGTAAGAATTAATCTGGTCACTATAGATAAGCGTTATTTCTAAACTGAAAAGTAATTAAATCTGTTGCTGATTGCAGGTCGAGCCGGAAGGCGAGGTTCTGGTCGAACCACTGACCATTCTCGACCGGAGAGAAGTGCAGCTGCGGAAACGGGTTATTTCCCAAGCTAAAGTGCAGTGGCAGCACTATGGACCAGAGGAGGCCACTTGGGAGGATGAGGAACTCCTTAGAGAAGCTTACCCAAACCTGTTTAAAGGAGACAGACATCGAGACGATGTCCAATCTCAGGAGGGGGAGATGTAATGACCCCAGATTCATGTAAATTCGAAAAGTTACTGTGGTAAAAGACTAATACAGTTGTTGTTATGTTTTAAACAAAACTGTGGCAAACTATTTTGATTAAGTAATTTAAATATTTTCTTGAAATTGCTGGCAGCCTCTAAGAGGTGAATCTTAAAAGAAATGATCAGTTGTGATAACTGATGGAACTACCCTCCAAAACAGGAAAAGTCCTGGCTGAGGGAATTCTGTGCTGTGAGGACAGACAGAGAGAGAAGACAATCTTTTTCCAAGAAGAGAAAAAGTGCAGAAGAGAAAAGAGGGTTAAGTCTGGTTAGGATCAGATAACCTGGCACAAAGAGTGCACAAATCCTGTTGAGGGCTGGAGGCCTGCAGGATGGCTCGGGGGGAGAATTCCGTCTGAGGGATGGATCTCATGGCTGGGTGGAGAGCAGAATTAAAGCTCAGGTGACCTTTTGTTTGAAAAACCATTCCTGACATTGGTAATCAGGTACGGTTCCAAACTGGTAGTCCCTGATAGGAAAAATTAATGTGCATTGAAGTTACAGTAAATTAAATAGGAGAAGACTGTTTGTTTCCTATATACTGTGAGTATAATGTACCAGTGAAAACTTTGAGAAAGGAACTGTCAGTTAATGGACAGGGTCTGGGTTAGTACCCAGGTCAGGTAAAAGGTACAGAGACATTAAACAAGGTTGTATATGAATATAAAGTAGCCTGAACCGAGGACTGGTTACTGGGTAACAGTCTCGACTTAGTTTTATTAACAAGGTCTTTACGTTTCAAACAAATAGACATTGATGAACTAAACAATACAATAGTGAACTACAAGACTGATATCTGAGTCGAGAGCTGTGAGAGGCCATTAGCTCAAGACTTAAACCTCTGAGTTAAAAATAATACCGACTGTAGTCGGAAGCAACCCCGCAACGGAGGAACAATGAGATAGTAAATATCATAAGCGGATATTAAACTGTGTGTGACCAACAATGACTCTATGCAGAGAGTATTGGCAAACGGAGAAATATATAGAACAGAGATTCATTATATTTCATTAAATATTCGTTACCGGGTCACTGTACTCGCAGTATGAATATTACAACAAAATCCGTATTTATAAAGCTATAACCGTGTACAGGTGGAATACAAATAAGTTAAAGAACTGTGTGTTATAATAATAGACAATAATAGTGGTAATACATATCCGTTTGCGATGCATGCAATCGATAAGAAGGATATTTATATCAATCCGAGAGCTGGAGCATATAACTGTAAAGAAATGATATTAACATTAATGGAGAACCTGTGCATGCATACGGAGATGGTAAATAATCATATTAAACCCGAGGGCCTGTGCATGCAACTATAAAGATAAACCCTCATATTAAATCAGAGAAACTGTGCGGAAACTGATGCGGAGGCAAGAAACCATGCACGAAGAGTAGCCTTTGTCCACAGAGAAAAGGCCTAGCAAGCAAACGCTAAACACTCGCCGAGGGCATATAATGCAGACTAGCGATATAAGAACTTTAGAGAAACAGAGTTTGTTAACAAAGATTATCAATATAACTTAATAACTCAGAGGCGGAAGCCGTATGTGAATAAACAAACCAATAGCGAAATATTAACCCATATCTCTAATTTGAGTATCGGGCAAACAAATTGAAACAATCCATTAAACCGACGGAAAATGCCCTGAGGGCTAAAGGATTTAATGTTCAGTTGCAAATACAAACAGCACTGACGGTGAAACATTAAACATAAATATATCAGTACATTTGAGGAAGGGGACAAGTCCCAAAATACTCATTACGAGTTCTGTGCTTAAGAACCAAATCCGAAACCATGTAATCTACGACAAGCGTACCAAACTTGTTACAGAACAGTCTGTAATCCAAATAGAAGGACATGAATATGTATATGTAACAGAACCCCGAGACTTTTCTATAAACATTAATCTTTCAATAGTGAAATCACCACCGTTTGCAGCGAAGGTAGCTGTAAGGGTTTTCCACAGAGAATACCCGGCAGCGGAAATGAGATAACCGTGTTGGGAAGCAGAGGTCTGCACCAAAATACACATGGTAGCTCATGACCGAAAACCTTAACCACTATTGAGTAAACCAAGCTTCGCATACCGAATCATACCTGTATGTTATCGGAGGAATGTTTTGCTGGGGAAGACACCGTGGATTTGTCCGGAGCGTAGCAGTATGCGGCTGCACAAGTTCGGCAAGGAAACATAAGAACTGTAAGTGACATTCCGTGAATAACAAAGCATTAAACCATAATGTAAGACTGACAAACAATGTTATACCTGTGAGGATTCGATTCTGGGCGGAATGCAAACCCCGGAGCGTTGCAGGTTGGAGGCATAAGGTTGTTGGAGTCGAGCTTGAGGAAGAACACTGAACCAGGTCTGCAAAGACCACAGACACCAAATAAACGCTATGACAGTGTGAATCCACTTAAATATCTCAGCCAACCCTTGAATGATTTCCAACGCTTCGATCTCCGAATGGAATCTGGACCGTCGAAGTAAGGCGGGAGTCTGTGGCGGTAAGACCAAAATCCGCAATACCAAAGCATCACATGGCGGGAGAAACCAGGCCTTGCCACCTGCCCCGGAAGGACTGATGCCTTTAAGGTAAGTGTGATCTGTCATCCGGTAAGGACTGCGGCGGGACCATCAAAGCCCACACCATTAATTACAGTGCCGTTGAAAATATCCCGAATAGATTGTAATATGGGTAGAGTATACACCCAAAGGCATAGCTATTGCTAAGTTAATATCGTGTGGAATATACAATGCAGAGCACCTTAAATGAATAATGCATGTCAGTGATATATGTGTACCTGGGATAACGTATTACGTATTTGATTAACTTATGCCAATGGTATATAAGTATACGTATAATATGTACAATGATTTTAAATGTAAAGCGCGCACATAGAATTGGATAATCTTATGGTGAACATTAAGATTAGGAAGGTTGATATATATATATATATATATATATATTAAAAAAAATTATGTGTATGTGGATATGGTCGTGACAATGTTAGACTTTAAGCTTCTCAACATTGTCAACTAACATCTCCCATGCCACATCTTATGTATAAAGCATGGCTGGCTAATTAATTCTATGTTTTTCATTTGATTTGGTTGTGTTGCTGGTTTTTTTTAAAGTAAGATGTTTAGGAAAAGTAGGGTTTCTTTTTAGCTTATTTTTTATTTTATTTAACATGTCTCTAAAATTAGATTCTTATTTTTATATAGTTTATTTACAAAAAATAATTAAATTTAAAAATATATAAATGATTAATATTAATATTTTCTTTTCTTTTATTTATTTATAAATATTAATATAAAAAATTAATTTGATATATCAATTTGAATAGTTAAATATTATAAATTATAAATAAAATCTTCCACTGCAAGTTCTTTTCCGTGTGCTAAAATTCAATCATGTTGATATTTCCAATGTTTGATTTATTATTAAAAAATAATTTTAATTTGGGTGAAAAAAATGTGTTCCTATTATGTTAAAATTTCCACTGCTTAATTATAAATAGTAATTTTTAAATCAATTAGAATTTTTTACTTATTTTTTTGTAACATATAAAAATAATTTTTTTATTGGGTTATACATATATATTCCCAAGTAATTTTTATTAGTTGGGATTTAATTTGGGAAATTTATTGATTTGATTTATTTTGAATGATTGATTGGATTTTATTATATAAATAATTGAGAGAAACGAAGAAGAATAATTTGTATAATTTTGATTAAGGATTTATTTTATTTTGGGCAATTTATTGATTAAGTTTAGTTTGAATGATTGAATTATTATAACATGTATTATTTTAAACCAAAATACAATTCTTTCATTCTAACATTTCTATCGGCCTCTCTTTGCACTTTTTGGGGCAAATGCTTGTCAATAAGTATATTTTTAATATTAAAAAAAAAAATTGTATATGAGTTTACGAAATAATTAACGTTTCACCTTTACAAGAGATTTTTCGGTGTAAATCACAAGATCTATCATTTGTCGATGCATTTTGAACCAACTAGTGTGGTTCATCGTCAGGACAAGTTGAAGAAACAGATCCAACTTTGCATGTTAAATAGTCTGAGCAGAGCCTCCAACAGCTAACTTGACCAACGGCTAATTTGACTTAGAGACCAGAGTCATAAAATCCTTTTTTTTATAATTTAAAGGAAGTTAGTTATATTAGGTGACCATACCCAAATATATATATATATATATATATATATATATATATATATATAGATATAGATATAAATAATTTTAATTGTTGTTCAAGTTAATAGTTAGTTAAAAAGGTATTATTTAATAATTAAAAATTATAAATTATTTAGTAATTTAAAGGGGATTTAGTTATATGAAAGACCTTTCTTTTAATATAAATTATATGTATATATAAATATATAAAGCAATTTTAAGATAATAGTTAGTTAGAATAAATATATATTAGAACGAGAAAATAATAATAAGTTAAAATTAAATAAATAAAATTAAAAAAAAAAAAAAAAAATATATATATATATATATATATATATATATATATATATATATATATATATAAAATAAAATAAATAAATAAATAAAATAAAATAAATAAATTTAATTAAGAACGTAGCTAGTTATAAAAGGTAATTAATTTCATAATGTCTAACAGTTGAAAAAATAAATAAATAAATAAAAAAAAAAAAAAAAAATGAATAAATAAAATCAAATAAAAATAATTTTAATTAAGAATGTAGTGGGTTATAAAAGGTAATTAATTTAATGTTGTCTAACAGTTGAAAATAAATAAATAAAATAAAAATAAAAAAATATAAAGGAGCCCAAAAAGGGAGGGAGGGAGGTGGGGGGGGGGGGGGGGGGGGAACGACTAGAAAGAGAGTGCGGGGACCCAACACCTACTGACTTTATAGCCATCCTCTCTATTGAGATTGTTTGGCCTCTTTTCAATCTGAAGAGCTTCCCTAAATTTCCGATGATGGAATTGCGAAACTCTAGCAATAACACTAGCCTCCTCAATGCAAACATGATGATTGGTTTTTTCTGCATGCTCAGCTAAAGTGGAAGACTTTCCTCTTGGCCATGAGACCAGATGACATTGGTGTCATCCACATACCTTTTCCAAAGCTTTGGCAGGAGCTGGGAAGAGTTTAGAGCCTTGGACTCAAAATCTTCCATAAAAATATTAGCAACGACAGGGGATAGGGGGGAGCCCATGGCAACCCCACAGGTTTGCTCGAAGAACTCTCCCTCAAAACTGAAAAAGGTGGAAGTGAGGCAGATCTCAACTAACCTAGCGGTGTCAGGATCTGTTAGGCGGTTGATCACCTCCATGGCCTCATTAATAGGGATGCAAGTGAACATGGAAACTACATCAAAACTAACAAGAATGTCCCCAGGGTCAAGCTTAATGTCCTTGAGTTCATCAATAAAGGAAGCAGAGTCTTTTACGAAGGACTCTGTATGACCAACTAAGGGCTTAAGCTTTAACGCAAGGAACTTAGCAAGAAGGTAGGTAGGACCTCCAATGGTGTTGACAATGGGCCTTAAGGGAGCACCTTCCTTGTGAATTTTGGGGAGACCATAGATTCTAGGAGTGATAGGGTTGCTCTCAATGAGTTTATGGTGCATGGAACTCATTGAGCTAATGGATTTAATGGCAAGAGCCACATTCCTAGCAACCTTCTTTAACGGATTTTTGGGAAGCTTTTTGTAGCTACCACTATTATGAAGATGATCCAACATCTTGCTGCGGTAATCAACCTTGTTAAGAATGACGATAGCTCCACCCTTGTCTACCTTTAGAACAATGATATCTTTGTTCTAGTTTAGGGATCTGAGAGCTACTGATTCTTCCTTGCTAAGGTTGCTCTTAGGGGGCTTAGCCTTTCTCAAGACAACCGCACAATCTTGCCTAATAGTATCCTTGATCCTATCAGGTAAACCTCTAATCCCAAACTCTATGTCACAAATGATATCATCCACAAGGATTTTCTTAGGGGCTAAGGAAAAGTTTAATCCTTTGCCCAAAACTTTAAAAACAGAAGGGGGAAAGGAGAAACTGGAAAGATTTATAGACCTGTTATTAGAATGAGAAGGAGAGTGAAAACCAATAGTACTATGATTATTATTATTAAGAATAATATTAGTCTTATTCTTATTATTATTATTATTATTATTATTATTATTATTATTATTATTATTATTATTAATGAATTTATTAATAATAATAATAATAATAATAATATTATTATTATTATTATTATTATTATTATTATTATTATAGTTAATAAAATTATTATCATTATTATTAATGTTATTATTATTATTATTAATCAAAGGATTGGTGAGCATGCAGATGACCTTAAGCATAGGAGAGAAAAGTCTTCCGCTTTAGCTGAGCAAGTGGAAAAAACCAATCATCATGTTTGCATTGAGGAGGCTAGTGTTGTTGCTAGAGTTTCGCAATTCCATCATCAGAAATTTAGGGAAGCTCTTGATATTGAGAAGAGGCCGAACAATCTCAATAGAGAGGATGGCTAGAAAGTCAGTAGGTGTTGGGTCCCAGCACTCTCTTCCTAGTCGTCCCCCCCTCCTCGTTTTTTGGGCTCCTTTATATTTTTTTATTTTTACTTATTTATTTTTCAACTGTTAGACAAAATTAAATTAATTACCATTTATAACCAGCTACGTTCTTAATTAAAATTATTTTTATTTGATTTTATTTATTCATTTATTTATTTTTATTTTTATTTATTTATTTATGTATTTTTTTTCAATTGTTAGACAATATGAAATTAATTACCATTTATAACTAGCTACGTTCTTAATTAAATTTATTTATTTTATTTGATTTATTTATTTAATTTTTTTTATTATATATATATATATATATATATATATATATATATTTTGAAGTTATTTATTTATTGAATTTTAACTTATTATTATTTTCTCGTTCTAATATATATTTATTCTAACTAACTATTATCTTCAAATTACTTTATATATATTTATATATACATTAAAAGAAAGTTCTTTCTTATAACTAAATCCCATTTAAATTACTAAATAACTTATAATTTTTAATTATTAAATAATACATTTTTAACTAACTTTTAACTTAAACACCAATTAAAATTATATATATATATATATATATCTATATATATATATATATATATATATATATATATATATATATATATATATTGGGTATGGTCACCTAATATAACTAACTTACTTTAAATTGTAAAAAAAAGATTTTATGACTCTGGTCCCTAAGTCAAATTAGTCGTTGGTCAAGTTAGCCATTGGAGGCTCTGCTCAGACTATTTAACATGCAAAGCTAGATCTATTTCTTTAACTTATCCCGACGTTGAACCACTGGTTGGTTCAAAACGCGTCGACAAATGATAGATCTTGTGATTTACGCCGAAAAATCTCTTGTAAACATGATATGGATCATAGAAGCCCCAATTCAATAATAGAATCCCCGCATGGAGAAGGCATTGCATCCAAGGTTCAGCATTTTGAACGAGCATGCTTGCATGTTTCAAGGTTGAAGTCAAATCTAGCTTTTCTTAAAAGATGCAGAGACTCCTCCATCATCCCTCTCTTTGCCCGGATTAAGCATCGCCTTCACACTCCCCAGAACCTTCAGGTTTTCCTTAAGGTGAGTTTGGCTTTAATAAGAGTGGAAATCAATAGGGTCAGGAAATCCCTGTATCTGGTTTCTCACTCTCTTTTGGATTTGCATTTGGAATTGGCAAACTTATTTTCGGCCTCTCTTTGGGCCAGAATAGATGCCTATTTGGCTCTGAAGTCCATTCGGTTGGAGGAATTTTGGAAGCAGAATCAGGTTTCTAAGTTTCAAAGATTAGCTGAAAATTCATCGTTTTCTGGTAGAGCCGTGGGAGTAGCTTCCCGTAGCTGGATCTCTTCTGGTCAAATTTCTGCAATTAGGGACTGGTTATCGGGTAGCTCGGTTAGGGTTTCTGATAACTCAGCTCTCTTAGCGCCCTTTGATGGAACCAGTTCAAATCCACTTCATCCTTTGGATCTTCCTTTATCTGGGGTTGGTTCAAGTTTTCCGGCATGCAATGAGTGGTCTTTTCTCTACGCAGAAGGCGATCCCGCTACCTGCAATTTGGAGTTTGCTTCAGTTGAATATGATCCTGGTACCGTCATTGAAGGTGACCTGGTTGGCGTTACTGTGCGCTCTCCTCCTGTTACTAATATTCCAGATTACGTGGCTGTCTCCAGCGTGAATTGGCATACTGACTGCAAGCTTCCTGAAGGTAGCTCTATCTCTATGCGGGAAATTAATTTAGCAGTTTCGCGTTCCAGTCCAGCATTGAGCAGTTCAAGTCCGGTGGCTTTCTCGAGGATTTCGCGTGAGGAATGCTCCTCATCTCTGTTGCTTGGTAGTGGCTTGGAGCTAGTAGGTGATTTTACTAGCCAGAGTTAGATGGAGGGTGAGGGTTCCATCCCTCCTCTACACTCCTTCGATGAAGGAGATCGAGCTACCCGTGCAACCTGCAGATTGGAGTATGCTTCTCCGGTAAGCATTCTTCCCGGTTCCTGCGTTGAGGGAAATCACGTTAGGGTTAACACGTGCTCTCATCCTGTCACCAGCACTCCAGAACGCATTGCTATTCCCTGCGTAAGTCAGATTTCACATGACAGTAGCCTGGCTGTGGGTAACTCTCTCTCGGTGTGGAAGAATGTTGTGCCAGGTTCATGTCCAATGCTGAACGCATTTGATCCATGATTTCATGGGATGACAAATCCACTTCCTCGGTGCGTAGTAGGATCTCGGAGCCAGTTAATAGTTTTGTCGACCGACTTTGTATGAGTAGCGAAGGTTTGATCCCTTCTCCCCGCTTTGTTTTCTTTTTTAAGAATCCAGCGTGTAAATAATAATAATAATAATAATAATAATAATAATAATAATAATATTTATAATAATAATAATAATATTTTCAATAATGATAATAATAGTAATAATAATTTTAGTAACTATTATAATAATAATAATAATAATAATATTATGGTTGAGATTAATAATGACAAAAAAGATTCAGTGTTTAATACAAGCATTTGTAACATAGAAAATAATAATCATAGTACTAATGGTTTTCACCCTCCTTCTCATTCTAATAACAGGGTTCTAAATCTTTCCAGTTTCTCCTTTCCCCCTTCTGTTTTTAAAGTTTTGGGAAAAGGATTAAACTTTGCCTTAGCCCCTAAGAAAATCCATGTGGATGATATCATTTGTGACATAGAGTTTGGGATGAGAGGTTTACCTGATAGGATCAAGGATACTATTAGTCAAGATTGTACGATTGTCTTGAGAAAGGCTAAGCCCCATAAGAGCAACCTTAGCAAGGAAGAATCAGTAGCTCTTAGATCCCTAAGCCGGAACAAAGATATCATTGTTCTAAAGGTAGACAAAGGTGGAGCTGCCGTCATTCTTAACAAGGTTGATTACCAGAACAAGATGTTGGATCATCTTCATAATAGTGCTAGCTACAAAAAGCTTCCCAAAGATCCGTTAAAGAAGGTTGCTAGGAATGTGGCTCTTGCCATTAAATCCATTAGCTCAATGAGTTCCATGCACCATAAACTCATTGAGAGCAACCCTATCACTCCTAGAATCTATGGTCTCCCCAAAATTCACAAGGAAGGTGCTCCCTTAAGGCCCATTGTCAACACCATTGGACGTCCTACCTACCTTCTTGCTAAGTTCCTTGTGTTAAAGTTGAAGCCCTTAGTTGGTCATGTGGATTCCTTCGTAAAAGACTCTGCTTCCTTTATTGATGAACTCAAGGACATTAAGCTTGACCCTGGGGACTTTCTTGTTAGTTTTGATGTAGTTTCCATGTTCACTTGCATCCCTTTTAATGAGGCCATGGAGGTGTTCAACCACCTAATAGATCCTAGCACCGCTAGGTTAGTTGAGATCTACCTCACTTCCACCTTTTTCAGTTTTGAGGGAGAGTTCCTCAAGCAAACATGTGGGGTTGCCACGGGCTCCCCCCTATCCCCTGTCGTTGCTAATTTTTTATGGAAGATTTTGAGTCCAAGGCTCTAAACTCTTCCTGGCTCCTGCCAAAACTTTGGAAAAGGTATGTGGATGACACCAATGTCATTTGGTCTCATGGCCAAGAGGAATTAGATCTCTTCTTCGATCATCTCAACAATTAATCCTCAGCCATTAAGTTCACTAAGGAGCAGGAAGTTGATGGTTGTCTCCCATTCCTTGATATTCTTATTTCTAAGAATAGTGATGGTTCCCTCTCCCACCAAGTTTTTCGAAAGAAAACACATACGGAACAGTATCTTCATGCCAGTTCCCACCATTTCCTGGCTCAAAAGATGGGTGTTCTCAATACCCTTGCTACTCGGGCCCTAAGGATCTCGGATAAAAAGGGTTTTGAGAAAGAAAAATCCCATCTCCTTGATGTCTTTGTTGAGAATGGGTATAGTAGATACATGGGTCAGAAGGCTTTCCTTAAAGCTGGCAAGAATTCTCTAGCAAAAAGGGAACTGAAGGAACAGATTCCAGGTGTCCATCTTCCGTTTGTTCAGGGGACTACTCATAAGATTGCAAGGATTCTCAAGATGCATAGTGTCCCTGTGACCTTTAGGCCCCTGAACACCATTCGTATGTCCCTCAGATCAGTGAAGGACTCCCTATATTGGTGAGACTAGTCGCTCCACTAATCAAAGGATTAGTGAGCACGCAACTAACATTAAGCATAGGAGAGAAAAATCTTCCTTGCTTTAGCTGAGCATGCGGAAAAGACCAATCATCATGTTTGCATTGAGAGGCTAGTGTTATTGCTAGAGTTTCGCAATTCCATCATTAGAAATTTAGGGAAGCTCTTGAGATTGAAAAGAGGCCAAGAAATCTCAATAGAGAGGATGGCTAGAAGTCAATAGGTGTTGGGTCCCAGCACTCTCTTCCTATTCGTTCCCCCCTCCTCGTTTTTTGGGCTCCTTTATATTTTTTTTATTTTTATTTATTTATTTCAACTATTAGACAACATTAAATTAATTACCTTTTATAACCCGCTATGTTCTTAATTAAAATTATTTTTATTTGATTTTATTTATTCATTTATTTATTTTTATTTTTATTTTATTTATTTTATTTATTTTTATGTTTTTTCAACTGTTAGACAATATGAAATTAATTACCTTTTATAACTAGCTACGTTCTTAGTTAAATTTATTTATTTTATTTGATTTATTTATTTAATTATATATATAGTTTGTTAATTTTTATTTATTTATTTATTTTTATTTTTTTTAAGATATTTATTTATTTATTTAATTTTAACGTATTATTATTTTCTCGTTCTAATATATATTTATTCTAACTAACTATTATCTTAAAATTACTTTATATATATTTATATATACATATAATTTATATTAAAATAAAGGTCTTCCATATAACTAAATCCTTATGGTCACCTAATATAACTTTAACTTCCTTTAAATTATATAAAAAAAAAAGATTTTATGACTCTGGTCCCTAAGTCAAATTAGTTGTTGGTCAATTTAGCCATTAGAGGCTCTGCTCAGACTATTTAACATGCAAAGCTGGATCTGTTTCTTCAAACTTGTCCCGACGATGAACCGTACTCGTTGGTTCAAAACACGTCGACAAATGATAGATCTTGTAATTTACGCCAAAAAATCTCTCGTAAACCTGATATGGATCACAGAAGCCTCAATTCAATAATGTTTCACCTATCATACAGAAGCAAAAAAACAAAACAATAATAAAATGAAAGAATAAAAGAACAAAATAAAGATTAACCATGAATAAAGTATCCACTCACACATAATTTTCTTTCAAAACGAGTAAGTGTCAAACAATAAATTTCTCAATTACCTTTATTAAAAAGAATTTTTTCTTTCCAAATAAGTTAACTTTAATTATGTCGATAAGCGTCTTCCATTGGAATTAGACACTTTAATTTTTTTCTTAACTTTTTTTATTTGATGGCATAAAGTTAAAGATGTCAGTATATTCTCATCTTCGCCATTTCATCCATGGATGAAATTCACACTACTAATTTTCTTACATATCTAAATCATATGTTTAAACTTCATTTAAAATATTTTTCTACAAATCACTATTAAAAATTTACCATACAAGTTATTTTTCGACATGGATGAAGATTAGAGAAATAAATTAAAAACAAAAATGTTAAAACATTTATATTATTGAAACATGGTTGCACATTGTTGTGCATTACTTTTTTAAAAGTGTGCATTTCAAAAGGCGTCATGGTCCAAATATTTGTTTGTTCAATTCATTGGTATTCATTAATTGCAGTTTATTCAAATTCTCAAAACCTTGACATGGTTTTATAAAAAAAATTAATGGTTCTAAGTATAATAGTATTTTTAGATTTTAGATTTTAAATGTTAGTATAATTTATATAATATCATGTTTTAGTATTTTTAATATAATATATAATATAATACTCTCAATATAATATTAGATATCATTATTAAATTTAATATAGCTAATTGGTTTTAACAATATATTTTAATGATGTTTCTTCTTAATCATTTTGTTTTCCCTCTTGAACATCTCTCTTGACCCATCACTTTTTTATTATTATTAAATTTCAATTAAATTTGTTTGATTCAAAGTAAAAGTGAATTTGAAATGTGTTTCATTTAAATTCAAATTATATATATATATATATATATATATATATATATATATATATATATATTTTGTAGACCATGAGATCTCTTTTGTTTAACTATGGAATGTTCTTTTCGACAAATTCAAATAATGTAAAGATGCCTCTCCATCTAAGCCTTGAATTCATTAATTTGATTGAATCCCCTTTACTAAGTGAAAAATGAATTTGTTATACCAGGATATTGCTCAAATGAATATTTTATATTCTCATATTTATTTTCACTTGTACAGGCCTCAATCATACATATTTTAGTTTATCTTAATATAATGTTATAATATTAGGCTTAGGATTTTAATGAGTTGCCAGTGAATGAGTTTGATGAAGTGTTTGAATCTTCATATTTTTAAATCCATTTCACTTACACATGTTTGAAATAAATAAGGCTATTTTATTTTAAATTCACTCATTAAATTTTAATAAATATATTATTTATTTTAATTTTTTATTAAAAAAAATTACTTTAAAATTTTGATAAAAAAAAGAAGATAAATTTTAACCTAAAGAGCAGTTCCAATAGCATTTGATGAAATTAAATGGAAGTCAATAAAAATAGTCATGGTGAAGCAAAAACAAGAGATAGTAGCCAATGGTAAAAAAACAAAGGGAAAATGAATCAAGAGACAAATAGTAAATCAAATAATTAAGCAATAAAACAAGACTTATAGTACTAAAATCAAAATAACTACATTTTCATGAGATATGTTACCTATTGTTTCATTGGGAAGAAAGTGCTCTCAAAAGAATTTTTTAAGGTTTTGCACCGTAACTCTTAAAGTCAAGTCTCATTACAAATATGATCAAAGGTAATGCAATGTGATAGGATATTCAAAAATAGTAGATGACATAAGCACATGAAGGCATAATAAAAAAGATCTCACAAATGGCAAGAGATAGAAAAATAAATAATGAATGTTAACAACATAATATTGACACCTTAAAGGCATGATGAATATTGTTAAAAATTAAAGAATGTGCAACATTGGACAATGTTTTTAGTATGCAACATTCAGTGTTCAACGTTTATTGTGGTGGAGAGGCATTCAAAATAAACCAGACACCCATTTCTTCTTCATTTAAAGACAATGTTTCTTTATTTAATGACATCTTTTGTTCATTTAATACTAACGTTCAATATATAATTTCAAAGTTATGCAGTGTTAATATATTTCTAATGCATTAATATTTTGGAGAAACATTAATAGTTTGGAGCAACGCTCCAACGTTTATATTGTGCAATAATCTAAGCCATTGGGTAAGGTATTGGAATTTGGTAATTTTTTTTAATTAGTAATATTTTTTTTAGCATTGATTAAGGGTTATTTCTTTAATATTGTGTTCATTGGGGAGTGTTCATTAGTATCATGGAACAATGTATTCATTGCGAAGAGAAAAGTTTATGATGTTGAAAATAACATTTACAATACAGTGCTTTACATTAAATTACATTAAATTGTATAGTTTATGATTAATTGTGCAATGTTATCATTTTCGTACATCCCTAAAACTATTTGATATAAGCAATGTTTTTTATCATATAATACGTTTACAACATTTACGATGTTGAGAACAAAGTTTATTCCAACATTTGTATCATTGCTTTTGAATCCAACAAATACAACATTTAATTCCAACTTTTAATACAAGCATTTAAGTAGAACAAATGTCAATTACATTTAGGTTTTATTAAATATGTTTTAATACAAGCATTTAAGTACATCATTAGAACAAATGTCAATTACATTTAGGTTTTATTAAATATGTTTGTTTTTTTTTCCGTATTAAATTTTAATAGATATATTATTTATTTTAATTACTTTTTGTTAAAATAAGTTTTACATTAAATACTATACTTATTATATTTTTAATATTTATATTAAATACTTATTATTATTATTATTGATATTGATATTAATATTAAATATTATTAACTTTTATAATATAACATTAATATTAATTCTTAAAAAATGTAGTGTTAATAAATGTAATTAATAATAACAATATCATTCAAATTAATATGGAAAACAATGTTATTAATACTATCATTAATACAATATTAAAAATGTTTACACATTAACATTTGTGATGTCATCAATGCAATATAATGTGGTTATAACTAAATACTAAGTTAACAACTATATTGGGTTATCAATATTGATGAGTTTAATATAGTTAAATTATTAGTAAATATTGTTGTGATTTGCATATACTATATCAAGTAGCATGATTCACCAAAGCGGTGTACTAAATATTAATGTAAGCATTTATGTAAGTTTAGATTTATTATAATTAATAATAATATGGTGATCATTAAATTGATTATTAGATATGATTAATTAGCAACATTTAATAATTAAATATGATTATTAATAACATTTTTATTAGGTTTAAGAAAATAAATTTATTAATCATAATAATTTTTTGAAATTATCGACATTTAATGTTATTACCATAAAACAATAAATTATTAATATTATTTAAATTGTAACATGAATATTAAAAATATTAAAAATTGGTCCACAGGGGTTTGGTCTAATGGCAAGCGAATGATCTGCTAAGTTGTGCATGCAGCTATGCAAGTCACGAGTTCAAATCCCAAGAATACCTGAGGGGCGTTCAAGGCGGGCTGGGCAGACCCTCCTAGAGGTTATAGAGGTAGCCGATGGGATTCGACCCCATGTAAAGTGAGCACAATACCACTGCCGTTGTTGATTCCTCTAGTAGAATATATATATATATATATATATATATATATATATATATATATATATATATATATATAATTGAAAATATATATTTAATATTTAGTATTTAAAATATTACTTAATAAATATTATCAAAAGCATTCTCAATGCTTATTTGATTAATATTATTAATATGAATTAATAATTATTATTTATTATAATAATAATATTTGTATTGTAATAGTTTTTTTTTTTGTAGGTAAGTACCCACAAGGGAGTTGAACCAGTGACCTATCGCACGGAGTGCCTTAACAATGCACACATTCACCATCAATCCAAAGCCCCGTGGGCTAATAGTTATTTTTTAATATTATTATTATTATCATTATTATATATTTATCAATATGAATATTAATTTTATAATTAATATTATATTTATTCCCTTGGGCTTGTAATCCCCTGGGTTTTTAGTATTAATCTTTTGGTTTATTATCCCCTTTGGTTTATAATATCAATCTCTTTAGTTTATTATTCTAAGGGTTATTATTCCTCGGGTTTAATATTATTCATAAGGTTTATAATATTAATCCTTGGGTCTATTATAAATCCCCTTGGTTTATAATCATGGTCAACTATGGTTCATTGTCACATTGTGAGAAATATTTTCTCAATATGAAAATCAGCCATGGTCCAATGTTGTTTTATGACAAATACTCACTGCATATGAAAATTAGTCATGGTCAACCATGGTGCAATGTCGAATTGTGACAAAGATTGTGTTAATATGAAAATCAACAATGATCAACAATAATAATTCTAGGGTTTGCAATATTTATCTTGGGGCATATATACATTTGGTTTATAATATTAATCCATTAGCTGCAATATTATTGTCTTGAGTTCATAGTCCCTTGGGGTTTAAAATCCCAAGGGACTGTATAGTCAATCATAGTCAACCATGTTTATTTTAGGGTTTACAATATTTATTTTGGAGTTTATATATTAATCCCTTGGATTTAATATTATTCTCATGATTTTATTAAACGTTGGGGTTTTAGGGTATATAATATTTATCCGTGGTTTAATATTATTTATTTGAGTTGTTAATCCCTTAGGTTTTTAGTATTAATCCCTTTAGTTTATTATCCCCTTTGGTTTATAATATCAATCCCTTGTGTTTATTAATATAAGGGTTCTTATTCCTAGGATTTAATATTATTCATAGGGTTTATAATATTAATTCTTGTGTCTAATATAAATGCCCTTGGTTTATAATTATGGTAAACCATGGTCCAACCTCTAATAATAGTAATAATAATAATAATAAATAATAATAATAACAATAAAATAAATAATAATAATAATAATAATAATAATAGATAGTTAGTAATAACAATAATTATTTTAAAATAATTGTAATAATAATTAATAATTAATATTATTTTTTATAATAATATTTTTATTGTAATAGTTATTTTTTAATATTATTATTTTCATTATTATATATTTATCAATATGAATATTAATTTTATAATTAATATTAGATTTATTTTCTTCAGTTTGTAATCCCTTTTTACGATTAATCCCTTTGGTTTATTATCCCATTTGGTTTATAATATCAATCCCTTTAGTTTATTAATCTAAGGGTTATTATTCCAAGGGTTTAATATTATTCATAGGGTTTATAATATTAATTCTTGTGTCTAATATAAATCCCTTGGTTTATAATCATGGTCAACCACGGTCCAACTTCACATTGTGACAAATATTTTCTCTATATGAAAATCAACCATGGTCCAACGTTTCTTTATGACAAAGACTCATGGTCAACCATGGTGCAACGTTGCATTATGAAAAAGATTGTCTCAATATGAAAATCAACCATGGTCAACCATGATAATTCTAGGGTTTAGAATATTTAACTTGGGTTATATATACTTTGGGTTTATAATATTATTCTTTTGTGTGTAATATAATAATGATGATGATGATTTTATTATAATAGTTATTTTTTAATATTATTTTTATTTTTATTATTATAAATTTATTAATATGAATATTAATTTTACAATTAACATTATATTTATATCATTAATGTTCATTGTGGTTGGGTTTATAATATTAACAATCCTCGGGGTTTGTTAATCTCTAAGGTTTATAATATTCATAATCATGTGGGTTTATCAATCACTTGGGTTTAAAATGTTAATCCTTAGGATTTATTAAATCCATGTGTTTTTAATATTGATTCTTTGGGTTTGTTGATCCTTTAGGTTTATAATATTTATCCCTTGGGTTTATAAAATTAAACCCTTGTATTTATTAGTCACTTTTCTTTTAAGGTTTATAATATTTATTTTAGCGTTTATATACCTTAGGTTTATAGTATTAATCCCTTGGATTTAATATTATTCTCATGGGTATATAAAACATTTAGTTTTAGGGTTTGTAATATTTATCTTAGGATTTATATACCTTGGGTTTATAATATTATTCCTCATTTAATATTATTCCCTTGGGTTTTTAGTGTTAATCCCTTTGGTTTATAATATTCCTTGGGGTTTTAGTATTAATCCCTTGGGTTTATTGTTCCTTTGGGTTTATAATATCAAGCGCTTGGTTTTATTATTCCTCGCTCAACGATGGTTTATTATGATGTCAACCATGGTGAACCATGGTCCAACATGGAATTGTGATAAGGATTATCTCAATATGAAAAACAATGATGGTCAATCATGTTTATTTTAGTGTTTATAATATTTTTCTTAAGGTTTATATACGTTGGGTTTATACTATTAGTCCCTTGGGTTTAATATTATTCCCTTGGGTTCATAATCCCTTTGGGTTTTAGTATGAATCCCTTGGGTTTATTATTCCTTTGGGTTTATAATATCAATCCATTGGACTTATTATTCCCTTAGGTTTATAATATCAATCATGGTTAGCCATTATCAATCATAGCCAAACATGGTTGAATGTCGCATTGTGACAAGGATTGTCTCACCATGAAAATAAACCATGTTTATTTTAGTGTTTGTAATATTTATATTAGGGTTTACCAATGTTGGGTTTATAATATTAGCTTCTTGGGTTTAATATTATCCCCTTGGGTTCATATTCCCTTGGGGTTTTAGTATTTATACCTTGGGTTTATTATTAGGTTGGGTTTATAATATCAATCATGGTGAGCTTTATTAATCCCTTGGGTTCACTAATTTGTTGGGTTTTTAATATTAAACGGTTGGGTTTATTTTTTATTTTTGCTAATACAAGAGTTGTACCTTCTATTCAAAATAACCAAAAAGGATTAATTACATAAATTACAACCCCAAGGGTAAGGGGCAGCGATCCAAAGGCTAAACCATAGTGCCAATGGTAAACTCCCCTGAAAAAGGTCCTACACCAAACAAAAACATTTTAATCTGTAGCAACGGAGCGAAAGAAAGCAAATAGGAAGAAACTAAAACCAGACCCGAAAAGAGATTAAACCCCCAACTAATCATATTTTGGGTCCGAGAAAGGGGAATGAACAATGAATAAGTGGAATAAACTATTCCTTTATGCCCACTGCTAAGCATAATGAATAATGCATCTAAGCCGTTGATCTACATCGCAAGATCCAATGGCTGAGGCACATATCGGAAGGTAAAGAAGCCCAGAGAATACCCGCTCGATGAGGGTGGTATTCTCTCTCCAACTATGGCCACATGTTGCATGTTGAGTGGCATCAGGCTCAAATGGGTGAAACCACTCCCGGTGTTGAGAGCTTCTGATAAACCGTAAACCACCTTGAACCATAAACTCGGACCCACCAACATGCATAATGCATCTGGACCGTTGATCCGCCATGCAAGATCCAATGGTTGAGGAACATATCGGAAGGCAAAGAAGCCCAGAGAATAACCCCCCAATGAGGGTGGTATTCTCTCTCCAATTGTGGCCACATGTTGCATGTTGATTGGCATCAGGCTCAAATTGGTGAAACCACTCTCGATGTTGAAAGCTTCCGATAAACTATAAACCACCTTGAGGGCGGTATTGCCACTATGGGAACCAAGACCTTGTTCGGAACCTGTTGAATTACAATTTGACTCACCACCCTGGATCCTCAGATGCTTGCTCCAATAGAGGAGAGTAGTCTCCCTTTGAATAAAACCAGGAGGGAATTTAGCCATCCAAGCTCTCGAAAACCTATAGATCAGCCCTACTGGTTCAGTGTGACCATTACCAACAATAATGTACCTATGATGTGAATCTGTTGTACTTTCTGACTGAAGGCTCTTCATCCCCTCTTCCCACCGGTCAAAATTGAGATGATCTGTATTAGGAGGAAGTTTAGCAAAAATCCACCAGCTACCAATCAACTTCCACCCAAGAACTCTATGTTTGAGCTCTTCTGGGATTATATAACTAACAACAGCCTGTGTACCATTTTCAAAATTACCTCTAGTGAACCACTTCATGATAGAGGTGTATCCACTAAACCTAAACTCTGCTACTATTGACATTCTCTGGTTAGATATGTCTCTTGGTCCTCATTCGCCTGGTTGAGGCAATCATCCCTTAGTTTGCCCTATGGAACATCTTGCCATCTATATGTATTGTTGATTTTAGTATAGAGAGCCCCTTTATTGGCAAGTATGTCTGCCAATTTGTTGGTCGTTCTTCGCACATGTGTGAAATTCAAGGTCCTCATGTTCTGAAGGTGGATATGAATTCTCTGATAAACCTGAAGCAGCCTCCAGTGTCTCGAGACCTTTTCTGGAGCCGAACCACAATAGATTCTCTTGACTGAATTGATGATTAGCTCAGAATCAACTTCAATTATGATATTCTGAAGATTTTTGTGCTTCAAGATTTCTAAACATTGTTCCAGTGCCATTAGCTCCGCCATATTGTTTGTGGCTCTTCCCAAATTGCAATGAAAAACATATTATATGCAACCCTTTTCATCCCTTAACACACCACCATAACCAGCTATACCCGGATTTCATTTTGAGGCCCCATCTATATTACATTTCATAAATCCCCAAGGGGGAGGATGCCAGAAGTCTTTCTCAGTGATCAGTTGCTTAACCATCATGTTCATACCCTAAGGAATGAGCCCCTACATACCCAACTGAAGAAGTATCTGCATATCTGCATTTGAAGGGAGATTTTTAGGGGATGTTTGCAGTAGATTTCCAACCATCTCCCTAAGTTGTCTTAAGATTTGTTCCATGATGCTTTGAGAGGAATTTTTATTTTTATTTTTGAAGATTCTATTGTTGCGCTCTTTCCAGACATTCCATATTAGGAAGCTTGGAGTTAATGCCCAAGCTCTGTTAATCGTTTCATTATCAGAGAAGTTTCTTCACCAATTGCTAAGGGTATTGGTAATACTTCCTCTATCCCTATCTGTTTGTCTGAAAATTAAGGCAATGCCATCCCACAACATGGAGGTAAAAATACAGGTGTTGAGGAGGTGCTCCATTGTCTCCTCTTGAGACTCACATAGCTGGCATCTGGATGGGCCCAAAACACCTCTTTTCTGGATGTTCTCCCAAGTCAGAATTTTCTTATGATGTACCAACCACATGAATAGTTTGGTTTTCATCCATCCTTGGTTCTTCCAGAGATTCTTCCAAACCCAATCCAATTCTGTAGAATCAAGCTCAAGGGCTAAGCGTTTTGCCTCTTTAAGATTAAAGGTGCCTTCATTGTTATTGCCCCATCTAAGTTGGTCTTGATCAGTTGATATCAGTATTTTTCTTTGATCCAAAATTGCTATTAGAGCATCAGCCTTTGCTTTCAAGGGACTATTATCCCTGTATTCCATTTTCTTCCAAGTTCTCCACTTTCCTTTACAATTTGTATGATCCCAAAAATATTTTACCTGTTGTAGCCCTTTCATGTCAGTATCATTCTTCAGATCCATAAAGTCCACTCCTAACAGTTTAGGTTCTTGTTTCCATTTATCCTCCCAAATCCATGCCAGGTCTCCCACTCTAATTTCTCGGAAGCTATTCTTTTGAATTATGTGTCTATTCACCCAAGCTTTATTCCAGATGTGGGATCCTTTTATGATGCCAGAAATCCTTATGTGGTCCTTGGTTTGCCAATTACTTACATATTTTTCTTTCCAAAATTGAGCCCACGGAGCATCTGAGTCTTTTAACCATCTCCACCATAATTTTGCCCCTAAAACTTTATTTAGCACTTCAGGATCATCCAGCCCGAGACCTTTATGTTTTTTAGGTTTACAAATTGTTTCCCAGGCTACCAAGGCCCATTTTTTTCTCTCCTCCCCTTTACCCCAAAGAAAATCTCTTTGGATATTTCTACATTGTTGCGAAACTCCTTTTGGAGCTAGAAGGGCTGATAACATGAATATGGGAATAGTTTGAAGAAAAGCTTTAGTAAGCACTAATCGGCCCACCAAGTTCAAAGATTTGATTGTCCATTATCTAATCTTGTCCTGCAGCTTGTTGATAACTGGCTCCCAAACATTTTTATTCAGAGGTTTTTCTGTTAGCGATACTCCCAAATATTTGGAATGTAGCATATCTCTTTGAAAGCCCAAAATTCTGGAGATATTCCTCTGAATAGCAATGTTAGTATTGAAAAATAAAATCTTTGATTTGGAGAGGCTTACCTCTGTACCCGCCGCCATAGCAAAGTCACTTAGTATTTGTTTATAGGCTAGAGCCTCTTTGACCGTGGGTGTGCCCTGTAGCATGGTATCATCTACAAATTTTTGATGGGTCAAAGCCTGCCCGTTCTCAGAAAGTTTGATGCCCCGGATCTTACCTGCTTCTTTAGCAGATGTGATGGTTCGTCCTAGTCCTTCCATCATGAGAATGAAGAGAAAGGGGGAGAGAGGATCTCCCTGCCTGAGGCCTCTTAAGGGTTTAAAGGTCTTAGATGGAGAACCATTAACCAGAATTGAAAAACTAGAGGAAGTCACCAGGGCCATTACCCATCTTACCCAGTTGTGGTCAAATCCAAAGGCTAGAAGGACCATCCTAATATAGGTCCAATTTAACTTATCATAAGCCTTTTCTAGGTCTAGTTGCATAATCATTCCTGCCTGCCTATTACTCATCAATGAATGAACCACCTCATGCGCTTGGAGGATATTATTGAGAATTTTTCTGCCTTCCACATATCCCGTTTGCTCCACAGAAACCAGAGTTGGAAGCAGGGGTTTAAGTCTATTGGCAATAATTTTGGATATAATCTTATACACCACATTGCACAAAGCTATAGGTCTGAATCTATCTAGAGTCATAGCATTGTCCTGTTTGGGAATCAAGGAGATAAAGGATGTATTGAGCACCTTCAATATGGTTCTATTATTCCTGGAGTCCTCCACTACATTCAGAATATCTTGCTTGACAACATTCCAACATGCTTTAAAGATATCTACATTCAAGCCATCTGGGCCTGGCGCTTTTCCATTCTGCATTTCTTTGATGACTTCACTAACCTCCTCTTCTTTCATTGGCCTATTAAGATTATGATTATCTTCTCTAGTTACTAGCTTAGGAATGTGCTTTGTGAAGTCCCTGATAAATTTTGATCTATCTAAGAGAGGTTCCTCTGCTATACTTTGAAAATGTTGCACCAACACAGCTTCAATATCTTTATGGGTGTTGAGAAGTTGGCCTCTGGAGTCCTTGATTGTTGAGATCTTGTTGTGAGACCTGTTCTCCATTGTAGATCTGTGGAAAAATATTATGTTTCACTCCCCTTCTTTTAGCCATTGAACTCTTGATTTTTGTCTCCAAAATATTTCCTCTTGTTTACATAAGTCCTCCCAATCCTATTGATACTTGTTGGCTTGTTCATTTCTTTCCCCATCAAAGCCATCTGTGATAAGGGTTTGATTAATTTCCTGTATTTTTCTTTAAACAACTTTTTTTGCTTCAAAAATGTTACCAAACTCATTCTTATTCCAATATTTGAGCCTGAGCTTGATGTGCTTCAATCTTTTGTGTAATAGAAACATTCTCATTCCCTGGATCTGCAGATCTTCTTTCCACCATTTTTCAATGTTGCTGATAAATTCTGGATGCGTGAGCCAAATATTTTCAAATCTAAAAGGTCTGTTCTTTGGGGTTCCAATGCCAATAACCTCAAATTGAATTGGCCAATGGTCCGAGACACCAAAGGGGAGAATTCTTGTTGTCTTATCAAGGCTTGTGAACATTAGGTCCTCTGATATTATGAACCTGTCTAACTTTGAAGCTACTTGAGACTATCCTCCTCTTTTATTGTTCCAGGTGAAGAGGCCATTACTAGTGTAAGTGTCAACTAGCTTCATGTTGTCTATAAAATTCTGAAATGCTACAGAGTCCCTGCCTATAGTTCTGGTCCCACCTTTTTTTCTGATAGGGATTTGATCATGTTAAAGTCCCTGCCTAGAATTCAAGGTATTCCTGAATGTCTAACTCTTAGATCCTCTAGAGAAGTGAGTAGCTTGAGCTTATCATCAGGTGTTTGAGGGCCATAAACGTTTGTGATTAAATAAATCTCCCTGCCTCCCACAGGCTGAATTACTACTGATAAATAATTCCTAGATGCCTCTGCATCCACTATGCCAATCTTTTGGGGGTTCCAAAGTGTAAGAATACCTCCTACTGTCTTGTCTACCTTGACTTCTAGAAAATCATATCTATTGAGCCATTTTCTATGTATTTCTCTAATTTTTTGAATTGAACATTTAGTTTCCTGGATAAAAATCATATTAGGAGTTTCTTGTTTCATTCTGTTGTTGAGAATCCCTTGTTTCCTTTCTCTTCCTAGACCTCTAATATTCCAAGACATGAGCTTCATTAAGAATGATTTGTAAAGGAGTCATTAAGAATGATTTTTAAAGGAGTAGCTGGTTAGATCTTTCATCTTACCTGAATCTATCATCAGTTTTCCACATTCAATCAGAAGCTCATTTTTTTTTTCTACCCCTTTTCCTTCCTGGGTTTCTAGGAGCGAGTCCTGATGTGGTTTTCATGGTTTTCACCCCTTCATTGTCCTGCCTTTCAAGGTTTCTCTTCCCTCCTGGCCCTTTAGTCTGAGTTCTCCATAAAAAAAGTTGTTGCACTCTATTAAACTCCTCTTAAGGGAGTGAATCCACCCCTTCCATGGTTCCCTATTTCAAGAACCTTTCTAGATCTAGATGTTCTCTTTCTAGTATGTCCTGCAGTTCATGATCCTCCATTTCTACCTCACTCGGGTCATTTCTTGGTCCATTTCTAGTTCCATATTGCTCAACATATTCCCATTTTGCTGGTTAATGTCCTACATCTTCTCACTATTTTCTTCCTTTTCCTTCTCCCCTGGGCTACCCTCCATGGCCTGATCTTCCTTTGTTATCTCTTCCTCTTCTTCTAGAACTTTGTACCTATTCAGACTTGCCTGTTGTCCCTCTGTGTGGTTTTTTTTTTTCAACCTTTTACCTCCTTTTCCTCTATTTCCCACTTTATGAAAGCTCTCAGTGTCTTTTCTTATTGTAAATTTTCTTCTGCTCTTTGCTTTGTTGAGAGGGCATTCTCTGAATAGATGCCCATGTTCATGGCATTTGTGACATCTAAAAGAAATGTGTTCATAATCCACTATTTGCACCCATTCTTCATCAAAGACTTCCAGGATCACCTCATCTAGTAGAGCTCTTGAGAGATCCATCTCCACACATATACAGATGAAGGAGGTGTACTTTCCCCTTCTGGTTGCCTCAGATATTTTAACAAAATGCCCTAATTTACTTCCTATTACTGATAAGGATTATGGTTTCCAGTAATCTAGTGGTAAGGAGTAGAGACGTACCCAAACCGGGACCAAAGTGAAGGTCTCGCGCTCCTGGACAAAATTCATCATCCAAGGCCACATATAGAGGCATGCAGCTGCATAGAAGTAGGGCCTTCCTTCAAAAACCCAGTCTTTATCCTCGATGTTGGTAAAGACTACAGTAAAGAAACCCTTTGACCAAAGATGTAGGTCTATATCCCCTTTAGGTTTCCAGTGATATTTAATCCACGCCTGTAGTGCCTTCTTTGTGGGCCATAACCCCATGAATTTACAAATGATAGCATAAGTCCTCATATGATCCCTATGTGCCTGCAGTGCAGGATCACTTAAAATCAATTTGTGTATGACCTGGGTCTTAGGCTTACATGGACCCTTTTTTTTTTCTGCTTCCTGTTTCTTGTCCTCTTCCTCTTTTTCTTTTATTCTGTCTTCCTCCCTTTTATTATTCTACTCCTATTCATCATCGATGTTCCCTTTTACTCCTCCTGAGAGACCTTTTTCAACCTCCAGCGGTTTCTTGCCTCGGCTAGAGACTGCCTGACTATAGGAGGGAGTGGAGATCCCCCCTTTACGCCTCTCCATGGTGTTCAACATCTGAATAATTTTGGTAAACCCTAGCTCTTACTAGTTGTCACCAAATAAGTAATACATACTTAATATATAACAATCACAACAATTCTAAACATCAGTTATACCCAGATCATCATATTTACAGATTAAAACATGTGCCAGTTATTTAGATAAAAGATCAAAACAACCAAACGGTTGGGTTTATTAGTTCCTTGGGTTTATAATATTAAAATCCATTTGGTTTATTAATCCCTTGAGTCTAAAATATTAATTCTTAGGGTTTATTAATTCAACCATGTTTATTTTAGTATTTTTAATATTTATCTTAGGGTTTGTATACCTTGGGTTTATAATATTAGTCCCTTTTGTTTAATATTATTCCATTATGTTCATAATCCCTTGGGGTTTTAGTAATAATCCCTTGGCTTTATTGTTCTTTTGTGTTGATAATATCAATCGCTTGGGTTTATTATTCCTAAGCCAACCATGGTTTATTATGATCTCAATCATTGTCAACCATGGTCCAACATGGAATTGTGATAAGGGTTGTCTCAATATGAAAATCAAAGATGGTCAATCATGTTTATTTTAGTGTTTATAGTATTTATCTTCGGGTTTATTTACGTTTGGTTTATAATATTAGTCCCTTGGGTTTAATATTATTCCTTTGGGTTCATAATCCCTTACGGCTTTAGTATTAATCCCTTGGGTTTATTATTCCTTTGGGTTTCTCATATCAATCACTTGGGTTTATTATTCCCTTAGGTTTATAATATCAATCATGGTCAACCATTGCCAATCATAGCCAACCATGGTTGAATGTCACATTGTCACAAGGATTGTCTCACCATGAAAATAAACAATGTTTATTTTAGTGTTTGTAATATTTATATTTGGGTTTACCAATGTTGTGTTTACAATATTAGTCCCTTGGGTTTAATATTATTCCCTCAGGTTCATAATCCCTTGGGGTTTTAATATTAATCCCTTCGGTTTATTATTCCCTTGCATTTATAGTATCAATCCCTTAGCTTTATTATTCCCTTAGGTTTATAATATCAATCATGGTTAACCATTGTCAATCATAGCCAACTATGGTCAATCATGGTTGAATGTCTCATTGTGACAAGGATTATTTCACCATGAAAATAAACCATGTTTATTTTAGTGTTTGTAGTATTTATATTTGGTTTTACCAATGTTGGTTTTATAATATTAGGCCCTTGGGTTTAATATTATTCCCTTGAGTTCATAATCCCTTGGTGTTTTAGTATTAATCCCTTGGGTTTATTACTCCTTTGGGTTTATAATATCAATCCCTTGGGTTTATTATTCCCTTAGGTTTATAATATCAATGGTGGTCAATCATTGTCAATCATAGCCAACCATGGTCAACTATGGTTGAATGTCGCATTGTGACAAGGATTGTCTCACCATGAAAATAAATCATGTTTATTTTAGTGTTTATAATATTTATATTTGGGTTTACCAATGTTGGGTTTTTAATATTAGTCCCTTGGGTTTAATATTATTCCCTTGGATTTAATATTATTCTCTTGGGTTCATAATCCCTTGGGTTTATGTTTCCCTTGGGTTCATAATGCCAATCCCTTGGGTTTATTATTAACTTGGGTTTACAATATCAATTATGGTCAACCATAACCAACCATGGTCAACTGTGGTTAATCATGGTTTGATCTCACAATATGAAAAAAATTATCTCCACTTAGTGTTTATATAACTTGGTTATAATATTAGTCCTGTTAGCCTCCTATTGCAAGAGGTGTTCATCTTTCATGATTGACAGTTGAAAGTGCCAAATATGTCATACTTTGCATGTTGCAATGCTCCATATTTCCAAAAGAGGCCAAAGAAAAGGCCATGAAAGTGTGCCAGTCTAAATGCCACTGCTCTATTCCAATTTTGATAAGTTATTCCTTTTTGAAGAATTTTCTGTTAAGGGGAGGCCAAACAGCTTAATCTTGGCTTCCCTAGGTTTCATTTTCTTGTTCTAGAATGTAGAGAATGAAATCTGTCCAAACAGTTTAATCTTGGCAGATTTGTAGGTAGGTAGAGAAACAAAGGAGCCTAACTGCTTAATCTAGGCCCTTGGAAGAAATAAGTGTAGATTTAGATAGGAGGACAGCAAAAAGAAAAAAGGATAATTAGGGTCTGCAAGTCCAAGTGCACCCATGCAAAAAGAAGAAAAAATGTTAGGTAAGTAGGCTGGGTAAGTAGTTTTGTGGTTGCAGAATCAAGCTGTGTGATCCATTTCATCTTTTCAAGTATTATATCTATTCAAATCACAAGTGCAAGACAATTCCCCTTTGGAGGAGCTCAAGCGAGGCATGTCTAACTCCCCCTTCTTATCATTCCCAAAATCACTCACTAACATCCCCTTGAGGACCTTGGGATCTGCCCAACTAGTCCTGTTATCACTTCATTTTTGTAAAAGCACCAAGTCAAGCTTTGACTTTCTTCAGTGAAAAGAAGCCACATTTCTTGTGTAAAATCATATCTCCACAGTCCATTCACTTCTTATGTCTAAGTTCTACTTTTGAAACTTAGCCTTCTGCTTTACTTTCACCTCATAAACTCATATTAACTTCTAACTCTACTATATAGCTCCCTAACTACTTTCCCATCTATATTGCTACTAAAACTATATAAAATACCAAAAATAATAATATCCCCACCCCTTGGCACTATAGCCATATGTTCCAAAAGTTTGGGGAAATATTAAGTCCATCTGGGACTTATATTTAACCCTTCCGCGTTTTCCCCTTGGAATCAATTAAACCTCTCGTTGAATTGATAGCCATTTGTTCCCCCCCCCCCCCCCCCCCCCCCCCCCCCCCCTCAAGAACCATTTTCTATGTCAATCCGCATTCAAATTTTGTGATAAATCAGTTCAAATCATACCCATGCTGTATAAAACCCATAAAAACCCACATTATTAAAGTCCCCCCCCACCCCCCGCTGTATAAAAACACATAATAAAATGCACGTGGGCCCCGTCCCTAACCATCCGCCACCTTATCCGTCCCGTCGGATGTTAGATCTGGCCCTTCCAAGATCTACGGTGGGCGGGTCTTTTCCTGTCCCAATATGCTGAGGGTTAACGTCCGGGGGATGGGCGGTTTTCCCTGTCGTACCCCCACCACGTGTCACCCTCCCAGCTATGTCGGAGCCCCCTCCACCGAAACTGCTTCTATGCTAAAGTGGTGCAATATGAAACCACAAACTGCTTCCCCTATGTGACGTCGACGCTACGTCTTCCCATGACGTCACCTCCGCACCACCGATGCTCTGCGACGTTACCGCCACTTCACCGCTTTGTTCCCGCCCCCTGCCACCGCTCTGCCACGTCATCACCCCCACCGTACCGCCACATCACCCAGTTGTACTACTGACGTCACCCTACCACGTCATCGCTGTATTGGGACCCACCACTGACGCAAGAAATCTGCACAACGGATGCCTGAAATGAAAAACCGAGGAAGTTTTTGATGCGCAATTAGCGCTTAGCACTAATTGCGCATCGCTAAGGGAAATAGGCCAAAATGGAAGCCCCTCATGGCGTGGCTACCAGCAAGGCCCGAAATTCGCAAATTCATAGCAATTTCTTCACATAGGTTCGGAAAAGGGGCGAAAACAGTTCTAAAGGCATCAGAGGGCCGAACAGCAGCCATGAAATGGTCAATGGGACAGTTTAAAGTGTATCAGTGGTGAGAAAAGGCACACATTCAGTGCAAAGCATATCAAGGTAGCGGCAAAGAGTATCAGTTAAATCTTTTTAATGGAAATCTTTATTTCCCAATGCAGGTGAACATTGAATGGCCTCCAACAAAGTCAAAGAAAGCGGTGAAAGCCCATCAAGGCTCTCCCATCACAGTTGAAGCATTTAAATCCACCGAACAACAATGGATCAAAACCCAAAGCACAGTTATGGATAAATGTTCAGCACAGAGCCATAAAGACAACACATTAACTCCTTTTTTACAGTTGCCCCAGCGCAGCTCGAAGATCTTTTCTCACATTTATTTCAGACATATGTTAGGTTAAAGACACTTATTACAGTAGATCTGTCTGAGATCTGATTTTTGTAGATGTTTTACTTATAAAGCCACCCTAATTTGTTGTTTAGGGGGTTGGTTGGTTAATGCACTCCAAGAGAGACTCGCTATGTATATCTGATATGTTTTCTTTAATCAAAGACTGCTAAAAGCTTGGAGGACAGACTGTCTACTGTGTTATTAATGTTTTGAAGAATGAGTATGGAATCCTTGTGCTGCAACATGACTCAATAAGTGTTTCTTATCTCTGTTTCAAATTCATATATGTTTATATCATACATATATCACCATCTAAATAGCAGAAAGAAAGATTAGCTTAGAACTTGCTTGGCTGCACTCTATGCTCAATTTCTGTTGTTTCTTTATGTTTTCATCTGCATTGGTAATGAATATGAATTTCCTTTGGCTCATATTCCCCCTAATTCACTCATGTTTGACAGTTATCTAGGGATTCTTGACTGCTCCTAGATAGAGCTCATTCACCTTCCCTCTGTTAAGCTAAATGAGAAATTCTTAATTGCTTCTCATTCCTTAGCCCTCATTCCATCCTTTTAGCTTGAATCATTGTTTCATGTGCAGCTAGCTTGCTCCATATTCTTCTTGTGACCAAGAAAATGCACCAGCAGTCCTAATCCTTGAATCCATGCCCAATGGTTTGAAACTCTCACACTATACTTACCTCTCTACTTGGAAGCCTCATCCATCCCACCAAAACTTAAACAAAACCCCTTGAACTAAATAACTAGCCTAAAATCATCATCAACAAAGCTAAATCATAAAGAGAGAGCCCTCTCTGATTGCAGGTGGGCTAGAACCTACAGCCCAAAGATTGGTTTGTGGTTACCTTGGCTGTATTCCCTTGGGAGTCAAAGGGAACAACCTGAGTGATAACAAGTCCCTTGAGTTTAATATTATTCCCTTAGGTTCATAATCGCTTGGGGTTTTAATATTAATACCTTGGATTTATTGTTCCTTGGGTTTATAATATTAATAATCCCTTTGGTTTATTAATCCCTTGACTTTAAAATACTGATTATTAGGGTTTATTGATTCAACCATGTTTATTTTAGCATCTTTAATATCTATCTTAGGGTTTGTATATCTTGGGTTTATAATATTAGTCCCTTTTGTTTAATATTATTCCCTTAGGTTCATAATCCCTTTGGGTTTTAATATTAATCCCTTCGATTTATTGTTCTTTGGGTTTATAATATCAATCGCTTGGGTTTAGTATTCCCTGGTCAACCATATTTTATTATGATGTCAACCATGGACAACCATGGTCCAACATGGAACTGTGATAATGATTGTATCAATATGAAAATCAACAATGGTCAATCATGTTTATTTTAGTGTTTAAAATATTTATCTTAGGGTTGATATACTTTGGGTTTAATATTATTCCCTTCAGTTCATAATCCCTTAGGGTTTTAGTATTAATCCATTGGGTTTATTATTCCTTTAGCTTTCTGATATCAATCCCTTGGGTTTATTATTCCCTTAGGTTTATAATATCAATCATGGTAAACCATTGTCAATCATCACCAAACATGGTCAACGATGATTGAATTTCGCATCGTGACAAGGATTGTCCCACCATGAAAATAAACAATGTTTATTTTAGTGTTTGTAATATTTATATTTGGGTTTACCAATGTTGGGTTTATAATATTAGTCCCTTGGGTTTAATATTATTCCCTTGGGTTCATAACCCCTTGTGGTTTTAATATTAATCCCTTGGTTTTATTATTCCTTTGGGTTTATAATATCAATCCCTTGGGTTTCTTATTCCCTTAGGTTTATAATATCAATGATGGTCAACCATTTTCAATCATAGCCAACCATGGTCAACCATGTTTGAATATCGCATTGTGACAAGGATTGTCTCACAATGAAAATAAACCATGCTTACTTTAGTGTTTCTAGTATTTATATTTGGGTTTACCAATGTTGGGTTCATAATATTAGTCCCTTGGGTTTAATATTATTCCATTGGGTTCATAATCCCTTGGGGTTTATAATATCAATGATGGTCAACCATTGGGTTCATAATCCCTTAGGTTTATAATATCAATGATGGTAAACCATTGTCAATCATAGCCAACCATGGTCAACCATGGTTGAATGTTGCATTGTGACAAAGATTGTCTCACAATGAAAATAAACCATCTTTATTTTAGTGTTTGTAATATTTATATTTGGTTTTACCAATGTTGGGTTTTTAATATTAGTCCCTTGGGTTTAATACTATTCCTTTGGGTTCATAATCCCTCGGGTTTTAGTATTAATCCCTTAGGTTTATGTTACCTTTGGGTTCATAATATCAATCCCTTAGGTTTATTATTAACTTGGGTTTATAATGTCAATCATGGTCAACCATAACCAACCATGGTCCACTGTGGTCAATCATGGTCTGATCTCACTTTATGAAATACATTGTCTCCACTTAGGGTTTACATACCTTGGGTTTATAATATTAGCCCCTTGGGTTTAATATTATTCCCTTAGGGTTTTAATATTAATACCTTGGGTTTATAATATCAATCGTGTGGGTTTATTATTCCGCGGTCAATTATGGTTTATTATGAAGTCAACAATGGTCAACCATGGTCCAACATGGAATTGATATAACGATTGTCTCAATATGAAAATCAACGATGGTTAATCATGTTTATTTTAGTGTTCATAATATTTATTCCCTTGGGTTCATAATCCCTTAGTATTTTAGCATTAATCCCTTGGGTTTATTATTCCTTTGGGTTTATAATATCAATCCCTTAGATTTATTATTCCATTAGGTTTATAATATCACTCATGGTCAACCATTGTCAATCATAGCCAACCATGGTCAACCATGATTGAATGTCGCATTGTGACAAGGTTTGTCTCACCATGAAAATAAACCATGTTTATTTTAGTGTTTCTAATATTTATATTAGGGTTTACCAATGTTGGGTTTATAATATTGGTCTCTTGGGTTTATTATTATTACCTTGGGTTCATAATCCCTTGGAGTTTTAGTATTAATCGCTTGGGTTTATTATTAACTTGGTTTATAATATCAATCATGGTCAGCTTTATTAATCTCTTCTGTTTGTAATATCAATCTCTTGCGCTTCTTGATCCCCTAGGTTTTTAATATTTATCCCTTGGGTTCACTAATTCCTTGGGTTTATAATATTAGTCCCTTTTGTTTAATATTATTCCTTAGGGTTCATAATCGCTCAGGGTTTTAGTATTAATCCCTTGGGTAATAATCATATAATATTAGTATTATTATAATAATATAATAAATATATTATCTTATTATAATAGTAATACAATATAATTGTTACTACTATTATTTGTTTGAGACATGGTTTCAACAATAATCACATCGAAATTCGATGTGATTATCGCCAAAACCATGTCTCAAACACTTGATAATGATAAACCTTACTTCTATAATTACTATTATTATTATTTTATATTATTATTATAATAATAATATAATAGATATATTATTATTACTATTATAATATAATATATTATATTATTATTATGATGATGATGATGATGATAATAATAATAATAATAATTATTATTATTATTATTATTATTATTATATTATAATATTATAATAATAATTATATTATTATAATAACATAATATTATTATATGTATTATTATTATTAACCAGCCTAGATCCATCTTAACACTGGATCTATCAAGCATTGAGAGGGATGAAATCTCTCGAGGTGCAAACCTCTCCTCAAGTTTTGCACTCAAAAAATAGGTTTGCACCTCGAGAGATTTGATCCCTCTTGGCGCTTGATACATCTGGTGTTAAGATGGATCTAGGCCGGTTTCATTCGTGTGCGTTCATACACAATTTGTTGAACATCTAATTATTTTCATAATTTTGAATGTGCTAAATATGTCTAAGATTAATTTGGTCAATTTAATATAAAATTTTCTTAGCTACCTCAGTTTGTTGCTAAACATCTAATTATTTTTATCATTTTAAATATGCTAAATATGTCTAATATTAATTTGGTCAATTTAATTTAAAATTTGCTTAGTTACCTCAATTTGTTGCTAAACATCTAATTATTTTGATAATTTTAAATATGCTAAATATGTCTAAGATTAATTTTGTCATTTTAATTTAATTTTTTCTTAGTTAACTCAATTTGTGTCGATGAGAGAGGTTGTTAGTAACTTGAATGATGAAAAATGATGGAATACAAATTTTGAGTGCAAAGTGTCAATCTAACCATTTTGATAGATAGAAAATGTGAATAGTAATCTTAAACTATTTCCTATTGTCACACCTATTAGTTTTTCCATTTCCTCATATCGATCATATGAAAAGAGTAGTTGGAATCATAGAGCATTCAAATATTCAACTTGAGCTACCGTAGTAAACAACATACCTTGTCTCTATTGCTCTCCAATATTAATAATAGTTTTCTCGAAGTTCAATAATTGTGACTTATGGAGTGTTAAAAACCAAATATTTTTCAATGATAGTTATTTCCTATTATTGTGTTTGAATGCAAAGTAATTAACAATGTTTAATGGTGGAAAATGGGAATAATAAGAATGTACACAATTATAAATAGTTTATAGTTTCAAGAAGAAAACATTTGGGGTAAAAAAACATTTTATTTAGGATGGAAATTCAAGTATTGTACTTATGGTTGAATAATTTTTATGTCTTTACACTGTGAGCGAGTGTGTATGTTTTTGGGGTGAGAAGGAAAGACAAGGGGAGATAGAGATATAGATTGGGGGGGAGGGGGGAGGGAAGAAGAGAGTGACAACGACATGGAGGGAGGAAGATATATATATATATATATATATATATATATATATATCTAGAGAGAGAGAGAGAGAGAGAGAGAGAGAGATAAATGTTAGAGAGAGAGAAGGCGAAGAGAGAGAGGAGGGAGGGGAAATGGAGGGAGGAAAAGAGAGATAGATAACTATGGAGAGAGAGTCTGTATGTTGAAGGGTTGAGATAGAGAGATAAATAAGGAAAGACAATGGGAGATAGAGATATAGATATAGATGGAGGAAGTAGAGATGTGCTTACACTGAAATAAATGCACACTATTAATGTAATTACTTTGAAATTAATGTACATCATACATCTTGTTACATCAATTTAGAAATAAACATCTACACTAAAATGAATGCATCTAGTGCAAACAATCAAATAGGATTAGAAATCAATATCTACACTAAAACCAATGCATCCTATGCAAGCAATCAAATAAAAGTAGAAATCAACATCGACACCAAAATCAATGCATCTAGTGTAAGGTATTAAATAGAATTATAAATCGACATCTACACTGAAATCAATGCATATAGTGCATGTGATCAAATAAGATTAGAAATCAACAACCACATTGAAAATCTAAAATATTCATGAATTTCTAGATCTAACTTCTATGTTTGTATTTGTCTCTATGAGTCTCTTTCTTTTTCCCTCTATCTCCACCTTTCATTCTATGTGTATCTCCCTCCCCCTCTCCTTCTCTCTCTTCCCCTCACTCTCTCCCCCACCTCACTCTATCTGCCTCTCCCTAACTTTCTTTATCTTTATCTTCTTCCCTATATACCCCTGTTATCTATATTTATAACTCCCTCCATCTCTCCTTATTTGTCTCTCTATGTCACGCACTCTCTCTCTCCCCATATCTACCTATCTATATATCTATCTCTCCCTCTTCCTTTCCCTCTCTCTCTCTCTCTCTCTCTCTCTCTCTCTCTCTCTCACCATCTATATCTCTATCTCCTATCTATCCCTCTTCCTTCCTCCCTCTCTTTTCCTCTCTCTTCTACCCCCTCCCCTGCCCCATCTATATCTCTATCTCCCCTTGTCTCTCCTTCTCACCCCCAAAACATACACACTCTCTCTCCATATCTATCTATCTCTCTCTCTCTCTAGGTGCAAAACCTATTTTTTGAGTGGAAAACTTGAGGAAAGGTTTGCACCTTGAGAGATTTGATACCTCTCGGAGCTTGATAGATCTGGTGATCCGGATTTAAACAGGAACGCAACAAATTACAGAGATAACCATATACACAAAGATGCAGCGGAAATAATACTTCATTTCATTAATGGAAAATACTGAAATATGCTTACAACCAGAAATGGAAATAAACCAGCTAGGGCGATGGTAGCTTATCTCTGAGAAGAGATGTGATGGCTACATGCCTCTGAACTGTGTTACAATGAGGCTCGAAAGCCTATTTATTGTTGAGAAATAATGGAAAACCCTTAACATTCCAAAACCTAACCCTAGGAGATGAAATGCCAAACTGTGGGCCCCGTTTGGGGGTAAATTGGTACATCAACTTCCTGGGGTCGTAACTTTGGCATCTGATCTCCGTTTGATGCGTACAATAGCTCATTAGAAAGATCTATCCGAGCACTATCATTGTTGGAATGGGTAACATCGGTCCATTCCATGGACCCATGTTGCCCCTGGATTCCCAAAAAAACGTCGTTTAGGGCCTCAAAACGGCTCCAGAAGTTCAGGACCCGAAAAACTGCTAAAAATGGTAAGTTGTGCTACAATTAAGGAAACTGAAAATGTTGAGAAAGACAATGGTGGGGGTCCAGGTGGACTTGGCAGGTGGCCACCAATATCCACCTGGATCATTCCTCCCCCCTTAGGAAGCAATGGTCCCCATTGCGTTGAGCTCCTCCATGAGATGAGGAAACTTCTGCTGAACTTGTTCCCTGGTGAGCCACTTGCCCTGCTGAAGGAGTTGGCCTACTTTGACAACTCGATACAGTTGGATATTCTGTTGGCGAGTGTCCTTGATCTGTGTGTCCATGATCCGATCAGTTGCAGCTTGTTCCATGCAATCTGGATTTAATTCTGTGGGTTTGAGCTGTTCTGCAATGTCGGATGTGTCTAGCAATGGTGGAAAGTATCGCCGAAGGCGGTCCACATTGAACACTGGGTGCAGGCCAAGGGATGGGGGAATGCTGAGCTCAAATGCATTGTCTCCCATAGCCTTAGTAATGGTGTAAGGACCATATCAGAGTGGCCTCAATTTCCGATAGGCTCCAGTAAGGCGTTCCTTTTGCAAATGCACCCAGACTTTGTCGCCCACCTGAAACTTGTGTGGCACCCGGTGTTGATCATGTCGCTGCTTGTACTTGGCATTTGATTTCTCAAGAATTTCATGGACCTACTGGCGAATATGTTGGATGCGCTCAATGAAGCTGGTGGCCTTATCTGTTTCGGACTCGACATGAGCTGAATTCATGTGAGTAGTTGCAAGGGGCATGGCCACATCAATGGGGCATAGTGGCTGGAATCCCAAACCCACCTGAAAAGGGCTATGGCCAGTGGAGCTGTGAAGAGCTCAGTTGTAGCTGTGTTGAACATAGGGGAGGCTCTTGTCCCATGTGCGTGGATGCTTTGAGTTATACATGCGCAGAATGTGTACAATCATCCTGTTGACAACCTCTGTCTGGCCATCAGTTTGAGGATGGAAGGTTGTGGACTTCGTTAGTTTGGTGTCCAGCATTGACCAGAGACTGGACCAAAATGTATTGAGAAACTGACTGTCCCGATCTGAGATGATAGACTGTGGGATCCCAAAGTGCACCCACACTCATTCAAAGAAGAGTTTAGAAGTGGCTTCTGCTGTGATATTCTTCTTGCAGGCCATCATAATGGCCATCTTCGAGAACCTGTCGACGACCACAAAAACACAGTCATTTCCATGCTTAGTGGAAGGAAGGCCTGACATGTAATCCATGGAGATGGATTTCCAAGTCGACTAGGGGTAGGAAACGAGGTATAGAGGTCGTGCTTCTTAATGGTCGGTTTGGCAATGGCACAGGAAGTACATGATCGGATGTACTTTCCAACATCCTGTCGAAGATTCGGCCAATAGAAATAATTTTGCAGTACTGCCACTGTTTTCTCGACCCCGAAATGCCCAGCAGCCCGACTGTAGTGTGCTTCCCAAATCATCTTGGCACGCTTGCTTGAAGGAACACAAAGGTGACCGAGGTGGCATAATAGGGCGTCATGGAGGTGAAAATCTGCAACATGCCGACCCTCCAAGAGTGCCTGGTATGTGTGGCCGAATTCTGGGTCGCTTTTGTAGAGAAGTGGCCAATCAGAAGTCTCGTTCCCACAAGAGTTGAGCACGGTGGTTAGCGCCATGATCGGTGGCCGAAAGAGGCAATCTGCAACATTATTGGTGTTGCCCTTTTTATACTTGATATTCAAGTGAAACTGTTGCAGGTATGTAGACCACTTCTGATGGCGATCATTCTGCAATTTCCCTTGGGTCTGTATGAACTGCAGAGGTCGGTGGTCTGTGTGGATGACCGTTTCCTGGCAGGCCTGTGTGGTCGGTGGTCTGTGGCAGGCCTGTACAATGGAATACATCTCTTTATCATAAGTGGGGTACTTCCGGACTGTGTCTGAAAGTGTTTCACTGTGATATGCCACTGGATGTCCATGTTGAGTAAGGACTGCCCCAATAGCATAGTCAGAGGCATCTGTCTCGACCTCAAATGGTTGTTGTAAATCTGGTAATGCGAGCACTGGTGCCGTGTAGAGGCGATCCTTCAACTCCCTGAATGCCTTCTGTTGAGATTCAGAGCAAAAGAATTTTGATTTCGCCCCACCCTTGGTGACTTGACTCAAGGGCCAAGAAATATGAGAAAACCCCAACACAAACCTGCGGTAGAAGGTGGCAAGAGCTAGAAAGTTGCGGAGCTCTGTTAGAGTGGTTGGAGAGGGCCAATCCTGAATGACTTGGATCTTGTTTGGATCGACATGCACCCCCTGTTCATCAATGATGTATCCCAGATACTGAACCTGGGTCACGCCAAAAGTGCATTTCTCTAAATTGGCACATAGCTTGTGTTGCTGCAGTGTTTGGAGAACCTGTCGGATGTGGTGGAGGTGCTCTTCCCAACTCTGGCTGAAGATCAGAATGTCATCCAAGTATACTACTACAAAGGAGTTGGTGAATGGCCGCAAGATGTCATCGATTAGCCTCATAAAGGTTGCAGGAGCATTCGTCAATCTGAAAGGCATGACCAACCATTCGAAGAGGTCCTCCTTGGATTTGAAGGCAGTCTTCCACACATCGGAGGGTTCAATTGGTACCTGGTGATATCCTGACTTCAAATCGATCTTGCTGAAATATTTTGCCCCCTTTAGTTGGTCTAGGAGGTCATCAATCCGCAGGATCGGGTACCTATTACAGACAGTGATCTTGTTCAGCGCCCGATAGTCAATACAGAGTCTCCACGTCCCATCCTTCTTCTGTACCAACACGATCGGGCTCCCACAGGGCGATGAACTCGGACGGATGTGACCTTTCTGCAGGAGCTCCTGAATCTGTGATCCAGATTTAAGCAGGAACGCAACAAATTACAGAGATAACCATATACACAAAGATGCAGCGGAAATAATACTTCATTTCATTAATGGAAAATACTGACATATGCTTACAAACAGAAATGGCAATAAACTAGCTAGGGCGATGGTAGCTTATCTCTGAGAAGAGATGTGATGGCTACATGCCTCTGAACTGTTCTGAACTGTTTACAATGAGGCTCGAAGGCCTATTTATTGTTGAGAAACAATGGAAAACCCTTCACATTCCGAAACCTAACCCTAGAAGATGAAACGCCAAATTGTGGGCCCCGTTTGGGTAAATTGGTACATCAATTTCCCGGGGTCGTAACTTTGGCATACGATCTCCGTTTGACGCGTACAATAGCTCGTTAGAAAGATCTATCCGAGCACTACCACTTTGGGAGGCAACATAAGGCTCGGTTGCCCCAGAATTCCAAAAAAACGTCGTTTAGGGCCTCAAAACGGCTCCGGAAGTTCAGGACCCGAAAAACTGCTAAAAATAGTAAGTTGTGCTACAATTAAGGAAACTGAAAATGCTGAGAAAGACAATGGTGGGGGTCCAGGTGGACTTGGCAGGTGGCCACCAATATCCACCTGGATCATTCCTCCCCCCTTAGGAAGCAATGGTCCCCATTGCGTTGAGCTCCTCCATGAGATGAGGAAACTTCTGCTGAACTTGTTCCCTGGTGAGCCACTTGCCCTGCTGAAGGAGTTGGCCTGCTTTGACAACTCGATACAGTTGGATATTCTGTTGGCGAGTGTTCTTGATCTGTGTGTCCATGATCCGATCAGTTGCAGCTTGTTCCATGCAATCTGGATTTAATTCTGTGGGTTTGAGCTGTTCTGCAATGTCGGATGTGTCTAGCAATGGTGGAAAGTATGGCCGAAGGCGGTCCACATTGAACACTGGGTGCAGGCCAAGGAATGGGGGAATGCTGAGCTCAAATGCATTGTCTCCCATAGCCTTAGTAATGGTGTAAGGACCATATCGGAGTGGTCTCAATTTCCGATAGGCTCCAGTAAGGCGTTCCTTTTGCAAATGCAACCAGACTTTGTCGCCCACCTGAAACTTGTGTGGCACCCGATGTTGATCATGTCGCTGCTTGTACTTGGCATTTGATTTCTCAAGAATGTCATGGACCTGCTGGCGAATATGTTGGATGCGCTCAATGAAGCTGGTGGCCTTATCTGTTTCGGACTGGACATGAGCTGAATTCATGTGAGTAGCTGCAAGTGGCATGGCCACATCAATGGGGCATAGTGGCTGGAATCCCAAACCCACCTGAAAAGGGCTATGGCCAGTGGAGCTGTGAAGAGCTCGGTTGTAGCTGTGCTGAACATAGGGGAGGCTCTCGTCCCATGTGCGTGGATGCTTTGAGTTATACATGCGCAGAATGTGCACAATCATCCTATTGACAACCTCTGTCTGGCCATCAGTTTGAGGATGGAAGGCTGTGGACTTCGTGAGTTTGGTGTCCAGCATTGACCAGAGACTGGACCAAAATGTGCTGAGAAACCGACTGTCCCGATCTGAGATGATAGACTGTGGGATCCCAAAGTGCACCCACACTCGTTCAAAGAAGAGTTTAGCAGTGGCTTCTGCTGTGATATTCTTCTTGCAGGCCATCATAATGGCCATCTTTGAGAACCTGTCGACGACCACAAAAACACAGTCATTTCCATGCTTAGTGGAAGGAAGGCCTGACATGTAATCCATGGAGATGGATTCCCAAGGTCGACTAGGGGTAGGCAACGGGGTATAGAGGCCTTGCTTCTTAATGGTCGGTTTGGCAATGGCACAGGCAGTACATGATCGGATGTACTTCCCAACATCCTGTCGAAGATTCGGCCAATAGAAATAGTTTTGCAGTACTGCCACTGTTTTCTCGACCCCGAAATGCCCAGCAGCCCGACTGTAGTGTGCTTCCCAAATCATCTTGGCACGCTCGCTTGAAGGAACACAAAGGTGACCGAGGTGGCATAATAGGGCATCCTGGAGGTGAAAATCTGCAACCTGCCGACCCTCCAAGAGTGTCTGGTATGTGTGGCCGAATTCTGGGTCGCTTTTGTAGAGAAGTGGCCAATCAGAAGTCTCGTGCCCGCAAGAGTTGAGCACGGTGGTTAGCGCCATGATCGGTGGTCGACTGAGGCAATCTGCAACATTATTGGTGCTGCCCTTTTTATACTTGATATTCAAGTGAAACTGTTGCAGGTATGTAGACCACTTCTGATGGCGATCATTCTGCAATTTCCCTTGGGTCTGTATGAACTGCAGAGGTCGGTGGTCTGTGTGGATGACCGTTTCCTTCCCCAAAATGTAATGCTTCCATTGTCGGCAGGCCTGTACAATGGAATACATCTCTTTATCATAAGTGGGGTACTTCCGGACTGTGTCTGAAAGTGTTTCACTGTGATATGCCACTGGATGTCCATGTTGAGTAAGGACTGCCCCAATAGCATAGTCAGAGGCATCTGTCTCGACCTCAAATGGTTGTTGTAAATCTGGTAACGCGAGCACTGGTGCCGTGCAGAGGCGATCCTTCAACTCCCTGAATGCCTTCTGTTGAGATTCAGACCAAAAGAATTTTGCTTTCGCCCCGCCCTTGGTGACTTGACTCAAGGGCCAAGAAATATGAGAAAATCCCAACACAAACCTGCGGTAGAAGTTGGCAAGACCTAGAAAGCTGCGGAGCTCTGTTAGAGTGGTTGGAGAGGGCCAATCCCGAATGACTTGGACCTTGGCTGGATCGACATGCACCCCCTGTTCATCAATGATGTATCCCAGATACTGAACCTCGGTCATGCCAAAAGTGCATTTCTCCAAATTGGCACATAGCTTGTGTTGCCGCAGTGTTTGGAGAACCTGTCGGATGTGGTGGAGGTGCTCTTCCCAACTCTGGCTGAAGATCAGAATGTCATCCAAGTATACTACTACAAAGGAGTTGGTGAATGGCCGCAAGATGTCATCCATTAGCCTCATAAAGGTTGCAGGAGCATTCGTCAATCCGAAAGGCATGACCAACCATTCGAAGAGGCCCTCCTTGGATTTGAAGGCAGTCTTCCACACATCTGAGGGTTCAATTGGTACCTGGTGATATCCTGACTTCAGATCGATCTTGCTGAAATATTTCGCCCCCTTTAGTTGGTCTAGGAGGTCATCAATCCGCGGGATCGGGTACCTATTACGGACAGTGATCTTGTTCAGCGCCCGATAGTCAATACAGAGTCTCCACGTCCCATCCTTCTTCTGTACCAACACTATCGGGCTCCCACAGGGCGAAGAACTCGGACGGATGTGACCTTTCTGCAGGAGCTCCTGAATCTGCCTCTTGATTTCATTGTTCTCCAGAACGGAGCGCCGATAAATTGGTCCATTGGGTAGCGGCGCACCTGGGGTCAGATCGATGGAGTGCTTGACTTGACAGTGCAGAGGAACCCCTGCCGGGGAGGTGAAGATGTCTTCGTACTCCTCCACAATCTTGTCCATCTGTAGCTGCCGTGCAGAGGGACCCCGTTTGGAGGCCGCGGCCACTGTCTTCTTCTTCCCTTGAGGGCGTATCATCAGGAAAACAAATTTCCTGGTTTTGGAAATGATCTTACTGCATTGTTTTGCAGTAATCAAAGAGATGGCGGCAGGTGGTGCTACCTCTGGTATCCTGAACAACTTATTTCCCAATGTAATAATAACAGCACGGGGCCTTGATTCATACACAGCATGTCGCTTCCACAAGTATGGTTGTCCTAGTAATACATCACAAACTTCAAGGGGAGCAATGTCACACAATACCTCATCCGTGAAGGGCTTGATGTTGTATGGAAGGCGACACTGCTGGCTCACGCGAAGATCTCGCCTTGGTGAAGCCACCCAATGGTGTATGGTTGTGGATGTGCTGTGGTCGGTAAGCCCAACCGCTTCACGACCTCTGCCGAAATGAGGTTCTTTTGACTCCCGCTATCAACAATGAACTGTATCGGGGAGCCCTTTACCCACATCTGGGAGTGGAAGAGACGCTCCTCCTCCTCTGGATCTTCGGGTTCATTTTTCTGGATCTTTGCGGTAGCAACAGTGGCGCTGGGATCCGCATCAATGATCTGCTTCCCTTTTTCATACCCCTTATCGGGTTCTGACTCAGAGTCGGAACATGCATCTGATTCTGAAACCTTTAGCTCAGCCACCAGTGACTGCTTGGCCCGACACTCACTTGTGTTGTGAGTGGAGCTCTTATGGAACTCGCACCATTTTCCAGTGTCCTTTCTCGGCTTCGCGGCGTTGCTCTTTGCTTGCAGCTTCGGCTGGTTGTCTTGGGCTGTCCCGCCTTGGCTTTGTCCTTTGTTCTGTGGTTTAGGGGCACCTTTCCCCTGCTTTGGATTCGCAGATCCAAAGTCTCGCTTCTTTTGTTTAAACTTCTGCTCGACCTTGACGGCATACCGGTATGCTGCGCCGAGCGAGGGGATGTTTAGGAACTGTATTTCTTCCTGGATGTACTTGTGCAGGCAGCCACGGTATTTGAGTATCAAATGTTGCTCCGAATCCTTGATACCCAACTTTGTGCGAAGGGTATGGAAAAGATTGGTGAACTCCGGCACGTCTTGGTCCCTTCCCTGCCGCAGCGTGGTCCACTTTATGTATTCATCCTCATAGCTTCCGACAGGGTAGTACTGCTCCTTGATGGCATCCCGGAACGAATCCCAGGTGGGTGCGGCTGAAAATAGTGAGCCAGTACTTTCATCCTTCTGCTCGCAGTAGGTTTCCCACCAGTCCTTGACGTGGGGGGCTGCTTTGAGAAGAGCAAAAACAATCTTTTCCCGACTCGAAAATTCATGAACAGAAAAATAACCCTCTAGCAGATTTAACCATTTATCTACGGCATCGGCGTCTATCTGACCCTCGAATATGGGGATTTCAAAATTAACTTGTACCTTAAAGGGTGTGGCGTTTCCAGAGGAGCTGCTGGAAGCCGATGCGCCGCTTCTGGGTAGCCGCTGAAGGATCTGCGCAAAGCTGTCCATCATCGCGTTCCGTTGTCGCTCGAGCGCTTCTTCGAGCAAGATTTTGATGGGATCTCCTGCCCCCTCGTCTTTCTTCTCGTCCGCCATGGGAGGCCGTCGGGATTTGCGAGGCTGGTCTTGCAAAGGTTCAACCAGTTCAAGCCCTAACTCCTTATATCCCGACCTTGTTGGGGACATGCAAAGAAAAACAGAGAAAAAGCAGACCGCTCTGATACCACTGATCCATTTAAACAGGAACGCAACAAATTACAGAGATAACCATATACACAAAGATGCAGCGGAAATAATACTTCATTTCATTAATGGAAAATACTGAAATATGCTTACAAACAGAAATGGAAATAAACTAGCTAGGGCGATGGTAGCTTATCTCTGAGAAGAGATGTGGTGGCTACATGCCTCTGAACTGTGTTACAATGAGGCTCGAAGGCCTATTTATTGTTGAGAAACAATGGAAAACCCTTAACATTCCAAAACCTAACCCTAGAAGATGAAACGCCAAATTGTGGGCCCCGTTTGGGTAAATTGGTACATCAACTTCCCGGGGTCGTAACTTTGGCATACGATCTCCGTTTGACGCGTACAATAGCTCGTTAGAAAGATCTATCCGAGTACTACCACTTTGGGAGGCAACATAAGGCTCGGTTGCCCCAGAATTCCAAAAAAAACGTCGTTTAGGGCCTCAAAACGGCTCCGGAAGTTCAGGACCCGAAAAACTGCTAAAAATAGTAAGTTGTGCTACAATTAAGGAAACTGAAAATGCTGAGAAAGACAATGGTGGGGGTCCAGGTGGACCTGGCAGGTGGCCACCAATATCCACCTGGATCAATCTGCCTCTTGATTTCATTGTTCTCCAAAACGGAGCACCGATAAATCGGTCCATTGGGTAGTGGCACACTTGGGGTCAAATCGATGGAGTGCTTGACTTGACAGTGCAGAGGAACCCCTGTCGGGGAGGTGAAGATGTCCTCGTACTCCTCCACAACCTTGTCCATCTGTAGTTGTCGTGCAGAGGGACCCCGTTTGGAGGCCGCAGCCACTGTCTTCTTCTTTCCTTGAGGGCATATCATCAGGAAAACAAATTTCCTGGTTTTGGAAATGATCTTACTGCATTGTTTTGCAGTAATCAAAGAGATGGTGGCAGGTGGTGCTACCTCTGGTATCCTGAACAACTTATTTCCCAATGTAATAATGACAGCACGGGGCCTTGATTCATACACAGCATGTCGCTTCCACAAGTATGGTTGTCCTAGTAATACATCACAAACTTCAAGGGGAGCAATGTCACACAATACCTCATTCGTGAAGGGCTTGATGTTGTATGGAAGGCGACATTGCTGGCTCACGCGAAGATCTCGTCCTTGGTGAAGCCACCCAATGGTGTATGGTTGTGGATGTGTTGTGGTCGGTAAGCCCAACAGCTTCACGAACTCTGCCGAAATGAGGTTCTTTTGACTCCCTCTATCAACAATGAACTGTATCGAGGAGCTCTTTACCCACATCTGGGAGTGGAAGAGACGCTCCTCCTCCTCTCGATCTTCGGGTTCATTTTTCTGGATCTTAGCGGTAGCAACAGTGGCGCTGGGATCCACATCAATGATGTGCTTCCCTTTTTCATACCCCTTATCGGGTTCTGACTCAGAGTCGGAACATGCATCTAATTCTAAAACCTTCAGCTCAGCCACCAGTGACTACTTGGCCCGACGCTCACTTGTGTTGTGAGTGGAGCTCTTATGGAACTCGCACCATTTTCTAGTGTCCTTTCTCGGCTTCGCGGCACTGTTCTTTGCTTGCAGCTTCGGCTGGTTGTCTTGGGTTGTCCCGCCTTGGCTTTGTCCTTTGTTCTGTGGTTTAAGGGCACCTTTCCCCTGCTTTGGATTCGCAAATCCAAAGTCTCGCTTCTTTTGTTTAAACTTCTGCTCAACCTTGACGGCATATCGGTATGTTGTGCCGAGCGAGGGGATGTTTAGGAATTGTATTTCTTCCTGGATGTACTTTTGCAGGCAGCCACGGTATTTGAGTATCAAATGTTGCTCTGAATCCTTGATACCCAACTTTGTGCGAAGGGTATGGAAAATATTGGTGAACTCTGGCACGTCTTGGTCCCTTCCCTGCCGCAGCGTGGTCCACTTTATGTATTCATCCTCATAGCTTCTGACAGGGTAATACTGCTCCTTGATGGCATCCCGGAACGAATCCCAGGTGGGTGCGGCTGAAAATAGTGAGCCAGTACTTTCATCCTTCTGCTCGCAGTAGGTTTCCCACCAGTCCTTGACATGGGGGGCTGCTTTGAGAAGAGAAAAAACAATCTTTTCCCGACTCGAAAATTCATGAACAGAAAAATAACCCTCTAGTAGATTTAACCATTTATCTACGACATCTGCGTCTATCTGACCCTCGAATATGGGGATTTCAAAATTAACTTGTACCTTAAAGAGTGTGGCGTTTCTAGAGTAGCTGCTGGAAGCCGATGCATTGCTTCTGGGTAGTCGCTGAAGGATCTGGGCAAAGTTGTCCATCATCGCGTTTCGTTGTCGCTCGAGGGCTTCTTCGAGCAAGATTTTGATGGGATCTCCTGCCCCCTCGTCTTTCTTCTCATCCGCCATGGGAGGCCGTCGGGATTTTCGAGGCTGGTCTTTCAAAGGTTCAACCAGTTCAAGCCCTAACTCCTTATATCCCGACCTTGTTGGGGACATGCAAAGAAAAACAGAGAAAAAGCAGACCGCTCTGATACCACTGATCCTGATTTAAACAGGAACGCAACAAATTACAGAGATAACCATATACACAAAGATGCAGCGGAAATAATACTTCATTTCATTAATGGAAAATACTGAAATATGCTTACAACCAGAAATGGAAATAAACCAGCTAGGGCAATGGTAGCTTATCTCTAAGAAGAGATGTGATGGCTACATGCCTCTGAACTGTGTTACAATGAGGCTCAAAGGCCTATTTATTGTTGAGAAACAATGGAAACCCCTTAACATTCCAAAACCTAACCCTAGGAGATGAAATGCCAAACTGTGGGCCCCGTTTGGGGGTAAATTGGTACATCAACTTCCCGGGGTCGTAACTTTGGCATATGATCTCCGTTTGACACGTACAATAGCTCATTAGAAAGATCTATCCAAGCACTATCATTGTTGGAACAGGCAACATCGGTCCATTCCATGGACTCATGTTGCCCCCAGATTCCCGAAAAAAAACGTCGTTTAGGGCCTCAAAACGGCTCTGGAAGTTCAGGACCCGAAAAACTGCTAAAAATAGTAAGTTGTGCTACAATTAAGGAAACTGAAAATGCTGAGAAAGACAATGGTGGGGGTCCAGGTGGACTTGGCAGGTGGCCACCAATATCCACCTGGATCATCTGGCGTTAAGATGGATCTAGGCTGGTTTCAGTCATGTGCGCTCATAAAAAAAATGTTGAACATCTAATTATTTTGATCATTTTAAATATGCTAAATATGTCTAATATTAATTTGGTCAAATTAATTTAAAATTTTCTTAGTTACCTCAGTTTGATGATATGAGAGAGACGGTTAGTAACTTAAATGATGAAAAATGATGAAATACAAATTTTGAGTGCAAAGTGTCAATGTAACAATTTTGATAGATAGAAAATGTGAATACTGAGAATATAGTCAATTACAGACAATATTCATTGCAATCAATCTGAAACTATTTTTTTCCATTTCCTCATATCGATCTAATGAAAATAGTAGTTGGAATCATAGACCATTCAAATATTCAACTCGAGCTATTAAAGTAAAAAACATACCTTGTCTCCGTTGCTCTCTAATATTAATAGTAGTTTTCTCCAAAGTCAATCATTGTGACTTGTGGAGTGTTAAATCTCAAATAATTTTCAATGGTAGTTATTTTCTATTACTGCATTTGAATGCAAAGTAATTAACAATGTTGAATGATGGAAAATGGGAATAATAAGAATGTACCCAATTTGCAGTGGTATGATCCGGATTATCCACAGTTTTGTGTTCATTCTGTCGACATTTCAAACCCCAAAGAGGGTCCACATCAGGACTAATAAAATATGAATGAAAGCTTATTGAGAGAAGAGTCAAATGACCTGGGAATAAATAAACCTAGATCCCTAATTTTTTTTTTTTTTAAAGAAGCCGACACCCATATGTATGATTTCTTATTTATTTTATTTTATTCGAAGATTAATTTATTAGTTTATAATTTAATTTATTAGTTTATAGTTTGATTAATTAGTTTAATATGATTCATAATTTTTTATTTATTTATTTATTGTTATTTACCATATTTTTTATTTATTATTTAGCCCTAGTTTTCTAATTAATCAATTAATCAATTAATTAATTAATTTATATTTCATAATCTTTAATTTATTGTTTTATTAATAATTATTTTAGTTTAATTAATTGACTAACTATTTTATATTAAATTTTTATTAGAATCTAATTAATTAATTAAAATGGATGTAATTAAATTAAATTAAATTAATTAGATTAAATTAAATTAATAAGCTTTGCTTTAATTAATTTAATAATTCTAATTTTTATTTTAAAATTAATCAAGTGATCATTTTATAATTCTTTCAATCGCTTTTATTTATTTAATTGATTAATTAATTTAAATTTAATTGAATAATTAATTCTAATTCTTCCTATTTTTTTATTTTTTTATTATTATTATTTAATTAATCAATTAAAATTTTTATTTAATTAATCAATTTTTAAAAAAATTTCATTGATTTAATTAATTAATTTTAATTATTATTATTATTATTATTATTATAAATCATTTTATCATTATTCAAGATTTAACCTATTAAGCTATAATTGTCCAACTAATTAATAAATAAAAATAAAAATAAAAAAAATTAATTAATTTATTACTTAGTTGGACAATTATAGCTTAATAGGTTAAATCTTGAAAAATGATAAAATGATAAAAAAAAAAATTAATTAAAATTAATTAATTAAATCAATGAATTTTTTTTTTAAATTGATTAATTAAATAAAAAAATTTAATTGATTAATTAAATAATAATAAAAATAAAATTAAAAACAATAGGAAGAATTAGAATTAATTATTCAATTAAATTTAAATTAATTAATCAATTAAATAGATAAAAGCAATTGAAAGAATTATAAAATGATTACTTGATTAATTTTAAAATAAAAATTAGAATTATTAAATTAATTAAAGTTGAGCTTATTAATTTAATTTAATCTAATCTAATTTAATTTAATTTAATTTAATTACATCAATTTTAATTAATTAATTAGATTCTAATAAAGATTTAATATAAAATAATTAGTCAATTAATTAAACTAAAATAATTATTAATAAAACAAATAAATTAAAGATTATGAAATATAAATTAATTAATTAATTGATTAATTGATTAATTAGAAAACTAGGACTAAATAATAAATAAAAAATATGGTAAATAATAATAAATAAATAAATAAAAATTATGAATCAGATTAAACTAATTAATCAAACTATAAACTAATAAATTAAATTATAAACTAATAAATTAATCTTTGAATAAAATAATAATAAATTAAAATAAAATAAATAAGAAATCATACATATGAGTGTCGGCTTCTTTAAAAAAAAAAAAATTAGGGATCCAGGTTTATTTATTCCCAGGTCGTTTGACTGCTCTCTCAATAAGCTTTCATTCATATTCTATTAGTCCTGATGATGGACCCTCTTTGGGGTTTGAAATGCCGACAGAATGAACACAAAACTGTGGATAATCCGGATCATACCACTGCAAAAAACTTCCATAGAAGCCTAAAATCTAACATGTACCCAATTATAAATTCAAGTAAGAAAACATTTTATTTAGGATGAAAATTCAAGTTTGTGGTTGAATAATTTTTATGTCCTTATACTATGAGAGAGTGTGTATGTTTTGGGGGTGAGAAGAGGAGACAAAGGGAGATAGAGATGTAGATGGGGGGGAGAGGTAAGAAGAGAGAGGCAAATACAAGGAGGGAGGAAGAGATATCGATATGGAGAGAGAAATGTTAGAGAGAGAGAGAAGGGGAATAAAGAGAGAGGGAGGGGAAAGGGAGGAAGGGAGGGAGAGAGAGATAGATAGATATGGAGAGAAAGCGTGTATGTTTAGGGGCTGAGATAGAGAGATAAAAAAGGAGACACAATGGGAGATATAGATATAGATGGAGGAGGTATAGATGTGCTTACGCTAAAATCAATCCACACTATTAATCTAATTACTTTGAAATTAATGTACATCATACATCTTGTTGCATCAAATCAGAAATCAGCATCTACACTAAAATCAATGCATCTAGTGAAAGAAATAAAATAGGATTACAAATCAATATCTACACTAAAACCACTGCATCTAATGCAAGCAATCAAGTATGAGTAGAAATCAACATCTACGCTGAAATCAATGCATCTAATGTAAGGTATTAAATATGATTAGCAATCGACATCTACACTGAGCAATCAAATAGGATTAGAAATCAATATCTACACCGAAACCAATGCATCATGTGCCAGCAATCAAATAGTAGTAGAAATCAACATCGACATTGAAATCAATGCATCTAGTGTAAGGTATTAAATAGAATTATAAATTGACATCTACACTGAAATAAATGCATATAGTGCATGTGATTAAATAGGATTAGGAATCAACAACTACATTGAAATCAATACATCTATTTTAGTGAAAATCTAAAATATTCATGACTTTCTTAATCTAACTTCCATTTTTTATTTGTCTTTGTGAGACTCTTTATTCTTCCCTCTCTCTCCACATTCCACTCTGTGTCTATCTCCCTCCTCCTCTCCTTCTCTCTCTTCCCCTCCCTCTCTCCCTCGTCTTACTCTATCTGCCTCTCCCTAACCTTTTCTATCTTTCTCTTCTTTCCTCTCTCCCCGACCATCTATATTTATACCTCCCTCCACCTCTCCTTATTTGTCTCTCTGCCTCAACCCGCTAAACATATGTCACGCTCTCTCTCTCTCCCCCTTCCCATATATATCTATATATCTATCTTTCTCTCCCTCTTCATTTCCCAATCTATCTCTTCCCCTTCTCTCTCTCTCTCTCTCACACACACTAGCTCTCCATCTCTCCCTTGCCACTCCCTCTCCACCTTTCTCTCTCTATGTCTTTCTTCCCCTCCAACTCCATCTCTCTCTCCGCCTCTTTCTCTCCTCTCTCTCTGTCAATTCCTCTCTCTTTTTCCTTCCCCTCTCTCAAATTTTCTCCCACCTCCCTCTGTCTCTGCCCCCATCATACAAACACTCTCTCTCCACCCTCCAACTCTATCACTATCTCCCTCCCTCTCCTTCTCTCTCTCCCCTGCATATATATGTGTCCCTGTCCCTCTCTTTCCCCCTCCAAATCCCTCTCCTTCCCTCTCCCTCCTCCTCTCTCTCTTACTTTGTCTCTCTCACTGTGTCTCACACCTCTATGTCTTTCTCCCACACTCTATTCCTCCTTCCATATCAATCTCTTTCTTAAATATGATCCCATTGTATTGTATTTATGAAAGTAATTAAATTAATAAAAAAATAATTGGTTGTAAAATATTAAACCTATATTTTGGATCAATCATGTCAAAGAAAATACAATAATAAAAAGATTAGAAGAATCACCCACAATATTTCCTCCGTCATTGTTAATCACTTTGCTTGGATCCTTGGTTAAGATGCATCTATCCTAGTTCTTTATAATATTATTTATATTATATAAATTTCACATATGTATATATAAAATTATTCTCATTTTTTAATTTATTAAAACCTCCATTTAATCTCTATGAAAATATTGTTAGTAGCGGTGAGGATGGAGGGTTTAGATATACCTCAGAAGTAATTATAACCTTTTTTCTCTTAGATTTAATTAAAAAATCTTATAAAATTAAATTAAAACAAAATATTTGTAAAATATTTTATTTTGAAATAATTTATTGTTTTTGGGCATGTTGTAATTCCCTACTTAATCTTATCATGCAATTTTTATTAGTGTTTAAATTACCTAAAAATATTGACTTACAATTATCAAGAAATATTGGTACATACCTACATTGGTGAAACTATAAATTTATCACTGATATAAATTTTATTATTGTTATTATTCAATTCTAAACTTGTCTTCTCAAATTTAAATTTTGATAGGATATGGTCTCCTTCCTTTTATTCCAATTTAAATATCTTATCCCCAAAATGTCCTCTCAAATTTACTTGGAAGAAGATATGGCCAACTAATTACCAAATTATATATCCATATCTTATCTCCAAAATGTCCTCTCAAATTTACTTGGAAGAAGATATGATCCTCCCCAATTAAATATCCATATCTTATTCCCAATATTTCCTCTCAAATTTACTTGGAAGAAGATATGGTCCTCCCCAATTAATTACCAAATTAAATATCCATATCTTATCCCCAAAATGTCCTCTCAAATTTACTTGGAAGAAAATATGGTCTTCCCCAATTAATTTCCAAATTAAATATCCATATCTTATCCCCAAAATGTCCTCTCAAATTTACTGGGGAGAAGATATTGTAAGAAAATTCAAATTAAAGGATGAGGGGGTAGTTATGACATTAACGATAGGTGGTTGAGGTGGATGGGAGAAAGAGGCATAGAAGGGGAAGGATGATGAGAGGAGAGGGGGATCCTTGGTCTTAGCTTTGGTTTAGGTTTTGGTTGTGGTTTTGGAGGATTTTTTTTTGGGAGGAAGGTGGAGGAAAGAGAAGGGAGAGAAGGAGAGTATTTGTTTAACTTGGACTTGGGCTCAGAGGGCTAGGGAACCTGTGAAGGTTCCCTAGGCTAGGAAATACTTTCTAGTTAGCTAGGAGGAAAATCCATTCGAGTAGACAAGAGGAGAATCCCAACAGAGTCAGGAGCTCAGGAGCATCTCAACTAAGCTATTGGAACATGTATTCCTTTGTTTATTGATTACTTATGTAAATGGTTGCAATTAAATTCTTACTTATTTAATTTGTGGGAAATAAATTTTAATGTTATATTATCATCAATTAAATGTTTAGATAGAAATAAGTTATTTCCCATTTTATTGTATTTAAAATTAGAGAAATTTAGTTTTTAGTTAGAGGTCCCTAGGATGGAGCCTCACACATGGTATCAAAGCCCAGATTCAAAATCTCGACCCAAGACCCACTATACCTAAATCTCCGCTAAAAGAGTTTATAACCCTCAAAGTTACTTTTAAGCATTTTGATAATAAAAATTATGTGGAACTGATTTCATTTAAGACTAAATTAATGATTTTTTTTTCATTCTACCAATAATTTAGAACTTCTTTTATCACTGTCATGTGTATCCTTAACTACATCACTCTGATCTATTGCCTTTCCCTGCTCAGTTTCTCATAATTGGGTTGCCCATTGACACAAACGTCACATAATCCACATTTCGTCTAAATCAAATCCTCTCCAAAGTACCGTACAAGAATCTTAGCTCTACAAGATGTGGTAGAAACACCAAATCTGAAACACTCTAACAACATATTAAGTGCATTCTGCGATTGTTCTTCATTTCTTTTACTCGGCAACAAGGAAGGAAGTATTTTCATGTTAACATGTAAAGAGAAATCTTCCAGCAACCCATCTCTTCCAGCTCTCCCAGCTTCCTGGTAATAAGATTCCAAGCTCTGTGGCCAACCATAATGAATAATTCACCGCACATTTGCCTTATCAATTCCCATCCCAAAAGCAATAGTTGCAACAACCACCTATAGTTTATCATGATGAAACTGTTCATGGACTTGCCTCAACTAGTTCTTTTGGCAACTTTGCATGATAAGTTGCAACCTTCACACCAGACTTGCTAAGAATTTTCGCTATCATTTCTGTCTCTTTTCTTGTGGGTGTGTATATGATACTTGGACCTGATCCTAGTATAGGGAGTTCCTCAACCGATACAGTTTCAAAAGAACCACTTTCTGGTTCTAAATGGTGGTCTTCTTTGAAAATAGATCCTTCAAATTCACCAAATGTCACATCAAAGTCTTCAGCCATATGCTCATCAGCCTCATCCTCAAGGTATTCGACTGTCATACTGTGACCTTTACAAGTATCTCCTCCATCTTTTATTAAACTGGTTTTTGCAATGATATCATCATCATCAGTCTCCTCTTCATTGCTGTCTGATTCATTTAAGGATGTTTCATCTGAATCAGAATCAATTTCCCTTGCAGATTCCTTGTTCCTGTCTATAGAATCCTTTTGAAAATCAACTCCTGCTTTGTTATTCTTTGACGGGGCCCCTTGTCTAGTATAACTATCAATTATATCTTGAAAATCCACTTTGTAAGATGATGGACAAGTGGTCTAGCTATGATGCATGGAGGACCTCAAATTTGGTCTGAAAAACGATGACAAAACAATTTTTGTGTCTGGCTTCATGCCCAGAGAATTCATAATGTCTTCTCGAACATGATGTGTAACTGTAGTAGTAAGTGCCATAATCGGTATATGATGCTTTACCGACTCAACGTTGCTTACCTAAAATTTTTCTCTTAGTACAGACAAGCGCCTGCAATCATGTCGAAAATCATGACCCCATTTGGACACACAATGAACTTCGTCAATAGCAAAAAGAGTAATACCACGACTTTCTGCAAGCTTCTGTAATGACCCAATTACTCGTAGAAGTGTCTCTAGACAGACATAAATAATGTCATACATGCCTACCATAGCTCTATCCTCAATGCTTTTGTCAACTTGCCCTGAACCAAGGAAACAAGCAGAAACTCCATGTTTTTCCAGCTTCAAGCATTGATCATGCATAAGGCTGATTAATGGAGATACCACCACTACAACTTTCCTAGTCAATAATGCAGGAAGCTGGAAGCAAAGGGATTTTCCTGAGCCTGTTGCTACAAGAACGAGGCAGTCTTGATGACATGCCCATGCCTTCAAAGCCTCTTTCTGAAAGCACTTTAATTTTTTATAGCCAAAGCGTTGTTGTAAAATATTTCTACCTTTTGTTCCCAATCCAGTTGTGTGTCTTGTAAAGGATCAGTGTGTAAGTTGTTGCCATGAAATTCATCCTGCAACAAATGCAATTGCCTAGTATCTGCAACATTTCCAGCTGCATAACTGGAGGATAAATTTTCACAATTGTCCATAGATCCAGACTCTTCGTGTCTTCGGTTCCATCAATAAACATAAATCTAGCTAAATCAAACTTTGCAGAACAAATAAGGTTCTGCAAAATAGAGTAAGTAGGTAACCCAACACTGATTATTTTTCACTTCTCAATGTGGTTCCACTCCTCTATGTCTAAAATTTTAATTACATTTTCCTCAACCAGGATCTTTCCATTACACAGATGACTCAAAAATATAATCCCACATTCATAGGCTTCATTTCTTGTATTTTCTTCTTCAAAGACTTTGTGCACTGGGGACTTGGAATTTTGTTACCTGGGCTTATAGAGCCACTCCTTCGATATGATCCATCCCTGCTAATTGAATATCGTCTTGATAAGGTTCCAGAAAAAGGAATGCTTTTGCTGCAGTACTTAGGCCTTGGAAAGAAGGATCCTTCTCGCATATACAAGAAATCATTGGTGCATTCATGAAACAGTGCTATTGCAGACACAACATATGCTAAACCCACCTGAAGGGCATAATTTAACACCCACAAGAATTCGTATGTGGGATAAAAAGCCCTATTATTTGTTATACGCTTTCTGTATATATGAAGCTCTGTAGGTGGGTTATCATAAAAAATCATTTATATTTTTTGTATTTTACTACAGATAGCGAGATTCAAATCCTGAGTTATTAGTATATTGAAAGCATAGCATAAACTTTACAACACTTTGTCTGATAAAGAATAAGATTCTCATGCTAAAACAAGAGAATATCCTAGAAGATAAGTAGATAGGTAGAGAAAATAAAAGGAGCTCAACAAAAAATTGGAGAAATGGAATCGAGTAGCGCAGGAGATTGGGGTTAGGGCATCGAGCCTGGTGGAGAACCTGGTTCTGTAGCGAAGCTTCTCGGTGGGTGCCCTATTGAACTATTTACGGTTCCATAGCATCAACCATAGCTCTATCCCATAGCAGTTTGCGGTTATTGTCAGTTAGTGTTTGGTCTCCCCTAGACGGTTTGTATTTACCTCCCTGATAGTCTAGCAAGCAGCCGTCAACTTGAGTAATTGACAGATATGGAGGACAAAATCGCTTCTTCCTCGATTCCATCGAAAAACCAACCGATTTGGGCGCAGGCGGGGACCACTGTGGATGAATTTTTAGTTTTCGACCATGAACTAACAGTTGAGGTCGATGCACTCCCTACACTCTCTAGGCACATTCCTTCCATATTGATTCTGGTTGGATTGGCTACTATTTGAGAATACACTGGTCCGTCGCTTCTCTCTGACTCTCAGGCGGAGGCCACGCTTTGGAGTGCCCCAGTGACTCAAACCCTAGGGCTGGACCAAGGTTCCATTCCTGTGGAGATAGTTGCAGAAAAACCCTTGAAGGAGGGCCCTTTGGCTTAGGTGGGTAGGCTGTAGGTACATTCTTCACCACAGAACTTGGGGAACCCTTCTACGGGCAACTTCACTGGCATTGAGATCATTTTGGGGCATTTCAACAACCTTGGTGCTAAAGGTCCTCTAACACATAAGGTCCCGTCTTCACACGAGGTGGTTCAATAAGATAATTTGGCTGGAGGCATGAGCAGTAAGTAAAAAGGACCTTCCAAGAGGAAAAAATGCCTCCCTTTGTGTAGTAGCGAAATCTTTCTCAAGCTTTCCGAGGACACGACATTCTGTGAAGCCATGGATTCGACGGAGAAGGTACTGGTGGGGTGTGTGAGGGGTCGTCACTATAGTGTGGAGCGGCTCCAAAAATGGACTATGGAGGTTTGGGGACATCACCTGTTGGAACCTCCTAGGGTACAGAATTTTGTGTGTGGGTAGTTCGCATTGAGGTTCAAATGTCTTGCCCACACTAACTGGGTTCTCTCCACAATCTGGCACATAGACCAGGCTCATTTCCTCCTCTGAATATGGATGCCTATGTTTTACCCAGAACTTAAAAGGGCGAGGGTAGGATCGATTTGGGTTCGTCTCCCTGGTCTTTCGGTACACTTTTGGACTGAGCAGATTTTCAAACAGATTGGGGATGCCATGGGCAAGTTTCTTACCTATGATGACTCATTTATCTCCACCAGGAAGATGGAATTTGCTAGGATTTTAATTTATTTGGACCTCACTGATGGGCTTCCAGAATTTATTAATATTCAGTGGAGGGACGTTGCGAGGAGGCAGCTGCTGGATTATGAGGGAGTCCCATTCAGGTGTCGTCGCTGCCACAAGGTGGGGCACTTGTTCAAAGACTGTCCTCTGAACAAGTGGAATAGCAGACATTTTGAGAGACATATCCCTCTGAATGCACCTGAGCAGGAGGCTCAGTCTCATGAGGACCCTGTCGAAGAGGAACTGCCTCATGCATCTGTGGATATTCAGAGGTTGGCTTCCCCTCGTTCTGGAGGTACTACCACTCTCTCGGGACCTATTTTGAGATCTCTGGCACCTACTATCAGCGCACTGAGGAAGCGTGGTCGAGCGCCCCATCAATCCACGCCTTATGTTCCTAGTTCGGCCACTGCTGCCTCAGGAGACTCCGTCACTTCGGCTATGCAATCCACCCATTTTCCACCCTCACATTGCTTTTTTGATGTTCATAATTCTATTCCTGAGCAGAATTTGGGTCCGGGGATTGTATTCTCATTTGAAGCCCCTGTTCATAGTGCATGCGAATTTAGCCCCCCCTCCCCTCTCTCCCCCCCACCTCCCCTACTATCTTATGCACCCTTTCCTCTCTACCCTTGGCATCCTTGTCATCGGCTATGGTTCCTAGATACATCACCTGGTCTCGTTTAAGGAACTTGGCCCCTGATCAGGTGGGTCTTGATATCCACCACCCCCCTCCCTCTTTCAAGTCTTCCGGAGGCCGCCCCTCTGGATTCAAAATCGGCCAAGCCCGAGCGAAGGTTGACATTGCAATGGGTAAGCAAACAACCATTCCTGAGGTTCCTAGAGCAATAACTATCCCCTCCATGAAGATTCTTTCCTTTAATTGTAGGGGGCTTGCTAGGCCTAATAAAAAGCTAGCACTTCGTCGATTACTTGCTGCGGAAGCTCTGGACATCATATTCCTACAAGATACCCTAGGACCTGCAAATGACATTAGTCGAACTCTTGAACTATTTCTGCCTGGGTGGAGATTTTTTGGGTTAGATGGCCATGGCCATTCTGGAGACCTTGTTGTGGGCATTAATACTCAGACCATAGAGGAAATCAAAAGTTGGGGTGGTCAGGGTGATCCAGGTGGATATTGGTGGCCACCTGCCAAGTCCACCTAGACCCCCACCATTGTCTTTCTCAGCATTTTCAGTTTCCTTAATTGTAGCACAACTTACTATTTTTAACAGTTTTTCGGGTCTTGAACTTCCGGAGCCGTTTTGAGGCCCTAAACGACGTTTTTTGGGGAATCCGGGGGCAACACGAGTCCATGGAATGGACTGGTGTTGCCCGTTCCAACAATGATAGTGCTCGGATAGATCTTTCTAATGAGCTATTGTACGCGTCAAACGGAGATCATATGCCAAAGTTACGACCCCGGGAAGTTGATGTACCAACTTACCCCCAAACGGGGCCCACAGTTTGGCGTTTCATCTCCTAGGGTTAGGTTTTGGAATGTTAAGGGTTTTTCCATTGTTTCTCAACAATAAATAGGCCTTCGAGCCTCATTGTAACACAGTTCAGAGGCATGTAGCCATCACATGTCTTCTCAGAGATAAGCTACCATCGCCCTAGCTAGTTTATTTCCATTTCTGTCTGTAAGCATATTTCAATATTTTCCATTAATGAAATGAAGTATTATTTCCGCTGCATCTTTGTGTATATGGTTATCTCTGTAATTTGTTGCGTTCCTGTTTAAATCCGGATCAGTGGTATCAGAGCGGTCTGCTTTTTCTCTGTTTTTCTTTGCATGTCCCCAACAAGGTCGGGATATAAGGAGTTAGGGCTTGAACTGGTTGAACCTTTGCAAGACCAGCCTCGCAAATCCCGACGGCCTCCCATGGCAGACGAGAAGAAAGACGAGGGGGCAGGAGATCCCATCAAAATCTTGCTCGAAGAAGCGCTCGAGCGACAACGGAACGCGATGATGGACAGCTTTGCGTAGATCCTTCAGCGGCTACCCAGAAGCGGCGCATCGGCTTCCAGCAGCTCCTCTGGAAACGCCACACCCTTTAAGGTACAAGTTAATTTTGAAATCCCCATATTCGAGGGTCAGATAGACGCCGATGCCGTAGATAAATGGTTAAATCTGCTAGAGGGTTATTTTTCTGTTCATGAATTTTCGAGTCGGGAAAAGATTGTTTTTGCTCTTCTCAAAGCAGCGCCCCACGTCAAGGACTGGTGGGAAACCTACTGCGAGCAGAAGGATGAAAGTACTGGCTCACTATTTTCAGCCGCACCCACCTGGGATTCGTTCCGGGATGCCATCAAGGAGCAGTACTACCCTGTCGGAAGCTATGAGGATGAATACATAAAGTGGACCACGCTGCGGCAGGGAAGGGACCAAGACGTGCCGGAGTTCACCAATCTTTTCCATACCCTTCGCACAAAGTTGGGTATCAAGGATTCGGAGCAACATTTGATACTCAAATACCGTGGCTGCCTGCACAAGTACATCCAGGAAGAAATACAGTTCCTAAACATCCCCTCGCTCGGCGCAGCATACCGGTATGCCGTCAAGGTCGAGCAGAAGTTTAAACAAAAGAAGCGAGACTTTGGATCTGCGAATCCAAAGCAGGGGAAAGGTGCCCCTAAACCACAGAACAAAGGACAAAGCCAAGGCGGGACAGCCCAAGACAACCAGCCGAAGCTGCAAGCAAAGAGCAACGCCGCGAAGCCGAGAAAGGACACTGGAAAATGGTGCGAGTTCCATAAGAGCTCCACTCACAACACAAGTGAGTGTCGGGCCAAGCAGTCACTGGTGGCTGAGCTAAAGGTTTCAGAATCAGATGCATGTTCCGACTCTGAGTCAGAACCCGATAAGGGGTATGAAAAAGGGAAGCAGATCATTGATGCGGATCCCAGCGCCACTGTTGCTACCGCAAAGATCCAGAAAAATGAACCCGAAGATCCAGAGGAGGAGGAGCGTCTCTTCCACTCCCAGATGTGGGTAAAGGGCTCCCCGATACAGTTCATTGTTGATAGCGGGAGTCAAAAGAACCTCATTTCGGCAGAGGTCGTGAAGCGGTTGGGCTTACCGACCACAGCACATCCACAACCATACACCATTGGGTGGCTTCACCAAGGGCGAGATCTTCGCGTGAGCCAGCAGTGTCGCCTTCCATACAACATCAAGCCCTTCACGGATGAGGTATTGTGTGACATTGCTCCCCTTGAAGTTTGTGATGTATTACTAGGACAACCATACTTGTGGAAGCGACATGCTGTGTATGAATCAAGACCCCGTGCTGTTATTATTACATTGGGAAATAAGTTGTTCAGGATACCAGAGGTAGCACCACCTGCCGCCATCTCTTTGATTACTGCAAAAAAATGCAGTAAGATCATTTCCAAAACCAGGAAATTTGTTTTCCTGATGATACGCCCTCAAGGGAAGAAGAAGACAGTGGCCGCGGCCTCCAAACGGGGTCCCTCTGCACGGCAGCTACAGATGGACAAGATTGTGGAGGAGTACGAAGACATCTTCACCTCCCCGGCAGGGGTTCCTCTGCACTGTCAAGTCAAGCACTCCATCGATCTGACCCCAGGTGCGCCGCTACCCAATGGACCAATTTATCGGCGCTCCGTTCTGGAGAACAATGAAATCAAGAGGCAGATTCAGGAGCTCCTGCAGAAAGGTCACATCCGTCCGAGTTCTTCGCCCTGTGGGAGCCCGATAGTGTTGGTACAGAAGAAGGATGGGACGTGGAGACTCTGTATTGACTATCGGGCGCTGAACAAGATCACTGTCCGTAATAGGTACCCGATCCCGCGGATTGATGACCTCCTAGACCAACTAAAGGGGGCGAAATATTTCAGCAAGATCGATCTGAAGTCAGGATATCACCAGGTACCAATTGAACCCTCAGATGTGTGGAAGACTGCCTTCAAATCCAAGGAGGGCCTCTTCGAATGGTTGGTCATGCCTTTCGGATTGACGAATGCTCCTGCAACCTTTATGAGGCTAATGGATGACATCTTGCGGCCATTCACCAACTCCTTTGTAGTAGTATACTTGGATGACATTCTGATCTTCAGCCAGAGTTGGGAAGAGCACCTCCAACACATCCGACAGGTTCTCCAAACACTGCGGCAACACAAGCTATGTGCCAATTTGGAGAAATGCACTTTTGGCATGACCGAGGTTCAGTATCTGGGATACATCATTGATGAACAGGGGGTGCATGTCGATCCAGCCAAGGTCCAAGTCATTCGGGATTGGCCCTCTCCAACCACTCTAACAGAGCTCCGCAGCTTTCTAGGTCTTGCCAACTTCTACCGCAGGTTTGTGTTGGGATTTTCTCATATTTCTTGGCCCTTGAGTCAAGTCACCAGGGGCGGGGCGAAAGCAAAATTCTTTTGGTCTGAATCTCAACAGAAGGCATTCAGGGAGTTGAAGGATCGCCTCTGCACGGCACCAGTGCTCGCGTTACCAGATTTACAACAACCATTTGAGGTCGAGACAGATGCCTCTGACTATGCTATTGGGGCAGTCCTTACTCAACATGGACATCCAGTGGCATATCACAGTGAAACACTTTCAGACACAGTCCGAAAGTACCCCACTTATGATAAAGAGATGTATTCCATTGTACAGGCATGCCGACAATGGAAGCATTACATTTTGGGGAAGGAAACGGTCATCCACACAGACCACCGACCTCTGCAGTTCATACAGACCCAAGGGAAATTGCAGAATGATCGCCATCAGAAGTGGTTTACATACCTGCAACAGTTTCACTTGAATATCAAGTATAAAAAGGGCAGCACCAATAATGTTGCAGATTGCCTCAGTCGACCACCGATCATGGCGCTAACCACCGTGCTCAACTCTTGCGGGCACGAGACTTCTGATTGGCCACTTCTCTACAAAAGCGACCCAGAATTCGGCCACACATACCGACACTCTTGGAGGGTCGGCAGGTTGCAGATTTTCACCTCCAGATGCCCTATTATGCCACCTCGGTCACCTTTGTGTTCCTTCAAGCGAGCGTGCCAAGATGATTTGGGAAGCACACTACAGTCGGGCTGCTGGGCATTTCGGGGTCGAGAAAACAGTGGCAGTACTGCAAAACTATTTCTATTGGCTGAATCTTCGACAGGATGTTGGGAAGTACATCTGATCATGTACTGCCTGTGCCATTGCCAAACCGACCATTAAGAAGCAAGGCCTCTATACCCCGTTTCCTACCCCTAGTCGACCTTGGGAATCCATCTCCATGGATTACATGTCAGGCCTGCCTTCCACTAAGCATGGAAATGACTGTGTTTTTGTGGTCGTCGACAGGTTCTCAAAGATGGCCATTATGATGGCCTGCAAGAAGAATATCATAGCAGAAGCCACTGCTAAACTCTTCTTTGAACGAGTGTGGGTGCACTTTGGGATCCCACAGTCTATCATCTCAGATCGGGACAGTCGGTTTCTCAGCACCTTTTGGTCCAGTCTCTGGTCAATGTTGGACACCAAACTCACGAAGTCCACAGCCTTCCATCCTCAAACTGATGGCCAGACAGAGGTTGTCAATAGGATGATTGTGCACATTCTGCGCATGTATAACTCAAAGCATCCACGCACATGGGACAAGAGCCTCCCCTACGTTCAGCACAGCTACAACCGAGCTCTTCACAGCTCCACTGGCCATAGCCCTTTTCAGGTGGGTTTGGGATTCCAGCCACTATGCCCCATTGATGTGGCCATGCCACTTGCAGCTACTCACATGAATTCAGCTCATGTCCAGTCCGAAACAGATAAGGCCACCAGCTTCATTGAGCGCATCCAACATATTCGCCAGCAGGTCCATGACATTCTTGAGAAATCAAATGCCAAGTACAAGCAGCGACATGATCAACATCGGGTGCCACACAATTTTTAGGTGGGCGACAAAGTCTAGTTGCATTTGCAAAAGGAAAGCCTTACTGGAGCCTATCGGAAATTGAGACCACTCCGATATGGTCCTTACACCATTACTAAGGCTATGGGAGACAATGCATTTGAGCTTAGCATTGCCCCATTCCTTGGCCTGCACCCAGTATTCAATGTGGACCGCCTTCGGCCATACTTTCCACCATTGCTAGACACATCCGACATTGCAGAACAGCTCAAACCCACAGAATTAAATCCAGATTGCATGGAACAAGCTGCAACTGATCGGATCATGGACACACAGATCAAGAAAACTCGCCAACAGAATATCCAACTATATCGAGTTGTCAAAGCGGGCCAACTCCTTCAGCAGGGCAAGTGGCTCACCAGGGAACAAGTTCAGCAGAAGTTTCCTCATCTCATGGAGGAGCTCAACGCAATGGGGACCATTGCTTCCTAAGGGGGGAGGAATGATCCAGGTGGATATTGGTGGCCACCTGCCAAGTCCACCTGGACCCCCACCATTGTCTTTCTCAGCATTTTCAGTTTCCTTAATTGTAGCACAACTTACTATTTTTAGCAGTTTTTCGGGTCCTGAACTTCCGAAGCCGTTTTTAGGCCCTAAACGACGCTTTTTGGGGAATCCGGGGGCGGTGTTGCCCGTTCCAACAATGATAGTGCTCGGATAGATCTTTCTAATGAGCTATTGTACGCGTCAAACGGAGATCATATGCCAAAGTTACGACCCCGGGAAGTTGATGTACCAACTTACCCCCAAACGGGGCCCACAGTTTGGCGTTTCATCTCCTAGGGTTAGGTTTTGGAATGTTAAGGGTTTTTCCATTGTTTCTCAACAATAAATAGGCCTTCAAGCCTCATTGTAACACAGTTCAGAGGCATGTAGCCATCACATCTCTTCTCAGAGATAAGCTACCATCGCCCTAGCTAGTTTATTTCCATTTCTGTCTGTAAGCATATTTCAGTATTTTCCATTAATGAAATGAAGTATTATTTCCGTTGCATCTTTGTGTATATGGTTATCTCTGTAATTTGTTGCGTTCCTGTTTAAATCCGGATCACAGGGCTTCATAGGAGCCAATGTCCACTCTGCGGAGTTGGAAATCTCCTTCAGGATTGTTAATATATATGGGCCTTGCCAAACTATCCTGAATTCTGGGACCGCCTCTTGAATATGGAACTTTTCTTGGCTATGAACCTTATAGTCGGAGGGGACCTCAATTTTTCTATTGGCCATGTGGAATCCTGAGGCCACCAAGCACAAAGGGATCCCCTTTCGAACTACCTTTCCTCCATATTGGATCATCACCATCTTATAGACATCCTAGCTGCAAAGTTGCTAGCTACTTGGAGGAACAATAGAGTGGGGGAGAATGGACTAGCTAGAAGACTGGATAGATTTCTTGTCAAGGAACAGGCCATGGAATTGGGGTTTAACATCTGACAATGGGTTGGCTCGGGTGGTCTCTCAGACCAGCTGCCTATTTTTCTCGAGGTGGATAATGGTAGAGACAGGCCTAAAGGGCTTTTTAAATTCAGTTCTACTTGGCTTAAGGATGCATCATACATCAGCATGGTCACCGTTTTTTGGAAAATGAACCCTCCAAGGGGAAGGGGCTCTGTTACGGCTGGCTTTATCCACAACCTAGCTAAGATGAAAAATATGTCCAGAAAATGGGCTCATCAAAAAAGATTACAGGAGGACCTTGAACTGAGATAGATTGAGGTCAAGCTAGGGCTTTTTGAGTAGGAGAAAGGTGGTCTATTTAGCTTTTAAGAACACAAGCACAAAATCTCCACCCTCTACTCAGCAAGGGGAAATATACTCAAGGATAGAGAAGAAAATTGGAGATTGAGGAGTAGAGCCATCTGGGTTCAAGAAGGGGATGCAAATACAAAATTTTATCATAAGTTTGCTAATGGTAGGAAAGCTATTAATACCATTTTGCAAATGCAGGATGGTCATGAAGGTAATGCGAACACTTTCCCTCAACTTGCCTCACTTGCAAACTCTCATTTTAAATCTACCTGCCGGGACCACAGAGACACCAATTTAGCAGAAATTATCAGAGTCGCTCAGCTTTTCCCTAGATATGTGGAGCTTGGAGATGAGGAGGATCTGGTTCGAGATGTCACCTTGGAAGAACTGGAGGGCACATTGAAATGGTTCAGTAAAGACAAAAGCCCTGGACCTGATGGCTGGTCTGTTGAATTTTATTTATCTTTCTTTGAAGTGATTGGGTTGGATCTTCTCAGTGTCGTGGAGGAGTCTCGGACCTCGAGGCACTTAGAAGCTGCCATCACCTCCACTTTTATAGCCCTAATTCTGAAGACAGATAATCCATCCTCATTTGATGATTTTTGTCCCATTTCGCTTTGTAATTGTTTGTACAAGATTATAGCTAAGATTATCACTAATCATGTGAAGCCTATCTTATCAAAGCATACCCCCCCTGAACAATTTGCATTCCTGAAGGACAGGCAAATTCATGAGGCAATAGGGACGGCACAGGAAGATTTACACACCCTACACTGCAAAAAGGGCAAAGGTCTGATTATGAAGGTGAATTTATCTAAATATTTTGACAGGGTTAACTGGTTATACCTGAGGATTCTTCTTACCCATCTTGGTTTTCCTTTCTCATTCATTAAATGGATCATGGGATGCATCACTAACATACCATTCGATGTTTTGGTTAATGGTAGTGCTACCCCCTTCTTCACCTCGGCTTGGGGTCTAAGGCAAGGGTGTCCTGTTTCACCATTGCTTTCTCTTCTGGTTATGGAAGGTTTCAGTAGGATCATATCGGAGGAACATAGGCATGGCCAACTCAGGGGTATAAAGATTACGGAGAACTGCACTCTTACACATCTTCTGTTTGTGGACGATGTGCTAGTTTTTCTCAATGGTAGCGTAGGGGATCTTACATCGATCAGAGACATATTCTCCTTATTCCAGAAGGCCACTGGTATGATCATTAATGAAGGAAAATCCACTTTGATGGTCACGGCATGCTCTCAGCATGAAATTCATTATGCACTTAACAAATTTCACTTAACGCAGTTGGAACTGGATGAGGGATTGAAATATCTAGGTTACAAGCTGAAAACAATTGGGTACAAGATTGCAGATTGGACTTGGTTCATTGCTAAGTTGGAGAAAAGGCTCAGCATATGGTACCTCAGGTTTCCCTCTCGTGTTGGCCGCTTGACCCTCATCAAAATAGTTTTGGAAGCGACTTATGTTTAATAGATGTCCCTGGCCTGGATCCCTAGAGGCATTTTGTCCAAGATCCAAAATATTTGCTACAGATTCTTATGGAGAGGTAAACAGTGACGGAGAATATTTTCTTAGGAAAATTGGGATGTGCTCACTCTCCCAAAAAAATGGTGGGGTTAGGGCCTCAAAAAGCTAGACGAATTTTCATCTGCACTGGCTGCGAAGCTTGGGTGGCAATTGGTGGCTTCGGACAGTTTATGGACCGGGGTTGCTTATTTGAAATAAATTGCCCTGGATCGTGTTTTGGATTGGATCCGGAGTCCGATTGGACACTACACAGGCATTTCAATTATATGGAAGGCTGTTCTGAAGGCATTGGAGCCCATCTGCTCAGTCATTACCTGGAGGATTCATTCGGGGGACAGTGTGCGCATCGGGATTGATCTGTGGATTGGTTGTGGGGACATGCATAGATTGCCTCTAGCTCTTTTAACACACTTAAAGGAACAAAATATCACACACCTCGCTCATATAGCAGTCGTACACAACTCCTCCTTCCTTCAACAGGCTTGGAAATCTGCTGGCCAACTCAATATCCCACCCCATTGGAGACAGCACTGGAGGGAATTTACATAGGCCCTTATGGAGGCACATATCCATATCTCAAAGTGGGAGGACGAGATAATCTGGGCCCTCGCAAAATCTAGGAGATATTCACCCAAGGAGGGTTATTTGGTCCTGGCTAATCCGCGTAAGCCCCTGATCATATTACAGTGGTGGAAACTCCTCTGGAAGCTTAAGGCGACTCCTAGATCCAGAGTTCTAATGTGGTGCATTTTGAAAAGCGAGATCCCCATGGGGGATAACTTGCTGAAACGTGCCTTTTTTGGCCTTCACTAGTGTTACTTTTGCAACAATGCAGGAGAGTCTACTTCCCACATTTTTCTATAATGCCACGTTGTGTGTAGTGCTTGGCATCTGGTGTCTGTAGCTATCCCCTCTAATTTTAATTGGTCTTCAGGCTCTCTAGTCGAGGCCTGGAATATATGGTACCATTCTGTCTTGCCTCATAAATTGAGGAACCTCCCTTTGCTGTTCTGTTGGGCTATCTAGATAGCTCGGAATCAATTGATATTCCATAACATCCCCCCTAGATGGTCTAGTTTGGTGGCCATGATCAAAGCAGACTATGATCTTATCCCTGATGACCCTTCTCCCCCTATTCCCTGCTCTATCACCCGAGAACAGATTGACCACAGTAGACCCTGGGCATACTTTGATGGGGCAGCACAAGAAGATGGTTGTGGGGGGGGGGGGGGCGCGCATTCTTCACTTATCTAGGGAGCACTCGTACAACCTCTCTATGGGCTTTAGAAGGGGCAAAAATAACTTTGCAGAGCTTTCAATAGCTTATCATATCATTCATTTTGCATTGGAGAAGGTCTGCATTGCATTACAGCTATTTGGTGACTCTAAGATAGTTTGTGACTGGTTGAATAGAGTATCTTCTTGCAAGACTTTCACTTTGAGACACATTCTTGATGAGGCTTTAAGACTGATTTTCATATTTGACCATTTTTCATGTAATCATATATACAGGGAGCAGAACACAGAGGTTGACCATCTTTCCAAAGAAGTCGTGATCCGGGAGTAGGACAACTGGCTGATCATCGAACGGATTAATGGAGAACACCACCAGTTCTATAACAGGCCATTTATGGACATTTTGAACTAAAGATTGGTTCTGCAACATATTTTGTACATATTTCGTATGTTGTTTTTGTTTAGATATGCAGCCATAGTTTTTGGTACTGTACATGTTTTTGATATTATCTCCCTACGTGGATCAAGATAATATACATTGTTGTTATATTGTATCATTTTGACTCTCTTTCAGACTTAGTCTCGGCTACTTCCCTTTATGGAGAGGGTAGCTATTGTTTACTGCCTCTTCCGATGCAGTGTTCTTTGATAGAAAATCGGAATATGCATATGCATCTACAGAATGTAATTTATTTAACTAATGAAATTACGAATTTTCCATGGGACAAAAAAAAAGAGAATATCTTGGTTTGTATACCTACTTCCTGCATGATATTTCATACACATCTATATGCTGTCTCACCTACAAAACACAGAAATATTCCTTTCTAGCTCATGAAAAACAGTAGTTATCAATTCTGCAAAATCCAGGAGAAATCCATAAATTATGAATTTTTTTTACTAAATTTAAGGTAATCATCTGTAGTAGCTGAGATCTCCTTTTTTTTTCTCTTTCATCGACTCAGACACCCCTCCTTAAGAAATCTTTCAAGGTAATTCTGATGAAGGCTATTCCACAACCTGCATCACCTAGTGACGTAGCTCTTGGATAGCTTGCTTCTGTACGACTATCAATACTCAAACCAGTGGAATCTCTGTGGTACTTGAGGAGTCAATCTGAAATATCCATATCTCAGCCTCAATAGGAGTGGTCCCAAAAATCCAAAGGGGTTTCCAATTTGTTCCTTGACAATGTCTCCCATTGCTTCAGTCATACATACAGATACATATTGATCCGCTCTTCGGTGCCTCTTGCATGTTCACCCCGGACAGGAATGTAAATGCAAGTGAAAGACTTATGAAAGCCCTCATTCCTTTTTTTTTGGTTGAGGAAGGGGCTCGACCCCGGGATCTTTGTAAATGAAAGACCCATTGTCAACATGCTTTACACTTATACTTGGCTCAACCCTATCAAACTTTATATATATATATATATATATATATCAAACTTTATCTAGTTGTTATCAAACTTGTCATAAACCAAACAATAAATAATTATTATAATTGTTAATTAAGAACTTGGAATTTTTAAATATTATAGAAAATAGAATATATTATAATGTTATTTAATTTAAAATAGATTATATATATATATATATATATATATATATATATATATATATATATATATATATATATATATACATACATGGGAATGTAGGGTTTTGAGTAGTTAACAAAAAAAAAACCTATCTTCTAAAACTTTAACACCCAACTCCATTGCATTGCACAAAACATATATCTCTTTCCTTTTAGTAGATTTTAATACATTAAAGTTGTCAAATGTGAACAACAATTGATTGGTATGTTAGAATCACTTACAATATACAATATTATTATCTTAAAACATCTAGCACTAGTCATTCTATATACGTCAATTGGATAGTATACATCTAACAATAATGTCAATATTGAGACAGCTAGGCATCCACTTCGAAAACTAATCTAACATTTTTGATGGAATTTAAAGAGGACACCTAATTATAATAATGTGATTAAAAATGGTAAGTCAATGTTTATGTGAATGCACAAAATATATAAGATGGATTTAGGATGATTGTTTAGGGATATCTAAAGATACTTGAGGGTGACTAGCAGTGCATGATAGCACTTGCCTAGATAGAAATCGGAGAGGATTGAGTAGACCCCCGGTTACCTTCTCAATATTAGAAATAGTCATTTACAAGCATAACAAAAGGAAAACTTGCACCTATAATTATTCAAAACATGTGTGAGTTGAGTAAGAATTGACAAGTCCCTAAGTTGTGCTAATAACTCTTATGTATCACACAGATATTTGAACAATTCAAAATAGTGAGGACGCATAGAAATCAAGATCAAGGAGGGTCATCACAAGGACCTCCCACAAATAACCCATTACATTCACTGGAGTTGACTCTCATCTTGTGTTCCCTAGAAGCAATTAATGAGACTTTAAAAGGGCATCAAACAAATGAAGTGGAAGTAGAGCACCCTCCATCAGGGTTAGGAAATCTCGAGGGATCAAGAGACTATGATAAAGGACCTCCAATTGAGGACATTACTAGGGAGCTCCAAAAGATTAAGCTCCCAGAGTTCACAGGAGGTCATGCCAGCGAACGTGCGAAAGCCTGGTTAGAAGGAATGAGAAGGTGCTTTGCACTAAGGGATTATAATTCGAATTCAAAAGCTAAAATAGCAATATTCCAACTCATAGATAGTGCTCTGAATTGGTGGGGTAACTTAGAGCATCAACTACACCTCACTTCGAACACAGTTACTTGGGATTTATTTAAGGATAGATTCAGGAAAAATTACCGACCATCAAATTATGAAGAACAACGGGTAGGAGCCTTCCATGCCTTTGTATAGGGAAATCGTATGGTAGAAGAATATGAAATTAGATTCATGGAATTTGTCAAGTATGTCTCCTACATGGATACTAACCATCACCAAGTGGATCGTTTCATTTATGGATTGAACCCTAAGATTAGGGCAATGGTGTGGATGTGGAAACCATCCTCAGTTGCAGAAGTTGTGGAACATGCTCATTATGTTGAAGAACAATTAGACTTAAAGGGTGGAAACAAAACCATTTTTCCGCAACAACCAAGGTTTATGGGGAAGGCCCCTCATACATTCCCCGGAGGAGGAAGTTTGAGGCCATCGCCATATGGAAACAGGGTTGTACCCAAAGCATCGACAGTGGGGATTTCAATGGTTACGTGAAGCTTCACTCGCAGCTTCAAGGGCGCGTGCAAATCAAGCTCATATGTGAGGAGCAATAAGTAGGGGCAGGGGTCCCAAGGGAAGGAACTCTTTCCAAAGAACTCCACAACATTCGGTTCAAGGTCTACCACTCATCACTTGTTGGAGATGTGGGGGACCTCATTACTAGTGTGACTGTCCTGAGTTACAAACTGGTAACAACCATAGAGAAGGAAAAGCACCAATGGGGGGGGCAAGTAACCACCATCGAATCTATGCAGCATTTGATAACCGACAAGTTGAACACCAGTCTGTCATGGTAGAAACCTCAGGTATGATAAACAAAGTAAAAGTTAAAATTTTGTTTGATTCAGGTGCTACAGATAGTTTCATTTCACTAGTTGCATTAGAAAAATGTGGGTTGGTAGCTTATGAGCATGATTACATTAAGCAAGTTGAGATGGCTTCTGGGATAAAACAAGCAGTAGGACCTAGCGTTGACCAATGTCAGGTAAACCTCAGGGTGTGTATAACTAAGTCGAAGGCATACAACACAACATTGGGGATATATGATGTAATTATTGAAATGGACTAGCTAGAAGCTCATCGATCTTTGGTATACTTTTTCAAGAAGAAGGTGATTTGTTTAGATGATGAAGGTAGGCCAATTGAGATTTTTGGAATCAAGAGAGGAGTGTCACTATGATTCATATCGATGACGAAGGTAAAATGTTGTCTCAGACAAGGTTACAAGCTATATGTGGTTGAGACAGTAAGTGACCAGAAAGGACCCTCCCTAGATCAACACCCAATTTTGTCAGAACTCAAGGATGTTTTTCCTAAGGAATTGCCTAGATTACCTCTTGTAAGGGAAATTGATTTCAAAATCGACCTAAAACCTGGTGCAAAACCAATATCTAAGACACCCTATAGGTTGACAACTCCAGAACTTTGTGATTTGTAGATGTAGTTAAAAGAGTTCTTAGACTTGGGATTTATTAGACCTAGTATTTCACCTTGGGGTGCACTAGTTATTTTTGTCAAGAAGAAGCATGGTTCCTTAAGGATATTCATAGATTATAGGGACTTGAATAGAGCCACAATAAAGAATAGGTACCCGATACCTAGAATAGATGACCTATTTGATCAAATTAAGGGAGCAGCGGTTTTTTCAAAGATTGATCTACGATCTGGATACCATCAATTGAGGATTAAGGAAGGTGACATCTCAAAAACCGTATCTTGAACTTGGTTTGGGCACTACGAGTTCATAGTTGTTCAATTTGGTTTGACCAATGCACCAGCATTATTCATGAGCCTCAAGAATGGTGTGTTCAGGAAGTATTTGGACCAATTTGTGCAAGCCTATTTGGACGACATTCTTGTGTATTCCAAGAATGAAAAGGAGCGTGAAAATCACCTAGGGGTTGTATTGACTTTCGTAAGGGAAAATCAATTGTATGGAAAATTGTCAAAATGTTCCTTCTTTTAGAAGAAAGTTCATTAACTTGGGCACATCATTTCAGGAGAAGGGATTTCAGTTGACCCAGAAAAGGTAAAGGCCATAATGGATTGGCCAGTACCAAAACATTCTCATGAGATGCATAGTTTTATGGGGCTAGTAGGGTATTATCACAGGATTGTGGAAGGGTTTTCAAGGATTGCAAAACCCGTCACCACATTACAGCGAAAGGGGGTCAGGTATGAATGGGCAAATGAATGTGACACTACATTAACAAAAATAAAGAGGCTACTAACTAATGCAATTATCCTTCGAGTATCGGACATGGAAAAAGATTTCATTGTTTGCATCAATGCTTCGAAGCAAGGATTGGGAGTAGTATTGATGCAAGAAGGTGGGTTAATAGCTTACGCATCTAGAAAATTGAAGAAATATGAAGAGTTGTATGCTACACATGACTTAGCGTTAGAAGCAATGATGTTAGCTTTGAAACTTTGGAGACACTACCTCGTTGGGAGAAAATTTGAGTTAAGAATAGATCATCAAAGCCTGAAGAATCTCTTCACTCAAAGGGATTTGAATGCTAGACAAAGGCGGTGGAGTGAATTCATGAGTGAGTATGATTTTTAGATCTCATAAATTAAGGGAAAGGAGAATGTGGTGGTTGATGCACTAAGCAGGAGACCATGAACCTTCTCCCTAGTAGCCGTAAAGGTAAATTTGAGGGAACGTGTGTTGGAGAAAATATTTGAAGATAGTTGGTATCTAAAGGTTATATCATCACTCCAGAGTGGGAAGCATATAGAACCAAAGTTTGAGTGATATGTCCTTGAACCAGATGGACTATTGAGATTTCAAGGGAGAATGTACATACCTAAGGAAGGGGGTATAAGAAGGACCATCCTCGAAGAGTCACATAGAGCACTCTATTATGCACATCCTGGAGTGAAGAATATGTGCACGGACATGAAGAAACTCTTCTTTTGGGCATGCATGAAGCACGACATAGTCCAGTTTGTCACCAAATGTCTTGAATGTCAACGAGTGAAGGCTGATCATCACCATCCAGTAGGACTCCTACAACCACTTGACATCCCTATGTTGAAATGGGAGGTAATTTCTATGGATTTTGTTGTGGGTTTGCCACTCACGTCATAGAGGCACAATACTATATTGGTTATAGTAGATAAATTGACCAAAAGTGCCCATTTCATTCTAGTAAGAGACACTTACGATGTTACTGATGTGGCACGAGTTTTTATAAGTGAAGTTATTTGACTACATGGGTTACCCACAAAGATCATTTCTGATAGAGACTCTTGATTTACATCTAGGTTTTGGACAAGTTTGTAGTCAGCACTAGGGACTCAGTTGAACCTGAGCACTGCATATCATCCAAAAACAGATGGGAAAACTGAAAGAGTAAATCGGGTTATGGAAGACATGCTTCGAATGTACGTCATGGATAATAGACTTAGTGGGAAAGGTACTTACCATTGGTAGAGTTTTCCTATAATAACAGTTACCACAGTTCAATCGGGATGCCTCCTTATCAAGCTCTATATGGAAGGCCATGTAGGACACCATTGAGTTGGGAAAAGTTGGAGGACCAAGTAATATTTGGGTCAGAATTAGTTCAAGAAATGGAGGAACAGGTAAGATAGATTCGACAAAGGTTAAAGGAAGCACAAGATAGACAAAAGAGTTATGTTGATTCACATAGGATTGATTACAATTATGAAGTAGGGGACCAAGTTTTTATTTGTATCCGTTACACAAAAATATTGTCACCATGATTATTTGCAGTCAGTATGGGTCTATCATCACTTGTACTGTCCTCCTAAGCAAGTCTCAGACCTCAGCTCTTCAAATCAAGCTTTGGAAATGGGAGAAAGGCATTAAAAATCAATGTAACTCTGGTTCCGCACTTTCTCTCACTGTCACCTGTGGTCCCGCACCTTCTGTGTACAAAAACTGCGGACCTGCCTGCTCTATCCCTAACGGTGTAGGTGCGGACCCCTGTGAAAGTCAAAAGGCACAAGTTTTATCTTAAAAAGCTCACTTTGGGTTAATTCTAGAGGTTTCTAGAAGGAATTTTGACGTGGATTGTTCGCTCTGAGGTGGTTCATGCATCCCAAAAGAGAAGGAGCTAATCCCTTGATGAGAGGAGCTATCCCTTTGAAGGAGGGCTTTATCCCTTTGAAGGAGGACTTAGTAACCTCCCTCCATTGCACTATAAATACAGGCATTGGGCTGGTTGCTAGAGAGGTTAGAAGCTGAAAATTTTTTAGGGTAAATGCTGGTGAAATCAAGACTTCCTAGTTGAGCTTAAGAGGAGAGATCACATACCTTTTTGGCTTCATTATGGAGTGAGTGAAACTTGTCAAAGTAGAGGAGACTTCTTGCTGGACCCTGGGAGGAGCTTGTATAGCATCAAGGCAAAGGTTGTAAAGTTCTTCTTCTTTTGCATTAATACAATCAAACTCATTTTTCTCAACAAGTATCTCATGTTATTTGTTTCATGGACTCCTTGACTTTCATGTTAAATGTGTTTTATGCAATTGGCTTTTCAGGTGATATTTAATTTGTTTGCATTGTTTGTGTTTGCAGATTCGTGAAAAGGAGCTCATTTGGATCGAAGGAGCGAGGGCATCCACAAGCTTGCATTGGACCTAAGGTAGGCCCTAAAAACACTTGTTTGCCATTGTTCATAAAAGCATATTTAGAGAAAGATAGTTTCTGGTTGGTTTGCTTGTCATTAGGTCTTCTTTAGATTCTAGTAAGGTCTATCTTGTCCGCAAGATCGACTTATTCCGTGTGACAAAATGGCGACTCCACTGGGGACTTGATTGTTTTCCTTGCTTTTACTTTGACCTGAGAAACTATGTTTTTGTTTCTGTTTTTGGCTTGTTGTGTGTAAAATTCGGTAGACTTTGTAGATCCAGGGTTATTTTTTGTTTTTCATAGCTTTGGGAGAGGACCGCACCCTAGCCGTTTGACACAATGCGTACCTACCCATAGCTTGGCTTTTAGCACAAAGCGGGACCGCACCTGTGTCAACTGTGGGCCTGCGGACCCTATCAAAATTTTGAAAAACCCTAAGATTTCCTCTGTTAGTCATCTTAGTGTTTGTTTAGAAATTGTTATCCACTACCCAGACCTGCATATAACTTGTCAGAAGCTTTCCTTAGATTGATTTCTTTAGTGTTAGGGTTTTAAGTGAAATTCCTAGGAGTTTTGCTTGTCGGGTTTGTTTTTTCATTTTGGTTGTGTAGTGGCTCTGAGCTTAGAAGCTGTAGAGACTTCAGATCACCTTAGTGTCTACCAGCCTTCTTATGAGTCTAACCATTTATGAAATCCCCCTTGTTTGAGGAATCCTCTTTGAGTTTTCTCTTTACAAAACTTCGAAAAGCTTGTGTTTGAGAGTTTGGATTTTCATTTTCAAAAAGAAAACAAAATTGGTTGTTCTTGACTTATTTGTGATTCTGCATAAATTGGTCCTCAGCTTACATCTAGCTAAGTAAAACATCCTTAAAAAAGACTTTTAGAAGGCTTTGACTTCAAATAGGTTTTTATAATTTGTAGATCTTAAAGCTAGTCATTTTCATAGTTTTGAGTGTTTTATTTAAAAAATATAAAAATCTCTTTTGGAAAAAAGTTTGTTTTGTAGTGATTGAATGCTTTGAAACGAAAAAGGGAATTTTTTGTGAAATAACTAGTTGTCTCATTTTGAGTGCTTTGGAAAGGAAAAAACTCTTCTTTTAATTTGTTGAATTGAGAAAGATTTGTGTTTACAAAGTATTTGCATTCTCAAACTCTTTCTTATTTAGAAGTTCATCGAAGATAAAAAGATTGTTTAGATCATCTTAGGTGCATTTTTAGTGATTTTGAGTCGAGTCTTCATACCATGAGTTTCATCTCCGCACCTTTCGACTTAAACAAAAACCACTAAAATTAACGCTTAAAGTAAAATTCACCTAGTAACATTTTTATTTCTAGGGCTCTGATACACCAACTTAGCTTAGGCTAGTGTCTTGGAGTAGGAGAGTAATTAACTCTCCAAGACAGTAAAAACAAACAAGTAGATGTATCTTGTGGTAGGGAAGAAATCAAATTGTTGCATTTATGCTCTGGGAAAGCTCCTCTTAAAGGAGAAGCATGAGATCGTGTCCAAACCAGTGTGGGAATCAATCCTTCCTCATTGGGAACGACGACAGATATTCACGTATTAAAAATGGTAAACCTCGGATTAACCATTATCGAGGAGCCTGGGGTCACTTGTTGGTAAACCTTGGATTATGTCAAGGAGCCTTCAAGGGGATTGAGCTTGCTACTCTGCCCTTGCGTGCGTATCGGATCATAGACTGTTCACCCAGGTATATTTGTCTCAGTTGGTAACCTTAGTGGCCATATTCTTTAGGACTCTTCCTGAGGTGACAGTGGTGGGAAGATCCCATTGTACCTGGAACAGATGCCAGCTAGATTCACTTGGATTTTCTGGGGGGTTCACTTCACTCGAGACGATTAAGTGGAGGAACTTGTGACAGTCTATTCATTAAGCAGGTTGTCGCGGTAACTATTCCAACCGCCATTTCTGTATTGAACTCTGTGACATTGGATTTCATCACCAACTAGTGTTTTCAGCCTGGAAAGTTATTGTTTGTGTGTGTTTGATCTCCTAGATTCTTTAGGCGTGTGATTCAAATTTGTTTGGTTCTTTAGAGACTTTAGGTGCATTTCATTGAGATTTTACTTTGTTTGCGTGTGAAGTAGTTAAAAAATTTCAACTGTGGCTGAATTACCAAGACAGTCCCGTAGACTTCGGGGCTAGTCTACTGAGTTTGTAAACGTGGCTGAGTTACTGAGGAAGTCCCATAGAGTTTGGGGCCAACCTCCTGAGGAAGTACCGAGCCAGCTTGAAGGCTTGAAATTCCTCGTAACTCCTGGAGATAGTAGATTTGGGTCACCTGAGGAAGGAGAATCTTCTTTGATAGTCCATCCCGATTTTCAACCGTTAGTAGCAGATTATAATCCACAGTCAGTGTCTGTTTCCGAAATTGCTGGTAGCTTTTCATCTACTAGTGATATAGGTGAAGAACCCAAAATATCCGATCCTGAAAGTGAATTTGTTGCTACTCCGACATCGGGGTTTGTTTCTCCAACTTCTAGTGGTCCTGGTTCACCTAGGGTAGAAAGAGTAATCACCCAAGATCTTCCTTGTGGACTTATTGCTATTGAAGAACTTGCTCTGGAAGAAGAAGTAGGCATCCCTATCCCTGAAAATCAACCTGTTATTGAACTAAGGGAGCGTGAATCAATTTTTTACAGTCCACCTAGGAGTAGTCCTTGGTATCTTTCTTTGACTAATTTTCTAGAAAACTCAGGGTTACGTTTTTCACCACCTCGTGCTCCTTATCACCCAACACCTAGAGGTTTTAATACTCCCGTCAATATGGCAGGACAGTCATCCATGTTTACTCAATCGCCCGAATCTTTTTTGTACGGCGGTCCTTCTGTTCCCTCCGGGTATCAGTCACTTTCTGGTACTTTTTTGGGAGCATCTCCTCAACCCATTGAGCAAGGGTGATTAACTGGAAACAATGGTACTAAGCCGTTGAGCGTAGAAGACATTCTCATGATGTCAGGTTCTATTCCCAATCCTCAACCTCAAGGTGGTCAGTTACCTCCTGGGGGCAGCCTCAATTAACGCCTGGGGGGCAACCTCAAGGTACACAATTTGCATCTGGGGGGAAACCTCAAGGACAGTACATACCTTTGGGATAGTACGTTCCTCAAGGTCAGCCCCAGACTCAATATGTACCCCAAGGTCAACCCCAGTATCAATTTATATCTCAAGGTCAACCCCAGTATCAGTATGTGCCTCAAAGGTATCAACCCCAAGGTCAATACTCGAACCAAGGTTTCCAACCACCCTCCGGTCAAACATATATTCAAGGAACGGGAAATGTACCTTTCAATTATCAATCTTACCCTCAATCCGGTTATGGTCCTTAGTATTCTCAACCATTTATGGGTCAGTACCCAGGAATGAATATAGTGTGGGATCCATCGCAAGCTCAATAGGTATTGCAGCCAAGTGTACAGCTGTCATCTCAAACTAGACAACCCTTAGTTTCTGGTTCACCCCAGCAACCAGTCCAGTCTAACATTCAAACTTCTATACCTTCGGTAGTATCTCAGCCTGGGCCTAGTACACTTCGTACTCCGCCTCAAACGACTGCTACAACTGCCGCAACATCTGTTCAATCTACCCCACCTACTTCTGGAGTATCAACAGGTCCGGTTTCTACTGTTCCTGTATCTACTCCTCAGACATCTTTACCACCGTTTGGATCTACGATTCAAACTTCGGTTCAGATGCCTGTAGGACAACCTGGTTTAAGTACGGTTGTCACAAGTCAACCACAATTCACTTATCAACCGTACCAGGGACAGTACCAATTCGGTCCTGCTGTGCAGCAGCCAGTCTATTAGTATCAACCGTACCCTGGGTACACTTATCAACAACCTCAACAACCCTAGTACGGTCCAATTAATCCTGGTTTTCTGGGAGGATACAATATCCCGAACGCGATTCCTGTTCCTAGTTATCCTGGATATCCTCCTCTTGGGGCTGGTCTCATGACCTAGAGTTTTAGGGATCCTAATTGGCAGTTACCGTTTATCGCAACTTTGGACTTACCTAACTTGTCGCGCCTAACAAACGATCCCATTAATTATCTTCTGTTTTGGCCGCCAATGCCGAATAAGTTGCTCAGTGACATTCCCAAGTTCAAAGGTAAATCAGGAGAGGACCCGTCGAACCATGTGATGACTTACCACCTCTGGTGTGCGTCTAACTCCATTACAAATGATTCAATCTGTCTTAGACTTTTCTAGCGCACTCTAATTGTTCTCGCGGCCAAGTGGTACATTGAGTTACCGCGAGGCACTTTTTATAATTTTAGTCAGTTAGCTACCTCGTTTTTAACTCATTTTCAGTTGCCCGTCCGATATGAAAATGGCACGGAATTGTTAACTTCACTAAAACAATCGACATCCACTTACATTTCAGATCATATTCATGAGTGGAGACGTCGACGACGTTTACTGAAGGTATTTATTCCGGATCAAATCTTGGCTGAGTGGTTTGTAAAATCTTTTTTTCCAAAGAGCACTGAAGATGTTGCTAAAGCTGGAGTTGTTACTGAGGAGCAAGTAATTGCTCAAGCACAGTGCATTGACTTGGTCTATACTCAGTCGGGTACGTTACACAAAAAAATCCCCGATCTTCCCAAGCAAAATCAAATCACTGCAGCTCCTTCGGGATCTCATGCCGCCGATGGTATGATTGGCACGATTAACACTAAAAGTAAGAAGAAGTCTTCTAAGAATTCTTCCCCTATCATAACCTTGCCTGATTCCCCAACAGGAGATTCTTCTGCAGAGATCTCCGCCGATATTCACGTTGTAGGGTCATCTATATCCAAATCAAAATCCAATGGGAAGAAGAAAGGAAAGAAGAAGAATAAAACGAACAAAAGTTCAAAGGAAAAACCTAAGAAGGCGGAATCCAATGATGAAAAGCGCAAACCTCGTTATCCTTGTCTCATTTGTGATGATGAACATTTTACAAGAGACTTCCCTCATCGTGCAGAGGTTGCAAAGATTGTCAAGGGTTCCCAAACTCCTGTTGTTTTGAAGGATCCTTTTCCGGCTCAAGACAGTAAGATGATAGGTTCATCCTCGAATGCCAATGAAGAACCCATACTAATGATGTCCCATGTTAGGATTGCGACTCGATCGCAAGATTATGGTCGTAAAAGTCTTGTTGATGGTAAAGAAGCAGAATCTTCTCATTCTAATCCATCAACCTCAGCTCCCGATTCTGATCCACTACAGATTGAGAAACCTAATCCAGACTTGGTAATCAAACCACCCGCCAAGGGTATACTTCGAAAGTCAACTTTCAATCCACATGCAAGAGCGGCTCAGAATTATAACATTGTTGAGGATTTAGCTGTTTCACCCTCAGCAATGTCGGCTTTGGAATTGCTGCAATCATGTCTGGCACAACGTAAATTACTTTTGTCGGCTATAGGAGCTGTTGACGTTCAGGACCCGAACCTGATAATTTTCAATCTAGAAAATAGTACACCACGTTTTCCTCATCAAATGGCTTTCCAGATAGCAGTGATAGTCAAAAATAGGACTATTCATCGGACTGTAATTGATGAGGGAGCCTCAATGTGTATTATGTCGATACAATGTTGGAGATCGCTAGGTTCTCGTTCGCTAGATCAATCCCCAACGATTCTAAAGGCCTTTGATGGTCGTGGGTTTCATCCTTTTGGCATTCTACAGGATTTGCCTATAGGGGTTGAAGGAAAAACCGTTAGTCTAGATGTGGAGGTGGTTGATGCCCCTCTAGATTACAACCTTCTCTTGGGTCGAAGTTGGTCTTACACTATGACAACGGTCGTTTCATCGGTCTTCCGAGTAATAAAGTTTCCACATAATGGAAAGATCGTAACAATAGATCAGTTGGCTTACTTTTCATCCAACCCAACCTCTTCGGAGAGTATTCAGCATGTCGGTAAAACGACTATCCCATATAAGGATGTTGGAGTAGGATTAGTTAAAGATGCCGGTTTACTAGGAACTTTTCCTTTTCCTCCAATCAACACATCATCTTCATTTGCAACCATTCATATGATTACATCAGACACCATTATTTATGATGATCCTTGGATTGTCCCTTCTGAATCTGAGATAGACTCATTTGGTAATGCCATGCCTTTGATTCCATATGAAATTGCCTATGAAGCCGTGTAGTCATTTGCCGACCCATGTTCAACCGAAAATGACTTAATGAATGTGGTCCGTGAGGAATCACTTTTCACATCAACCTCGGATTTAACTACGTTTTCTGAACTTGTTCACTCTGATGAGCAAATTCGTGAAATCCTATGTGTAGATGATTTACCATGGGAAGATCTCCATCACAGATCTTTGTTTTTACCTGAGGATGATCGTTCTGAAAATGATTTCTCATCAATTTTTACAACTAAATATGTCAAGGAACCTCAGAATCCAATGAAACATCCCGATTCAGAGTTAAATTTGGGAAACATCTCTCGAACTATTCCTATTGACATTTCGATTAAGCCCGGAATTGTTGAGAACATTCATATAGGTGTCTCGTGTACAAAAGATGAAATTCAATTATATAAGGTCCTATTTCAAGAATTCTGCGACGTGTTTGCCTGGTCCTATGAGGAAATGCCAGGAATTGATCCCGCGATTGTTGTTCATGAGATCAAGACTTACCCGGACGCTAAAGCCGTCCGGCAATGTTTGCATCAAATTCACCCACAAAAAGCTGCTGCAATTAAAGCAGAAGTTGAAAAATTATTGAAAGCAGGTTTCATTTATCCGATCCCGTTAACGGATTGGGTATCGAATATTGTTCCGGTTAACAAAAAGCAGGGAACAATAAAAATATGCATCGACTATAGGGATATTAATCAAGCCTGTCCAAAGGAAAATTACCCAACTCCCTATATCGATCAAATCATTGATGATTGTGCTGGCAGCGAAATATTCTCCTTCATGGACGGTTTTTCCGGATACAGTCAAATCAATATTCTACATGTTGATCAACCAAAAACAGCTTTCATTTGTCCATGGGGGACATTTGCTTATTGCAAGTTACCTTTTGGGCTTAAGAATGCCGGAGCAAATTTTCAAAGGGTGATGTCTTATGCGTTTCATGACATCAAGCACATTGTGCAACCCTATCTCGATGACTTGCCTACTCATTCATTACATCGAGCTAATCACCTCGTCCATTTACGAGCAATATTTATGAGGTGTAGGCATTATCGTATTCGGTTGAACCCACACAAATGTGTCTTCTGTATAGAAACGAGTCGATTGCTGGGGTTTGTAGTTTCGAAAGCCAGCATTCGCGTTGATCCCTCGAAGGTCAAAGCTATCATCAAATTGCCTCCTCCTTCGAGTCTTCGCCAACTCCAAAGTTTGCAGGGGAAAGCAAACTTTTTATGACGATTCATTCCTAACTATGTCGAGGTCACAAAGGGTTTTACGTAGTTGTTGAAGCAAAATACTCCATTCTATTGGGATGAGATAGCTCAGAAATCTTTTGATGCACTCAAACACGCGTTGACCCATGCACCGTTGTTTCATCCTCCCGACTACAACCAGGATTACTTCTTATATCTCGCCGCCTCTCATTCCACCATTGGAATGGTTTTAGTTCAGGAAGATGAATTTGGAACTGAACATGTGATATATTACCTTAGTCGAACTTTAAATCCAACTGAGCTAAAATACTCACATGTGGAGAAATTGGCATTGGCAACTTTTCAAGTTGTCCAACGTTTTCGTCACTACATTCTACTACGTAAAACTACAGTAATTTCGGGTTGCAACCCTATGATCTACATTTTGACCAAGCAATTGCTAGGGGGAAAGTACTCTAAATGGATCGTTATCCTGCAGGAGTTCAACTTGGAATTTGAGAAATCTAAGTCTAAGAAATCTTTAGTTTTTGCGGAGTTAATGTGTGACTTCCCGCGTGCTGACACGGAAACTATGGCGGAGGAGCCCATTGCGGATGAATCCTTGTTTCTAAACAACACTTTAGATCCGTGGTATGGGGATATCATTGTTTATCTCCAGACCCAATCCTTTCAGCCAGAAATTTCACGGTCAGAACGTCGAAAGATTCGTTTCCAGTCCCAACAATTCCAGATTATTGGAGATACTCTTTATCGCCGTGGAGTGGATTCTGTTTTTCGACGTTGCTTAACTCACGAAGAAGCTAAAAGGGTTCTAAATGACTGTCACTTTGGAGCGTGTGGCGGTCATATGTCTGGGTTTGCCACAGCACAAAAGATATTGCGCGCTAGCTACTTCTGGCCGTCTTTATTTAAATATTGTATTACGGTGGTCCGAAAATTCCACAATTGCCAAATTTTTATCGTAAGATGCACGCTCCACCTGCTCCTCTCCACCCTATAATTTCCGTTGGTCCTTTTTCCAAATGGGGTATCAATTTTATTACATGTAACCCTCACTCGGCTGGGAGGCATGCGTATATCATCCTTGCGGTAGATTATTTTACTAAGTGGGTCGAGGCGATGCCTACATTTGAGGCAGATGGCAAGACAGCCGCAATTTTCATGTTCAATCATATAATTGCTAGGTTTGGTATCCCACAAGTGATAATCACTGATCATGGGCGTCATTTTTGAAACGTTATGATGACCGAACTTACAGGCCAGCTTGGTTTACGTCACGATAGTTCAACCCCTTATTATCCACAAGTGAATGGTCTGGTTGAATCCATCAACAAAGTTTTAGTCATCATGACCCGACGAATCATTGGGATTCATCGGTCAAATTGGCACAACATGCTATTTTTCAGCGCTTTGGGCATACCGAACTTCAGTAAAAACATCAACAGGGTTCACTCCTTTCCAACTAGTCTACGGTTTGGAAGTTGTGTTACCCATTGAATGCGAAATCCCGTCACTGCAAATGGCCATCGAGTTACTTCCAGCCACTTCTGAAGAGGAAAAGCGTTTGTTATACTTGGCTCAATTAGATGAGAATCAACGTGATGCTGCATTGGTAATCGAGACTCACGTAAAACGAATGAAAGCTAAGTATGATCAAAATGTGACCCCTGAAATTTTTTGGAAGGAGATGTAGTCTCAGTTTATGATCAAGCTAATGATAAATTAGGCGCTAGAAAATTCGTTCCTATGTGGCATGGTCCCTATGTTGTCAAGCGAAAGCTAGCCAAAGGGGCCTATGAATTGGTAGACTTTGACGGGGACTCTTTGGGTAAACCCAGAAATGGCCTTTACTTGAAGAGGTATTATGCTTAAAAGAATGGGTATGGAGCTTTTTAGTTAGAATAGTTTTTTCTTTCTAGTTGGTGTGTTTTAGTTTAAACAGTTTGCTTAGCTTAGAGAGTGTTTTTTGTCATTATTCCTACTTATCTTGGTTTTAGTTTTGATATTGCAGATGTCGATGCCTCTCCAAACATACATTGGTTTCACTGATGGTGCTTGTCGTAATACATGGAACATCTCTTTTGCAGCTTGGGTTATCTATTCGCCCTCTGACGAGTTAGTATCTATGCATGGGGTAAGCCTCGGTCAAACAACGAACAACATTACCGAGTATAGTGTAGTGATTGAGTTATTATCTGAATCTATTTCATTTGGGATTCGGAGTTTGATAGTGAGGTTAGATTCTGAACTCGTTGTATTACAGCTTAATAGAGTGTATGCCATTAGAAATTCAGTGTTATTGAGATTATTTTTGAGAGTGCGTCTCTTGGAACGTGAATTTGATTATATTGAATATCAGCATATTCCAAGATCTTTAAATACACTAGCAGATGCAATTGCTTCTCGAATGTTAAATAGACATTTGCAATAATCATACATGTAAATTTAAAACCATTCCATAACATGATTTACAAGATAAGCCGGTAATAGTGATATATATATATATAGGAGTGTGTCAAAAAATACATCGTCCTCGATCATAGGTTGAAAAACACCTTGTGATCAGCAAAAATGATAAGTACAAAAAACAAAAATGTCACATGTGCCCACAATATGCAATCATCCTATCATTGGTGATGATCTCTATAAGAAACCACTGCATGGGCCACCTGGAAAAGGAACCTCCTAAAAGGACCCTGGATCCCAATCACATAGCACTAAAGTTGACGAGGAATGTCGTCTATAGTGGTCTCAGGAATATCTCCGTCAGGCGCTCGAGATGACCCTCCAACTCGGCCAAAACCTCTGCTGGTTCGTCCTGTGGGGCTGGCGCGGGTGCAACTGGTTGCTTCCTCTCGTAAGGCCGGAGAGCGGCTGGTCGTTGTGTACCCACATTTGCATTTGAAATTTTTACTATCAGTTTTGAGACGATGAAAAAATAACAAAAAATTAAAATAGAAAAAATGTTGAAAAGGATTTTACCTGACTCGTCCCACTGCTCTCCTGGTGGAAGAACCATGTCTGGGTCACCACGAAAATCTATCCCAGTGTAAGGGAAGTCCTGAATGGAAAAGACCTGGTTTTCCAGCCATTGGAAATACTCAGGTTTGAATCGAGCAACCTCTGTCCTCTCGTCTGGGTGACGGGCCATAACTGCGACCCATCGCATCAATTTGGGCTCTCGAGGAAGCCCAACTCCAACAGTAAGGTGTTGTGGGATCAGCATAGGAACCCTCTCCAGGCCATAACTCATAACCAAAGCCCCATAAACAAAGGTCTTTAGTTGTCTGTTTTTGGCCCTGGTCAGTTGGCCTTTCAGATTGGCCAACACGGCATCGCACCAGTTGAAGATGGTGCCTCGAAAGCAATCAACTGCCATACGCATCTGGGATCCAGTGGCAATATGTAATGCGGCAGCTCCACAAAGTTTGGTGACAGTGAACGCAATCACCATGAGCTCAGGACGGGATATGGTCTTTATGTCTATCCCTTTGTCTCTAGCCTGGATGTTGCAGTACTCTAGCCTGAGGCTATCGACAGACTGGCCACCTGGCCTAGCCCCAAACAGAGTCAAGTCTTTGCCCCTCTTAGGCAAACTAGTCAAGAAATATATGTCCGCCGGCTCGATTTCAAGCTGGTGGCCACCAATGAAGAAACATTGGTGCTGTATGCTCCATCTGTCAACCAACCACTGTAAGAAATCCACCTGAGCCCTCATGCCAGGAATGGCCCAGTATTTGTACAATCCACACGCCCTCAAAGCATCAAGTGAAGGCTGATGATTCCATGCAGTAGCATCCACGTCCTCATGCTCTCGTTCACACCAATCTAGCATGATGTACTCTCTGCATCAAGTATAAAGACAAATTAAAATGCTAGAAATTATTTTGTGTGGTCCATTTTTGAGGATTTTTGGGTTAAAAACCCTTGTGACTGGGACCGCACTTTGTCTACATGGAAGGTGCGGACCCCGAGCTTTTTCCCAATGGAGAAAAATTCGGGGTCCGTAGGCCCGCAATGGTAAACCTGCGGGCCCTCGCGCGCGGGTTTTGTGCCTAAAAACCCTCCCAAAAATGAAATAAATGACTAAAACAAGAAATTAAACGGTTAAAAATGAAGAGTGGGATGATCTGGATTACCTGGAGAAGACGGCGTTCGATTCCGACGGTTGGATTTTCCGCAATCTTCAGGAGAAGTTTTCTAAGCAAAAGCACTATTTTCTCACCCAAACTCAAACAGTAAAAATGAATTGAAAAAGACCCTTTTTGTAAGTTTTTTGAGTAAATAAATTGCAAATTTGTTTATGTTTCACTTTGAATAGGTATTTTTGCGACATTTTTATCTATTTCAAACAGGTATGAGTAATGTTTGTGTTTTTGTGCAGAATAAAGGATTATTCAGGCGAAATCTATCATTTTCGATGAAAAAACATGTAGAGTCATCTTTAAGCTCTTTTCTGACTCCTAAAACATGAAAAGATTGCCGAGTGTTTCTTTTAGACTCGTTAAAATGGAATTAAAAGACGGTCCATTTACAGCTCTTTTCCGACCGTAAAAAACATGAAAAGATTTCCGGATTTTTGTCGTTTCAAATTCGATATCGGTCATAAAACGACATGTCGTTGATTGCTTTTTTACTTTTTCAGGTCAAAGGCACTAATGACGAAAAGTACTCCTTGGTCGTAAAAGGTCAAGCAGTTCTCTCAAGTATTATTTTATACTTTTTCGGGCTTGGGAGACACAAATTTACGAAAAAGTTCAACCCTGGAGTCTTCTTAAGTTTTTCAGACTCTCTAAAATTGAAAAACACCGAGTTTCTCCTATACTGGACTCGTTAAAATTTCACAGTAAAGGACCTGTTCAATTACAAACAGGAACGAACCACTCCTTCTTAGGGTTCGAATTTAAACTAAGTTGGACTCATCCGAAGGATGAGCTTATAATCAAGCAAATGTTATCCTCCTCAAGCTTGTCAAAAATAAAGAGGTACTTGCGAGAATGGTGGGGGAAAAGAGAGAAAAATGAGCCTATTTGTCATACTTCGTAACCACTCTTGAACACGACACTTTTATTCACCTGGGTTGGGAAATCCTTTGCCTAACAGTTGATCAAACCACATTGAAATTCTTCAGCCAGTTTCTGGGTATTAACATTGGGTCAATTGTCACCAAGCCATCTGTCATGTCGTTATGTGTTCAAGAGATCACTGCCAATAAGCCATTCATCTGCAAAATATCTGTCATCCATCTTGACCATCCCTGAGTGAGTCCTTACATCTAAATTTCTTCAACTTGATCTATGATTTCGTGTTGTGGGCTTGCCTACGATGGATCGTTTTCTATCGACATCAGCTCATTATCTAGAAAGATGATCTAGGAATCGTCAGTACCTTGGGATCTGCATGCCTCAATGGCAGGTTTCTCGCCTTTGACAACAGTTTACATCATTGACTTTCGATCAAAGGATTCCGTGACATGTTCGACATCAACACATTTATTCACATCTCATGGATTGTACTGGGTACTTTGAGAGCCATTGACATCACTGAGTGGTTTCTCTCACACTTGTTAACAGTTTACATCATTGACTGGTAATCAAGTGGTTTCTACCATGTTCGACATCAACACATTCATTCGAATGGATAGAATTGTACTGTTTCGGGAAGTAGAAATGAAGACCCTGGACCTAGTTTCCGCAATCCAGGCTGCGAGGAATTTTGTATTCATTATATAATGGACTATTCATAAACAGATGGTTGCGTCCATACTGTGTCCACATGAGTCTTTACTTGTGATGTTTTACAAGATCATTCCTATATCAGAGCAGTAGTTAGTTTTTCTAGTCAGTTTTGATCTGAGTATGGGAATGCCTACCTCAGCGATGATATGATCTCATATATATATCTTGCATTGAATGTTTTTACAAGTTCCAACCGGGCTCTCCACAAGATGATCCTCGAAATGATAAAGTACTTCACTCTTCTTAAATGATAAGAAATCCTCATCTACTACAGACTTCGCACTTTAGGGGGCAATCTGTTACACAAAAATATTGTCACCATGACTATTTGCAGTCAGTATGGGTCTATCATCACTTGTACTGTCCTCCTAAGCAAGTCTCAGACCTCAGCTCTTCAAATCAAGCCTTGGAAATGGGAGAAATACATTAAAAATCAATCTAACTCTGGTTCTGCACTTTCTCTCATTGTCACCTACGGTCCTGCACCTTCTGTGTACAAAAACTATGGACCTGCCTGCTCTGTCCCTAACGGTGTAGGTGCGGACCCCTGTGAAATTCAAAAGGCGCAAGTTTTATCTTAAAAAACTCACTTTGGGTTAATTCTAGAGGTTTCTAGAAGGAATTTTGACGTGGATTGTTCGCTTTGAGGTGGTTCATGCATCCCAAAAGAGAAGGAGCTAATCCCTTGATGAGAGGAGCTATCCCTTTGAAGGAGGGCTTTATCCCTTTGAAGGAGGACCTTTTAACCTCCCTCCATCGCACTATAAATACAGGCATTGGGCTGGTTTCTGGAGAGGTTAGAAGATGAACATTTTTGAGGGTAAATGCTGGTGAAATCAAGACTTCCTAGTTGAGCTTAATAGGAGAGATCACATACCTTTTTGGCTTCATTGGGGAGTGATTGAAACTTGTCAAAGTAGAGGAGACTTCTTACTGGACCCTGGGAGGAGCTTGTACAGCGTCAAGGCAAAGGTTGTAAAGTTCTTCTTCTTTTGAATTAATACAATCAAAATCATTTTTCTCAACAAGTATCTCATGTTATTTGTTTCATGGACTCCTTGACTTTCATGTTAAATGTGTTTTATGCAATTGGCTTTTCAAGTGCTATTTAATTTGTTTTCCTTGTTTGTGTTTGCATATTCGCGAAAAGGAGCTCATTTGGATCGAAGGAGCGAGGGCATCCACAAGCTTGCGTTGGACCTAAGGTAGGCCCTAAAAACACTTGTTTGCCATTGTTCATAAAAGCATATTTAGAGAAAGATAGTGTCTAGTTGGTTTGCTTGTCATTAGGTCTTCTTTAGATTCTAGGAAGGTCTATCTTGTCTGCAAGATTGACTTATTCCGTGTGACAGTATCCGACCCAACAAAAGCACCATTCGGTTTGGGAAGGGACGAAGTTGTCACCTCGGTTCGTAGGACCTTTTAGGATCAAGGAGAATATTGGACCAGTTGCCTATCGTCTTGTACTCCCACCCCATTTACATAAAACTCATGATGTTTTTCATGTATCTATTTTACGACATTATGTATCTAATGAATCTCACAAACTAGATTGGAGGGAATTGCAGGTCTCAGACATGGGAACCATAGTGGTTGAACCATTATGCATATTGGACCGTAGGGTTCGACAACTCAAACGTCACATGGTGGACCAGGTTAAGGTACAATGGGATAAGTATAGTCAAGATTTGCTACTTGGGAGGATGCAGAGGCTATACGTCATGACTACCCCTCACTTTTCGAGCATCTATGATGCCCATTTTGACTTAGATAGCTACCTATGCTAAGGCTCTATTTTGCAGTTCCATGTTATTTATTTATGAATGCTATGTAATATTGATGCATTTAGTTGGACATGTGAAACTACTTATATAAATCAGTAGATGGATTAGGTACTAATGATGGAAATGTTTGATGTATGACCTAATGTATAACTTACTTGGTGATGATTTATCTAGTGCATGAATTATTAGAGTTATTTTTATTTCATGTATGGCTTAAGTGGATATTATTTATCTAATGAATGACTTAGAGAAATTATGATTTATCTAATGTAAGATTTATTTCCAGTATAAACTACAAAATTGACACGTGGATACTAGACTTAATAACATGATGTTTAAGATCACTTATCTATATATATTTTTTTATTATATGTATGCATGAATGAGAACTAACCTGCATATTGGAAAGAACTATATGATAGCCAAGATCTACTCTTCCATTGGGGAAGGTTAAGACATCTAATGAGGAATGGTATGATGTACATTTTTCTATTACATTTTGTATCTACTTGATATGCACTCTTATTACATGGGTAAAATGTAAATGGATGGTGACAAGACTACCTAACTGGATTACTCGATGACAAGTATCCAACCAGCATTGTAGTGCGGTCCATATTAGGGTGTTGACCCTAGTTGTAAGGAGTGATGGAGGTATTACCCATCGTGTTACCTCCAAACCTATAATCATGGGAGGGAAATGATGGACACACTTCCCCTAAACGTGTGATGATGATTTCCAATTGCCTGCTGGGGAAGTTAGGTCGATGTAGTCAACGCATCTGCCATATTGGTTTTATCAGTGGTTAGATTGGTATAGCCGATGCTACAGTATATAGCAGTAGAGGATGGATAAGGTGGGAACAGAAGTAGGTTAGGAAGGATAAGAGGATATAGATTAGTTGGAGACTCTTGATGGGACCTGATGTCATTGTCTAACTTATCAAATTTTACTACTATAACTCACTCTATTTTGTAATGCCTTATTGTCAAACTACTTCGACCTCCTTGTATCATTTTCACTCTAACTTTGGGATGAAGTTTTCTGAAGGAGGGGTGTATGTAATGCCCTACTTAATCTTATCATGCAAATTTTATTAGTGTTTAAATTACCTAAAAATATTGACTTATAATTATCAAGAAATATTGGTACATGCCTACATTAGTGAAACTTTAATTTATTACTGATATAAATTTTATTAATGTTATTATTCAATTCCCAACTTGTCTTTTCAAATTTAAATTTTAATAGGATATGGTCTCCTTCCATTTATTTCAATTTAAATATCTTATCCCCAAAATGTCTTCTCAAATTTACTTGGAAGAAGATATGGTCCAATTAATTACCAAATTATATATCCATATCTTATCTCCAAAATGTCCTCTCAAATTTACTTGGAAGAGGTATGATCCTCCCCAATTAATTACCAAATTAAATATCCATATCTTATCCCCAAATTTTCCTCTCAAATTTACTTGGAAGAAGATATGGTCCTATCCAATTAATTACAAAATTAAATATCCATATCTTATCCCCAAAATTTCCTCTCAAATTTACTTGGAAGAAGATATGGTCTTCCCCAATTAATTTCCAAATTAAATATCCATATCTTATCCCCAAAATGTCCTCTCAAATTTACTAGGGAGAAGATATGGTAAGAAAAGTCAAATCAAAAGATGAGGGGGTAGTTATGACATTAATGATAGGTGGTTGAGGTGGATGGGAGAAAGAGGCATAAAAGGGGAAAGATGATGAGAGGAGAGGGGGATCCTTGGTCTTGGTTTTGGTTTTGGTTGTGGTTTTGGAAGATTTTTTTTTTAGAGGAAGGTGGAGAAAAGAGAAGGGAGAGAAGGAGAGTATTTTTTTAACTTGGACACACTACATCTACTTGGACTTGGACTCGGAGGGCTAAGGAACCTGTGGAGGTTCCCTGGGCTAGGAAATACTTCCTAGTTAGTTAGGAGGAAAATCCAGTCGGGTAGTCAAGAGGAGCATCCCAATAGATTCAAGAGCTCATGAGCATCTCAACTAAGCTATTGGAACATGTATTCCTCTGTTTATTGATTACTTATGTAAATGGTTGCAATAAAATTTTTACTTATTTAATTTGTGGGAAATAAATTTTAACGGTATATTATAATCAATTAAATGTTTAGATAGAAATAAGTTATTTCTCATTTTATTGTATTTAAATTTAGAGAAATTTAATTTCTATTTATAGGACCCTACGATGGAGTGTCACACACGTGGTATTGACAAGCCATGGTATTATAACAATTAAAAGCCTAGATCCATAACATAATAATCAAAAGTCTAGATGACCCATGGTATTGATAAACTAAGGTAGTAGTCCATGGTATTATAATTTTCTTCCCTCTTCTCCCTCTCTATCTTTCTCTTGTGGGTATTGGCCCATGGTATTATAAAAAAACCTACTTAGAAGTTAATAATATCCATGGTAAGTGTTCATGATTAAAAATCTTGTCCTATCATAAATATTAAGTTTTATCCGATTATTAATTAAATTTATAGATAGAACACATCTATATTAAGTGTTACAAATATATTGATTACATAAAATATAATATTACAATGTTATATGTTACCTAATATTTATAATGACCCCTACCTAATAAATAGTGGCCAGGGGTGGGAAGAAATACTAATTAAAATGTAATATTATTAAATTTTACCTAATATTTCAGGTGAGGCCCCACCTTAAATATTCCATTCTACTCAATATTTCCCCACTCCTACTAATTTTATTGAGCACCTTCCATTATATTGGGTTTACCTTCCTACAACTGAAAGCATATGCAACGAAATATAAATATACTAGGTTATTATTATTACATAAGTCACACAACTTTAACCTAAATGCGAAGAAATTTACCTCGTTATTACTATAAGATATGCCCAATTGAATACTCTGCTTCCTTTACCAAATTTTATTTGTTATTCAATGAATAAGCTAATCAATTTATTTTTAAATTGTATATAAATCATTTTCAAAATTGAGTTTGTTAATATTAGCCGACACTTTTTTTTTATTTTAATTATATTTTTTTAATTAGTTATTTTATTTTAAAGTAATGTTACACATAGCTTCAGCATATACACTATATATTCGCTGACACATATATAGTAACGTTACACATATTTTCAACATATAAATATATATTAGCCGACATATTTTTTTTTAATATTTTTTTTAATGTAACGTTACGTTACGTGACAACATCTCCTTCATATTTTTTAATATTTTTTTTAATGTAATGTTACATTACGTGACAACAACTCTTTCATATTTTGTAAAAAAAAAATTAATACAACGTTGTGTTACGTGACAACATCTCCCTCATATACTGGGCTATAGAGTGCCTCTCGACGCAATAATAATAAATATATACAAATATAAAAATATGGTTGTTATTATTCATATAGTTATTAATAATCATAAATAGTTGGTCTTTAAAAATAATACATATAATAATTCCCCCATCACAATTAAAAGTATTATTGGATCATAGTTGTTATTATGAGTTAATATTTTTATTATGATAATACTATAATATTATTACTTTTTTGGTCAAATAAGAGTGGAACCTTCTATTAACCGCAAGATAGATTACATAATTTACATATTCTTACATTGTAAGGACCAGAACATGTTAACACAGGTTTTTTTATAGTTAACCAGCTATAACAAACGCAGATGACTCAATACCCTCAATGGGAGGCTTACAAAAACCCATCCAGGATTTTGTGAAATCCCACGGTCATAAAGCCTATCAAAAAGATAACAAGCAATCCTATTAATCAAAACACGGACTCAAAAAAATGAGAGAGATCCAAAGTTTAATCAAATTTCGTGTCCGACTTGACACTAAAGTTACGAGCACTTTTTGAGCCCGATACCCATACAATCAGGCCCCCGAGGATCTGACGCTTCTCCATGATATCGGAGCAGAATGTTGAACATCCATTAATTTTCTAATCTGACCCGAAAAGAAATATAAACCACCAATATATAAAGCATTGGGTCTGAAAATGCAGTTATCCTTCGCTTACTTTTCCGCCCGATATCGATTCGATTGTGCAGGCAGTTGTGATCCACAGTCAGTGCCTGACGAAGGTGCCTGCTGTTTATCCAGACCTTTTCTCCTATGGAGAGCTCTTTTTCATGCCATTTTCTTCTCTCTCCACCTACGAAAGGCTTACACTTCCTCTTTCTCCAGTTTCCTCTGGTCTTCCTTTGTGTTCAGTCCTGGTGGTGTGGAGTTCTTCCATGTCTTTGTCCGCCTATCTTTGAAAATCCTCCCGCAATTTTCCCAAGGGTGTTGAATCCCACTCATATCTTTTGTAACTATCTTTGCATACCACTCCTTCATTCGCCAAATGATCATCTAGCATATTTTCTTTTCTATGCACATGTACGAGTCTGGCTGGTCTCAGGGTTTGTAGGTGGGAATGTATGCGCTGAAATACCTGCAAAAGTTGTCACTGTGTGGAAACTTTTTCAAGTGCTTTTCCATTGCAGAGCTGCTTGGCCGCTTTAATAACCAATTCTGAGTCAGCTTCAATAATGGCATTATGAGAATTTGCCTCAATCAGTATTTCCAGGCATTGCTCTAAGGCCATGAGCTCCGCCATGTTGTTTGTGGCTATGCCCAGATGACTATGAAAGATGTCCTTTATACACCCCTACTCATCTCTGATAACTCCGCCAAATCCAGCCATCCCTGGGTTACCTTTAGAGGCTCCATCTATGTTGATTTTCAAGAAACCATGTGGTGCAGGTTGCCAAAAAACTTTACCAACATTTATCTATCTAACATCCTCATGTGTGCTCTAGGGAACAAGTGACTGGAGATCCAATCGCATCATTATATTGTCATCTTAGGTCCAAGTCAGCACCTTAGTAGGTCCCCCTAACATGGCTCCAATAGTTTATTTGAGTTGTCTTAAAATTTGTGCAATAATATTTTGGGCTGATTTAGTTTTGCTTTTGAAAATCCTACCATTTCTTTCTTTCCAAACATTCCAGATTAGGAAGCCTAGAACCAAAGTCCAAGCATTGTTTATGAGCTCATTTCTTGAGAAGTTTCTTCTCCACATACTCAAAGTGTTAGCAATGCTGAGGCCATCACTGTCAGTTTGTCTGAAACTGAGGCCACCCAATCCCATAGGGTAGAGGTGAAAGGGAAAAGGTTGAGTAGGTGTTCCATCGTCTCCTCCTGCGTACCACACAGATAGCATTTGGATGGGCCGACAAAACCTTTCTTTAGAAGATCATCCCAAGTTAAAATTTTCTTTTGTTGAACCAACCATATGAAGATCTTTATTTTTATCCAATGCAGGTCCTACCAAAGGTGCTTCCATGCCTCATTTGGGTATTGATAAGCACACCCTGTTTCTATCTGCTTGGCTTCTTTGAGGTCAAAGTTACCTTTTTTGTTCCTTCCCCATCTTAGTTAATCGAACGAATTTGAAACAAAAATCTTCCTTTGTTCCAAATCCATAGCTAGAGAGTTTTCCTGAGCTTTCAAAGGGCTCTCTTCCTTGTAGCCTAGATCCTTCCAAGTTCTCCATTTGTCATTGTGCCTATCTTGATCCCAGAAATCCTTAACCAGATATAAACCTTTGTTGTGGGTGTAATTCTTGAGATCAGTTAGTTCTTCCCTAAACAAGTTTGGTTCTTGCTGCCAGTTATCCTCCCAAAATCTTGCCAAGCTCCCATCTCGGATCTCCCAGAAACTATGTTTTTGGATAATGCTTCTATTTTCCCAAGTAAGATTCCAGATGTGGGAGCCCTTGATAAGCCATGACATTCGAATATGATCCCTCTCCTGCGAATTTTGTGCATATTTTTGTTTCCAAACCTTTGCCCAAGGGGATGCTGATTCCTTTAGCCATCTCCACCAGAGTTTTGCACCTGAGACTCTGCTAAGGGTTTCGGGGTCATGAAGCCCCAAACCTCCATGGGTTTTAGGTTTGCAAATCTTATCCCAAGCTACCAATGCCCATTTCTTTTTCTCCTCCCCTTTTCCCCAAAGAAAATCTCTTTGCATGTTCTTGATCTTTTGCAGAACTCCTTTAGGGGCAGGCAGAGCTGACATCTTGAAGATAGGTATGGCTTGTAGGACGGCTTTTGTAAGCACAAGGTGCCCTGCTAAATTCAAAGATCTGCATATCCAATTCCTTATTCTATCCTGAAGTTTGTTAACAACCGGCTCCCACACTTCCCTGCTCAGGGGTTTGTCTGTAAGGGGGATACCAAGATATTTAGAGGGTAACTGATCCCTTTGAAACCCTAGAATTCTGGTGAGGTTTCTTTGAATAGAAATGTCAGTGTTAAAGAAGAAAACTTTAGATTTGTCCAAGCTTACATCTGTACCAGTCACCGGGGCAAAGTCATTTAGGATTTGTTTAAAATCTTTGGCTTCCTTGACCATGGGAATGCCCTGCAGCATAGTGTCATCCACAAATTGTTGGTGAGTTGATACCTCGCCATATGTGGTGAATTTTAAACCCTGGATTCTTCCCTCAGCACTTGCCGTTTTTATCCCTTTTCCTAGTCCTTCCATCATGAGCACATAGAGGAAGGGGGAGAGCGGATCACCTTGTCTTAGTCCCCTCGAAGGTATAAAATTTCTTGAGGGCGAACCATTAAGCAAGATTGAGAAACTGGCTAATGAAACCAGGGCCATGACCCATCTAATCCAATTGTGGTCAAAACCATAAGCTTTCAACATTTCTTTGATATAAGACCAGCTTAGCTTGTCATAAGATTTTTCTAGGTCAAGTTGTATGATCATTCCAGCTTGCTTGATGCTTTTCAAGGAGTGGACCATCTCATGTGCTTGTATGATATTGTTGAGAATCTGTCTTCCTTCCACATAACCAATTTTCTCCTCAGATATGAGAGCTGCAAGGAGTGGCTTGAGTCTATTAGCGATCAATTTGGAAATAATCTTGTACACCACATTTCATAGAGCTATGGGTCTAAATTTGTCCAATGTGATGGCTTTTCTTGCTTCGAAATTAAAGCAATGAAGGAGGCATTGAGAGCCTTCAGGATCAATTTGGATCTTCTTGAGTCTTCCACTGCCTCCAGGATGTCTTGTTTGACTATTTTCTAGGAGGCTTTGAAAAAATCTACATTAAAGCCATTCGGGCCAGGGGCTTTCCCATTTTGCATCTCGTTGATGACTTCCCTGACCTCATCTTCAGATCCTGGTCGATTGAGATTGTGATTTTCTTCCCTCGTTACAAGCTTGGGGATGTACCTTGTGAATTTCTTAATAAACTATGACTTGTCTAAGAGCGGCTCTATTGCTATGCTAAGGAAGTGTTGCACTAGGAGAGACTCCATTTCTTTGTGGGTGACTAGCTATTTTCCTTGAGAATCTTTGAGTTTCAAAATTATGTTATGTGATGTGTGACTTAGAGTTGACTTGTGAGAGAATTTTTTGTTTCTTTCCCCCTCTTTGATCCATTGAACTCTTGATTTATGTCTCTAGAAAATCTCCTCTTGCCTACATCTATCATCCCATTCCTTCTGAAGAACAACAAATTGTGAATTACTTTCCTCTATGAATCCATTTGTGATCATAATCTGATTGATCCCCTAGATTTGATGTTCAAGTTCTTTTTTGGCTTTGAAAATGTTACCAAACTACATTTTGTTCCAATCTTTGAGTTTGATTTTGATGTGTTTAATTCTTTGTTATAGCATGTACATTTTAGTGCCATGACATGTAAAATTTTCCATCCACCATTTCTCATTGTTGTTAGTGAAGTCAGGGTGATAGAGCCAGACATTTTCAAATCTGAAAGGTTTGTTCCTTGGTGAGCCAATAAAAGTGGCTTCAAGCTAGACAGGCCAGTGGTATAATCCTCCAAATGGAAGGATAGAAGCTAACATGTCAGGGCCTATGAGAAAAAGGTTCTCTGAGATTAAGAATCTATCTAGTTTAGAGGCAACTTGAGAAGCCCCCTCTCTCTTGTTGTTTGAGGTGAAGATGCCATTTTTTGTTTCAACATCCACTAATCTCATGTTATCAATGAAGTTATGAAAGGCAGTAGAGTCTCTTCCTAGTGTTCTAGTGCCACCTTTCTTCTCTGTAAGAGATTTGATCATATTGAGATCTCCTGCCAGAATCCAGGGTAGATCCGGATGTCTTCCTCTGAGATCCTCAAGGAAGGTGAGAAGCTTGAGTTTGTCTTCTAGTGTTTGAGGTCCATAGACATTTCTCATCATGTAATTTTCCTTATCACCCACAAGTTGTATTACCATCAAACGATAGTTCCTGGATGCTTCCGCATCCAGGATGCTAAGTTTTTGGTGGTTCCAAAGCATTAGAATCCCACCTGCCGAGTTGTCTTCCTTAACTTCTAGATACTCAAACCTACTTAACCAATTACTATGGACTCCTTTTATTTTATCCATCAAGCACTTAGTTTCCTGAATGAACACCATGTCGGGTTTTTCTTCTCTTATTCTATTACTAAGATTTCTTTGTTTCCTTTTACTTCCTAGACCCATGATATTCCATGTTGTAAACTTCATTAAGATAGGTTTGTAAAAGAGTAACTGGTGAGATCTTTCATCTTACCTGAGTTGATCATGAGTTTTCCACATTCTGTCAGCAGCTCATTCTGTTTTTTCCTTCCTCTTTTCCTACCTGGGTTCTTGGAGGATTGTCCCTGTGTTTCTTCCATTATATTCATCCCTTTATTTTCCTGGCTATCATGGTTTCTTTTGACTCCAGAATTCTTCGTCTGTGAGCGCCATAGGAAGAGCTGTTGAACCCTATTAAACTCTTCCTTTGGCAAGGAGTCAACTCCTTTGGTAATACCCTGTTCCAGAAATTTTTCCAGATCCAGGTTTTCCTTCTCAAGAATCTCCTATAGTTCATGGTCCTCCATTCCTGCCTCACTTGGGGTCATCTCATGGTCCCTGTTGAGCTCCATTATTCTTGATGTATCATCCTGTAGCTAGTTGTTCTCTGGTATGTCCTCCATACTAGTGTCCCTATCCTTCTCATCAGTTTTAGTTTCTGATCCCTGGTTTTTCCCTTTATTTCCTGTGTCTTCTTCTAAGATTTTGAAACTTTTGTGGCTTTGTTGTCTGTCCTCATTGATTTTCTTTTGATTTTGTTTTCCTCCTTTCCCCTTTCCTGCTACCTTGGTGAAACCCTCGGGATCTTTACTTGTGGTGGTTTTTTTTGTTGTTTTCCACTTTATTTGATGAGCAGTATCTGTAAAGGTGCCCGTGTTCATGGCATTTATGACATCTAAATGGTACGTGCTCATAGTCTATCGTTTCCGATCCCTGGTTTTTCCCTTTATTTCATGTGTCTTCTTCTAAGATTTTGAAATTGTTGTGGCTTCATTGTCTATCCTCGTTGATGTTATTTTGATTATGTTTTCCTCCTTTCCCCTTTCCTGCTACCTTGGTGAAACCCTCGCGGTATTTACTTGTGGTGGTTTTTTTGTTGTTTTCCACTTTATTTAATGAGCAGCCTCTATAAAGGTGCCCGTGTTCATGGCATTTATGACATCTAAATGGTACGTGCTCATAGTCTACCATTTGTGCCCATTCTTCATCATAAACTTCTAAGATGATCTCGTTTGGGAGTGCTCCAGACAGGTCCATTTCCACACAGATTCGGGTGAAGGAAGTGTATTTTCCTCTTAATGTCGCATCTGATATCTTAATAAAATGACCTAGTTTATTGCCAATAGCTTTCAAGGACTCTCGCAACCAATTATGTAAAGGAAGGGAGTATAGTCTTATCCATACCAGTACTGAGTTGAACGTTTCTGTATGGTCCTCCCTCGAACACTTTGTCTTTATCTTCTAAGCTCGTGAACACCACCGTAAAAAAGCCCTTGGATCCAAGGTGTAGGTTTATTTCCCCTTTGGGTTTCCAGTGGTTTCTTATCCATGCATGTAAAGCTTTCTTCGTCGATCAGATCCCCATAAATTTGCATATGATCGCATGTTCTGTCATGTGATCTCTGTGTACCTGTAGCACTGGGTTACTCAAAACAACCCTAGGAGTGATGGTCGTCTTAGTTTGCAGATACTTGTCGCCTTTAGGGGTGCATCTTTCTGATTGCTACCCTCTTTCCTCTTCTCCCTACTATCTTCCTCATGATTTCCTCTCTGTTTATGATTCTTGATATTTCCTGTATTGGTGTCCTCAGTTATCACCTTCGTTGGTTTCTTGAAGCTGTGCAGATCCTTTTCCTTGCTTCTGTTCGCAACTATTTGACTGTAGGAGGGAGCCGAACTCCCTCCTCCACGATCCGCCATGGTTACTAGCACCAAACCCTAGCTCAAAACCTAGTTCTTCGTCCCTGCTTCAGTCGTCCCACCACCTACCAAATGTTACGCATAGGCATAGCCATCATTGAATTTCTTCTTCAATACTATAATATTATTATTAAAATAATATAATAATAATTATATTATTATAATAATATAATGATAATATAATAATATTATTAATTAATATTACTAATATTATTATGATTAATATTATTATTATAATATTATTATTATAATATTAATATAATAATCATAAATAATTAATCTTTAAAACAATATACATAATAATTCTTTTATCACAATTCTAACTATTATTAGACCATAGTTGTTTTTATGGATTAATATTATTATTATAATAATAATATAATATAATAATAATAATTATTATTATTATTATTATTATTATTATTATTAATATAATAACTATTTTATTATTATAATAATAATATAATAATAATTATATTATTATATTATTATAATAATATAAAGATAATTTATTATTAATATAATAGTATCGTTATGAATTAATATTATTACAATAATAATCATATAATAATAGTTGTATTGAGACTTTTGTGATCCATATCAAGTTTATGAGAGATTCTTCCGCGTAAATCACATGATATTTCATTTTTCCACGCGTTTTGAACCAACCAGTGTGGTTGATCCAGATTTAAACATGAACGCAACAAATTACAGAGATAACCATATACACAAAGATGCAGCGGAAATAATACTTCATTTCATTAATGGAAAATACTGACATATGCTTACAAACAGAAATGGCAATAAACTAGCTAGGGCGATGGTAGCTTATCTCTGAGAAGAGATGTGATGGCTACATGCCTCTGAACTGTTCTGAACTGTATTACAATGAGGCTTGAAGGCCTATTTATTGTTGAGAAACAATGGAAAACCCTTCACATACCGAAACCTAACCCTAGAAGATGAAACGCCAAATTGTGGGCCCCGTTTGGGTAAATTGGTACATCAATTTCCCGGGGTCGTAACTTTGGCATACGATCTCCGTTTGACGCATACGATAGCTCATTAGAAAGATCTATCTGAGTACTACCACTTTGGGAGGCAACATAGGGCTCGGTCGCCCCAGAATTCCAAAAAAAACGTCGTTTAGGGCCTCAAAACGGCTCCGGAAGTTCAGGACCCGAAAAACTGCTAAAAATAGTAAACTGTGCTACAATTAAGGAAACTGAAAATGCTGAGAAAGACAATGGTGGGGGTCCAGGTGGACCTGGCAGGTGGCCACCAATATCCACCTGGATCATTCCTCCCCCCTTAGGAAGCAATGGTCCCCATTGCGTTGAGCTCCTCCATGAGATGAGGAAACCTCTGCTGAACTTGTTCCCTGGTGAGCCACTTGCCCTGCTGAAGGAGTTGGCCTGCTTTGACAACTCGATGCAGTTGGATATGCTGTTGGCGAGTGTTCTTGATCTGTGTGTCCATGATCCGATCAGTTGCAGCTTGTTCCATGCAATCGGGATTTAATTCTGTGGGTTTGAGCTGTTCTGCAATGTCAGATGTGTCTAGCAATGGTGGAAAGTATGGTCGAAGGCGGTCCACATTGAACACTGGGTGCAGGCCAAGGAATGGGGGAATGCTGAGCTAAAATGCATTGTCTCCCATAGCCTTAGTAATGGTGTAAGGACCATATCGAAGTGGTCTCAATTTCCGATAGGCTCCAGTAAGGCGTTCCTTTTGCAAATGCAACCAGACTTTGTCGCCCACCTGAAACTTGTGTGCCACCCGGCGTTGATCATGTCGCTGCTTGTACTTGGCATTTGATTTCTCAAGAATGTCATGGACCTGCTGGCGAATATGTTGGATGCGCTCAATGAAGCTGGTGGCCTTATCTGTTTCGGACTGGACATGAGCTGAATTCATGTGAGTAGCTGCAAGTGGCATGGCCACATCAATGGGGCATAGTGGCTGGAATCCTAAACCCACCTGAAAAGGGCTATGGCTAGTGGAGCTGTGAAGAGCTCGGTTGTAGCTGTGCTGAACATAGGGGAGGCTCTCGTCCCATGTGCGTGGATGCTTTGAGTTATACATGCGCAGAATGTGCACAATCATCCTGTTGACAACCTCTGTCTGGCCATCAGTTTGAGGATGGAAGGTTGTGGACTTCGTGAGTTTGGTGTCCAGCATTGACCAGAGACTGGACCAAAATGTGCTGAGAAACCGACTGTCCCGATCTGAGATGATAGACTGTGGGATCCCAAAGTGCACCCACACTCGTTCAAAGAAGAGTTTAGCAGTGGCTTCTGCTGTGATATTCTTCTTGCAGGCCATCATAATGGCCATCTTTGAGAACCTGTCGACGACCACAAAAACACAGTCATTTCCATGCTTAGTGGAAGGAAGGCCTGACATGTAATCCATGGAGATGGATTCCCAAGGTCGACTAGGGGTAGGCAACGGGGTATAGAGGCCTTGCTTCTTAATGGTCGGTTTGGCAATGGCACAGGCAGTACATGATCGGATGTACTTCCCAACATCCTGTCGAAGATTCGGCCAATAGAAATAGTTTTGCAGTACTGCCACTGTTTTCTCGACCCCGAAATGCCCAGCAGCCCGACTGTAGTGTGCTTCCCAAATCATCTTGGCACGCTCGCTTGAAGGAACACAAAGGTGACCGAGGTGGCATAATAGGGCATCCTGGAGGTGAAAATCTGCAACCTGCCGACCCTCCAAGAGTGTCTGGTATGTGTGGCCGAATTCTGGGTCGCTTTTGTAGAGAAGTGGCCAATCAGAAGTCTCGTGCCCGCAAGAGTTGAGCACGGTGGTTAGCGCCATGATCGGTGGTCGACTGAGGCAATCTGCAACATTATTGGTGCTGCCCTTTTTATACTTGATATTCAAGTGAAACTGTTGCAGGTATGTAGACCACTTCTGATGGCGATCATTCTGCAATTTCCCTTGGGTCTGTATGAATTGCAGAGGTCGGTGGTCTGTGTGGATGACCGTTTCCTTCCCCAAAATGTAATGCTTCCATTGTCGGCAGGCCTGTACAATGGAATACATCTCTTTATCATAAGTGGGGTACTTCCGGACTGTGTCTGAAAGTGTTTCACTGTGATATGCCACTGGATGTCCATGTTGAGTAAGGACTGCCCCAATAGCATAGTCAGAGGCATCTTTCTCGACCTCAAATGGTTGTTGTAAATCTGGTAACGCGAGCACTGGTGCCGTGCAGAGGCGATCCTTCAACTCCCTGAATGCCTTCTGTTGAGATTCAGACCAAAAGAATTTTGCTTTCGCCCCGCCCTTGGTGACTTGACTCAAGGGCCAAGAAATATGAGAAAATCCCAACACAAACCTGCGGTAGAAGTTGGCAAGACCTAGAAAGCTGCGGAGCTCTGTTAGAGTGGTTGGAGAGGGCCAATCCTGAATGACTTGGACCTTGGCTGGATCGACATGCACCCCCTGTTCATCAATGATGTATCCCAGATACTGGACCTCGGTCATGCCAAAAGTGCATTTCTCCAAATTGGCACATAGCTTGTGTTGCCGCAGTGTTTGGAGAACCTGTCGGATGTGGTGGAGGTGCTCTTCCCAACTCTGGCTGAAGATCAGAATGTCATCCAAGTATACTACTACAAAGGAGTTGGTGAATGGCCGCAAGATGTCATCCATTAGCCTCATAAAGGTTGCAGGAGCATTCGTCAATCCGAAAGGCATGACCAACCATTCGAAGAGGCCCTCCTTGGATTTGAAGGTAGTCTTCCACACATCTGAGGGTTCAATTGGTACCTGGTGATATCCTGACTTCAGATCGATCTTGCTGAAATATTTCGCCCCCTTTAGTTGGTCTAGGAGGTCATCAATCCGCGGGATCGGGTACCTATTACGGACAGTGATCTTGTTCAGCGCCCGATAGTCAATACAGAGTCTCCACGTCCCATCCTTCTTCTGTACCAACACTATCGGGCTCCCACAGGGCGAAGAACTCGGACGGATGTGACCTTTCTGTAGGAGCTCCTGAATCTGCCTCTTGATTTCATTGTTCTCCAGAACGGAGCGCCGATAAATTGGTCCATTGGGTAGCGGCGCACCTGGGGTCAGATCAATGGAGTGCTTGACTTGACAATGCAGAGGAACCCCTACCGGGGAGGTGAAGATGTCTTTGTACTCCTCCACAATCTTGTCCATTTGTAGCTGCCGTGCAAAGGGACCTCGTTTGGAGGCCGCGGCCACTGTCTTCTTCTTCCCTTGAGGGCGTATCATCAGGAAAACAAATTTCCTGGTTTTTGAAATGATCTTACTGCATTGTTTTGCAGTAATCAAAGAGATGGCGGCAGGTGGTGGTACCTCTGGTATCCTGAACAACTTATTTCCCAATGTAATAATAACAGCACGGGGCCTTGATTCATACACAGCATGTCGCTTCCACAAGTATGGTTGTCCTAGTAATACATCACAAACTTCAAGGGGAGCAATGTCACACAATACCTCATCCGTGAAGGGCTTGATGTTGTATGGAAGGCGACACTGCTGGCTCACGCGAAGATCTCGCCCTTGGTAAAGCCACCCAATGGTGTATGGTTGTGGATGTGCTGTGGTCGGTAAGCCCAACCGCTTCACGACCTCTGCCGAAATGAGGTTCTTTTGACTCCCGCTATCAACAATGAACTGTATCGGGGAGCCCTTGACCCACATCTGGGAGTGGAAGAGACGCTCCTCCTCCTCTGGATCTTCGGGTTCATTTTTCTGGATCTTTGCGGTAGCAACAGTGGCACTGGGATCCGCATCAATGATCTGCTTCCCTTTTTCATACCCCTTATCGGGTTCTGACTCAGAGTCGGAACATGCATCTGATTCTGAAACCTTTAGCTCAGCCACCAGTGACTGTTTGGCCCGACACTCACTTGTGTTGTGAGTGGAGCTCTTATGGAACTCGCACCATTTTCCAGTGTCCTTTCTCGGCTTCGCGGCGTTGCTCTTTGCTTGCAGCTTCAGCTGGTTGTCTTGGGTTGTCCCGCCTTGGCTTTGTCCTTTGTTCTGTGGTTTAGGGGCACCTTTCCCCTGCTTTGGATTCGCAGATCCAAAGTCTCGCTTCTTTTGTTTAAACTTCTGCTCGACTTTGACGGCATACCGGTATGCTGCGCCGAGCGAGGGGATGTTTAGGAACTGTATTTCTTCCTGGATGTACTTGTGCAGGCAGCCACGGTATTTGAGTATCAAATGTTGCTCCGAATCCTTGATACCCAACTTTGTGCGAAGGGTATGGAAAAGATTGGTGAACTCCGGCACATCTTGGTCCCTTCCCTGCCGCAGCGTGGTCCACTTTATGTATTCATCCTCATAGCTTCCGACAGGGTAGTACTGCTCCTTGATGGCATCCCGGAACGAATCCCAGGTGGGTGCGGCTGAAAATAGTGAGCCAGTACTTTCATCCTTCTTCTCGCAGTAGGTTTCCCACCAGTCCTTGACGTGGGGGGCTGCTTTGAGAAGAGCAAAAACAATCTTTTCCCGACTCGAAAATTCATGAACAGAAAAATAACCCTCTAGCAGATTTAACCATTTATCTACGGCATCGGCATCTATCTGACCCTCGAATATGGGGATTTCAAAATTAACTTGTACCTTAAAGGGTGTGGCGTTTCCAGAGGAGCTGCTGGAAGCCGATGCGCCGCTTCTGGGTAGCCGCTGAAGGATCTGCGCAAAGCTGTCCATCATCGCGTTCCGTTGTCGCTCAAGCGCTTCTTCGAGCAAGATTTTGATGGGATCTCCTGCCCCCTCGTCTTTCTTCTCATCCGCCATGGGAGGCCGTCGGGATTTGCGAGGCTGGTCTTGCAAAGGTTCAACCAGTTCAAGCCCTAACTCCTTATATCCCGACCTTGTTAGGGACATGCAAAGAAAAACAAAGAAAAAGCAGACCCCTCTGATACCACTGATCTAGATTTAAACAGGAACGCAACAAATTACAGAGATAACCATATACACAAAGATGCAGCGGAAATAATACTTCATTTCATTAATGGAAAATACTAACATATGCTTACAAACAGAAATGGCAATAAACTAGCTAGGGCGATGGTAGCTTATCTCTGAGAAGAGATGTGATGGCTACATGCCTCTGAACTGTTCTGAACTGTATTACAATGAGGCTCGAAGGCCTATTTATTGTTGAGAAACAATGGAAAACCCTTCACATACCGAAACCTAACCCTAGAAGATGAAACGCCAAATTGTGGGCCCCGTTTGGGTAAATTGGTACATCAATTTCCCGGGGTCGTAACTTTGGCATACGATCTCCGTTTGACGCGTACGATAGCTCGTTAGAAAGATCTATCTGAGTACTACCACTTTGGGAGGCAATATAGGGCTCGGTCGCCCCAGAATTCCAAAAAAACGTCATTTAGGGCCTCAAAACAGCTCCGGAAGTTCAGGACCCGAAAAACTGCTAAAAATAGTAAATTGTGCTACAATTAAGGAAACTGAAAATGCTGAGAAAGACAATGGTGGGGGTCCAGGTGGACCTGGCAGGTGGCCACCAATATCCACCTGGATCAGTGGTTCATCGTCAGGTTAAGTTGAATGAACAGATCAGGCAAAGCAAGTTAAATAGATAGAGTAGACCTCCAACGGCTATATTAGGTAACGGACTTACAACGGCTAGATTTGACCAGTTAGTTAGGACAGGAAAATAACCATTATTAATAAGATAAGTTACCCCGTTTACTTATAAAATGGACCCCTTTATTTTTTTTATTTTTTTATTTTTTTATTTTTTTTACCATTTTAAATATGTATTAAAATAAATTAACTTAATTTAATAGCTAGTTAATAAAGATTTTTTTATCTAAAAATTAGAGTATTAGTTCTAAAATACATTAAATATATAAAAAATATAAGTCAAAGGGTTGTTTCATACCCTTATTGATAAATGAATATTAAAATAAATCAATTATAAACTAGTTTAATTTTAGAATAATAATTAATTTATAAAAGTTAAATAAATATAGAGTAATTTAAGGGTATTATAATAATGATATTATAAATATATATAAAATAAAATAATTCCAATAAATGGTAAGTGATCCAAGTTACCCCAGTTAGTTATAAAATAGACCCCTTATAAATATGTATTAAAAATAAAATAAATTATCTCAATTTAATAGTTAGTTAATAAAGATTTTATATCTAAAAAATAGAGTATTAGTTATAAAAGTAATTAAATATATAAAAAAAATATAAGTCAAAGGGTTGTTTCATACCTTATTATAAATAAATATTAAAATAAATCAATTATAAACTAGTTTAATTTTCGAATAATAATTAATTTATAAAATTTAAATAAATATAGAGTAATTTAAGGGTATTATAATAATGATATTGTTATTATATATATATATATATATATATATATATATATATATATATATATATATATATATAAAATTCAAATTAATGGTAAGTGATCCAAGTTATTAAATTTGAATATTAGAGTTGTTAGTTATAAAAGTTATAAATATGAATAATTAGTTATATTTATATTGAAAAGGGACTGTTTTAAACACTTATAAAATCTTCCTGCATCTCTTGCCCTGTTGCTACTTCGATTCAGGCTGAGCCGATTCTAAGCAGCAGCCTGTTTCCTGGTGAAGGCATGGACTCTAACCCCTCCTTGCGTGGTTCTCTTGAGGGGTCTTGGTCTAACATTAATTTTAATTTTAATAATAATAATAATAATAATATTATTAATAATAATAATCATAATAGCATTATTAATAATAATTATAATAATATTATTATTAATAATAATTTTAATAATAATAGAAATAATATTATTAATAGTAATAATTATAATAATATTGTTAATAATAATAATTATAATAATAGTATTATTAGTGATAATAATATTGATAATAATAATTATGGTAATAATATTAATAAGAATAAGATTAATAATATTGACATTGGTTGTATTAATAATGAAGGTATTAATGTAAATAATAATGACAATAAAAAGGATGACATAATTAATGTTGGTTCTAAGATTAATAGCATTGATCGTAATAGTGGGATCATTAATAATATCAATAAGTTAAAAGTTCTTAACATTTCTTCTAATGAGAATCATAGTTTAGTTAAGTTTTATCCTACTCCCCCTCCTCATAGTAATAAGAAGGTTGTTAATTTGTCTAATTTCTCCTTTCCCCTTTCCGTTTTTAAGGTTTTAGGCAATGGATTAAATTTTTCCTTGGCCCCTAAGAAGATCTCGGTTGATGACATTATTTGTGACATAGAATATGGGATTCGTGGTTTACCTGATAGTATTAAAAACACTATTAGGCAGGATTGTGTTGTTGTCCTGAGGAAGGCTAGGCCTCCTAAGAGTAACCTTAGCAGGGATGAATTTGAAGCCCTAAGATCCTTAAATCAGAACAAAGATATTGTTGTTCTGAAAGCTGACAAAGGTGGGGCTACTGTTATTCTTAACAAGGAAGACTACCACAATAAAATGTTGGAGCATCTTCATAATAGTGGAAGCTATAAGAAGCTTCCCAAAAACCCGTTAAAGAAGATCTCCAAGAATGTGGCCCTTGCCATTAAATCCAGTAACTCGGTGGGTCCCCTGCACAATAAACTCATTGAGAGCAATCCGATCACTCCTAGAATCTATGGTCTCCCTAAAATTCATAAGGAAGGAGCTCCCCTTAGACCCATAGTCAACACCATTGGTGGTCCTACCTATCTTCTAGCTAAGTTCCTCACCTTAAAGCTTAAGCCCTTAGTTGGTCATACAGGGTCCTACATTAAAGACTCAGATTCCTTTATTGAGGAGCTCAAGGACATTAAACTGGACTCTGGGAACATTCTGGTCAGTTTTGATGTTGTTTCCCTGTACACTTGCATCCCTATAAAGGAGGCCATGGAAGTGATCAACCGTCTAACCAATCCTGATACCGCTGGGTTAGTGGAGATCTGCCTCACTTCAACCTTTTTCTGTTTTGAAGGTGAGTTCTTTGAGCAAACCTGTGGGGTTTCTATGGGCTCACCCGTTTCCCCTATTGTTGCGAATCTTTTTATGGAGGATTTTGAATCCAAGGCTCTTAACTCAACCCACCTCCTACCTAAACTTTGGAAGGGATTTGTGGATGACACTAATGTCATCTGGTCTCATGGCCAAGAGGAGTTAGACCTCTTCTTCGATCATCTCAATTGTCAATCCTCAGTTATTAAGTTCACAAAGGAGCAAGAAACCGATGGCTTCCTCCCTTTCCTTGATATTCTTATCTCTAAGAATAGTGATGGTTCCCTCTCCCACTGAGTGTTTCGTAAGAAAACTCATATGAAGCAGTATCTTCATGCGAGTTCTCACCATTTCCCAGCTCATAAGTTGGGGGTTCTCATCACCCTTGCCACTCATGCCTTAAGGATCTCTTATGAAAAGAGCTTCGAGGAGGAGAAATCCCATCTCCTTAATGTCTTTGTTGAGAATGGTTATAGTAGGCACTTGGGACAGAAGGCTTTCCTCAAAGCTACTAAGAATTCTTTCACTAAAAGGGAAAAGAAGGAGTGGATTCCTGGTGTCCATCTTCCGTTTGTTCAGGGGACCACGGATAGGATTGCGAGGATTCTTAAGAAGCATAATGTCCCCTTGACATTTAGACCTCTTATCACTATTCGTAAGTCCCTCAGATCAATGAAGAATCCTAACAACCCCAAGGACATGAAAGGGGTTTATATTATTCCTTGTTCATGTGGGACCCCCTATATTGGTGAGACTGGTCACTCCATTAATCAAAGGATTAGTGAGCACGCAGCTAACCTTAGACATAGGAGGGCCAAGTCTTCTGCTTTAGCAGAGCATGTGGAGCAAACCAATCATCATGTCTATATCGAAGAGGCTAGTGTTATTGCTAGAGTGTCCCAATTCCATCACCGAAAATTTAGGGAAGCGCTTGAGATTGAAAAAATACCGAACAATCTCAATAGGGAGGATGGCTGGAAGATAAGTAGTTGCTGGGTTCGAGCCCTCTTGTAAGGTCTTTGCAACTCGGGTAGACGAGCGTCGGGTGCAACGGGCGCACGGGCACGGCGGGCGCACATCGGTGCGACGAGCGGGCAGACATGCGACGGGCGGGCGCTCCTTATGCGACGAAGTGCGACGATCCTCCGGACATATGCGACGATACATAATGGCGCACGACACTTAGTGAGAAAATGTGTGGAAGCAAAGGTTTATACCTTGGCTTGGAGAAGCCTTGCACGATGGCAAGGCCGACATATGTTATGGAGATGTGTGGGCGTATTGACATGTTTTGGGGGTCGGCCTTAAGGCTGTACACACCCCATGTTATAACCTTACCTTGTGTATATATGGAAGGACGCAAGGATCATTTGGAACAACGAACTCAGCTCGCACTTTCTCCTACGCATTGGACAAGGGGTAAAGGAGTGCGCAGAAAAGAGGAGTGTTCATATCTCATGCGCTCCACTTGTGAAGTGTGCAGTTTACCGGAAGTGAGTCGTAGGTTGGACAAGGGTGTTCAAGGTGCAGTATAGTTGCAGATTTGTGCAGAGCTTAAGGTGGAGTTCTAGGTGTCTCGGGTGAGCACCCTCCTACCGTGTGAAGTTGGCACAAGTGTTGTAAAGGCTGTTCTATGCCTTGATTGTAAAATTATTCTAAGTATAGACTTGGAGTTTTGCCAAGTATACTTGATGATGTATTATTGAAGAAACTGTTATAATATATTGTTGGGCAGACTGTTCGGGAGTTGCCCCTCCCTTTATACTTGTTTGCAATTGTTGATGTTCTTGGTTAATTGCATATGGATAATGAATGAGTATGGGCTTCATTAAGTATAAAGGATAAATGCATTTTACTTGGTTGCGAAAAACAAACTAAGTAAGGACAAGTGAATTAGGCGTAGTCCACGAAGGTGAGTATTGGTGAAAAGAAAGCGTTCGGTGGTGCCGCACCTCGCTATAAGCGGTTGGAAGAGCACCGCAGGTGTAGGGGCGTGACAAGTGGTATCAAAGCAAGGTTTGTTCGTGAAGGTTTGAAGTTGATGGCAGGTGATATTGAGGCTTGAACAGGTTCAGGTGTTGAAGCACTGGAGCTGATACACACCTTGATAGTTGATCGGTTTGGAGCTGGTGAAGCAAGTGTGGGCACACTTGGAAGTTTGACAGGTGCTTGCAGGTGAAGGAAACCGTTTCACACGAAGTGGAACAAGGGTTGGTTCAGGTTGTAGGTGACTTGGTGAACATGGAGAAGGCTGAAAAGGCAGTAATGGTGGATGAAGGTGAATCCAGCCATAATGCAGTTGAAGCTCTCCGGTACGAGGTATTGGAACACATGAGTCGATGGAGTTCTAACTGGGTTGCGATGAGAGCTGAGAACATGAAGATTCGAGAGAGCTGTTCGGAACTAAGAAGGGAACTTGAAGAACTTAGGAGCCAATGCGGAAGTACGACAGATGTTGAACTCAATGAACTTGATGAGGAGATCCAACGAAGTGGTCTTGGTCTTCAAGAGCTCTTTGATGAAAGAGCCCGGTTGAGGAAGGAAAGTGCCAAGGTGGAAGCCGAAATCAAGCAAATTGAGGAAGAGATAAAGAAGAAACTTCTTGGTAAGAAGGTTGTGGTAATTGAGCAAGAGGAGCTCGACTACATTGACAAGTTGGGAACTCACTACCGAGAACATCCAGAGGACATTCGGAAGTTTTGTTCCATGAACTTGGTTAATGGACACTTGGTTGGTGCACTTGAGCAGAACACGGTAGAAGGAAAGCTTGAAGCAAATCAAGCCAGGCCAGGACCGAGTTCCCTAGAAGGACCAAGCAAGGAAGTAAGGTACCTTAAGAGAAATGTCAAGAAGGAACATGAGTCAATTGACACTTCCGAGGCCGAATTATTGAAGAAGGTTGCTGATATAAGGCGCAAGACAAAGCCAGCAAAGGAAGATGGATCCTTGAAGCTAAGTTTTGTGCAGGTGACCGTGAAGGGCAAGAGATTTGCAGCTTTGATAGATACGGGGGCTACTCATAGCTTCATAAGCATAAAGGCAGCAAAGTATTTTGGAAAGAAAGAAAAAATGGAGAGGGAATGGAGTGCTTTCAAAGCAGCCAACTCTACCATTAGAGTTGTTGATGGTGTGTTGAAGGACACTCAGGTAAAAGTAGGATCATGGTTCGGAAAGTTGGACTTGAGAGTTGTGGACATGGATGATCATTCTATGGTGTTGGGGATGGACTTTATGAAGCTTGCACAAGCCATACCAATGGTGAGTCGGGACATACTCTTGATCACAGCTGGAGGAAAGACCATGATGGTACCGATGAATAGAAGGAGTTGCTTGGGGTATAGACCAAGGATGGCTTCTATGACTTTGTATCCCAAAGATCCGAATGTGAAGCATGAGGATGTGGAGCAAAGAGGACTTGGGAGTGTGACTCAAACAATGAAGGAAAGGAAGCTTGTTGACTTCGTTGCAAGAGCTGGAAAGAGGAATGAAGAAAGTGAGGAGAGGACCTCACGAACATGGAGACACTTGGTGGAAGCATCTTCTACTGATGATCTTCACAATGGAGCTACAAGTGAAGGGAGCCCGAGTGCTACTTCAAAGGCAGTGGTTGATGAGGATTATGAGGGTAGAGATCCTGCTGGGATAGTGGACTTTTGCAGGTATGCTATGGGCATATATGACTTTCAGTTGACAAAGAACAAGCTAGGTGAGCTTGGATGTACATGTGAAGAGATTGAAGCTGTGCATAGGTACTTGAGGACACAACATCAATCTGACACATGGGTGGATGAGAGTCAGGGAGGAAACTTCCTGGCCCTCCTTTCTCTATAGATAACCTTGGGGGAAGGTTGGTGTGGAGGCCTTGGCAGGAAGGAACCACATCAACCCTACAAGGGGCCTTAGAGGAGGCTTCTTTATGACAAGATGAAGACTTGGATGCAGATGACCAAAGGTTGAGATGGGGTCTACATGGATTAGACATCATGGACAACTAGAGTCATGAACATCAGGTTGGCTATATGGAGCATGTTGCAGATGAGATGAGGACTACTTCATGGACCTGAGCATGGTTTACTTATATGGATGGATTCTTGATGAGTCAAGGATGTGGCAGATGTTTGAGGAACAACAGATGATGGCATAAGGATGTTCACTCTCATGGATTGAGCGTGACAGTTGGACTGATCACCCAACTAGTTCAGACATGGGGTCGCGAAGTGTACAGAGATGTGTTGACATTTTGTTGGAGTATCATGATAGAGGTTCACATGGTGACACATGATGAGGTTGACACGAGTTGTTGCAGTGGAGATTGTGGCAAAGGGGTCAATGATCATGGATCGAGATGATATCTGATGGAGTACATACCGTAGAGGTGTATACCTTGGTATGGTTGTCTTGGTGGCAGTTAGTCACTAAGGTGGAGCATGATGGAGATGAGATTCTACATATGTTGCAGGGATGTTTGCCTTATGTGGAGGAGTTGACATCATGGTTGATGATGATCTTGGTGGAGAGCTACCGAGATGGTATGTTGTCGAGGACGACAACGATTTCAGGTGGAGGAGGATGTAAGGTCTTCGCAACTCGGGCAGACGAGCGTCGGGTGCGACGGGCGCACGGGCACGGCGGGCGCACATTGGTGCGACGAGCGGGCGGACATGCGACGGGCGGGCGCTCCTTATGCGACGAAGTGCAACGATCCTCCGAACATATGCGACGATAAAGTGCGACGATACATAAGGGCGCGCGACACTTAGTGAGAAAATGTATGGAAGCAAAGGTTTATACCTTGGCTTGGAGAAGCCTTGCACGATGGCAAGGCCGACATATGTTATGGAGATGTGTGGGCATATTGACATGTTTTGGGGGTCGGCCTTAAGGTTGTACACACCCCATGTTATAACCTTACCTTGTGTATATATGGAAGGACGCAAGGATCATTTGGAACAACGAACTCAGCTCGCACTTTCTCCTATGCATTGGACAAGGGGTAAAGGAGTGCGCAGAAAAGAGGAGTGCGCATATCTCATGCGCTCCACTTGTGAAGTGTACAGTTTACCAGAAGTGAGTCGTAGGTTGGACAAGGGTGTTCAAGGTGCGGTCTAGTTGCAGATTTGTGCAGAGCTTAAGGCGGAGTTCTAGGTGTCTCGGGTGAGCACCCTCATACCGTATAAAGTTGGCACAAGTGTTGTAAAGGTTGTTCTATGCCTTGATTGTAAAATTTTTCTAAGTATAGACTTGGAGTTTTGCCAAGTATACTTGATGATGTATCATTGAAGAAACTATTATAATATATTGTTGGGCAGACTGTTCGGGAGTTGCCCCTCCCTTTATACTTGTTTGCAATTGTTGATGTTCTTGGTTAATTGCATATGGATAATGAATGAGTATGGGCTTCATTAAGTATAAAGGATAAATGCATTTTACTTGGTTGCGAAAAACAAACTAAGTAAGGACAAGTGAATTAGGCGTAGTCCACAAAGGTGAGTATTGGTGAAAAGAAAGCGTTCGATGGTGCCGCACGTCGCTATAAGCGGTTGGAAGAGCACCACAGGTGTAGGGGCGTGACACCTCTCCTCCTAGTCGTTGTCTTCCTATCTTCCGCTCCTCTTGTTTAGTTGTTTGTAGATTTCCCCTGGTTTACTATTTCTTGTGGCCTTTGGTGGCATTTTTTATGTTAATAAAGATAATAGTCTAATAATGAATCTATGATAATATTAACCCTTAAATTAACTTTTTAATATATATATATATATATATATATATATATATATATATATATATATTCCCTTAAATTATTTTAATATTTATATATTAACTTTTGTTCATATTAATTTAGAAATTAATTTATTTTAAATATGTTTATAAGTGTTTAAAACAGTCCCTTTTCAATATAAATATAACTAATTATTCATATTTATAACTTTTATAGTTAACGACTCTAATATTCAGATTTAATAACTTGGATCACTTACCATTAATTTGAATTATTTTATTTTATATATATTTATAATATCATTATCATTATTATAATACCCTTAAATTACTCTATATTTATTTAACTTTTATAAATTAATTATTATTCTAAAATTAAACTAGTTTATAATTGATTTATTTTAATACTTAGCTATAAATAAGGGTATGAAACAACCCTTTGACTTATATTTTTTTATATATTTAATTACTTTTACAACTAATATTCTATTTTTTAGATATAAAAACTTTATGAACTAACTATTAAATTGAGTTAATATATTTTATCATTAATACATATTTATAAGGGGTCCATTTTCTAACTAACCGGGGTAACTTGGATCACTTACCATTAATTGGAATTATTTTATTTTATATATTTATAATATCATTATTATAATACCCTTAAATTACTCTATATTTATTTAACTTTTATAAATTAATTATTATTCTAAAATTAAAGTAGTTTATAATTGATTTATTTTAATATTTATTTATAAATAAAGGTATGAAACAACCCTTTGACTTATATTTTTTATATATTTAATTACTTTTATAACTAATACTCTAATTTTTAGATAAAAAAAAACTTTATTAACTTGCTATTAAATTAAGTTAATTTATTTTAATACATATTTAAAATGGTAAAAAAAATTAAAAATTTAAAAAAAATAAAATAAAATAAAGTGGTCCATTTTATAACTAACCGGGGTAACTTATCTTATTAATAATGGTTATTTTCTTGTCCTAACTAACTGGTCAAATCTAGCCGTTGTAAGTTTAGTTGTTACCTGAATATAGTTGTTGGAGGTCTGCTCTATCTATTTAACTTGCTTTGCCTGATCTGTTCATTCAACTTGTCCTCACAATGAACCACACTGGTTGGTTCGAAACACGTCGACAAATGAAATATCATGTGATTTATGGCGAAGAATCTCTCATAAACCATATAATAATATATAAATATATATTATTATATATTTATACAAAAAACTGACTCGACAACCCCTCAAGCATCAACAATTATGAGGATTTGAATATCACACAAAATAAATCTTCATTTAACAGCGAAGCAAATCTCCTAGACCAAACTCCTTCTCGGACTATCTTCAAAAGGACGAACACAATAGATCGCGAAGCTAAGACACGAATGTCCCAAGAACCAGAAGAGATCAAGGAGATGCAAGATAAAAGAAGTTGGAAGACCGTAGAGAAAAAAAGAAAGCTACAGCATCAATCTCGCCAAGAAAGAGAAAGAGCCAAACAATTAAGAAAATTATAGGTCCGATAGACCGATTTGGTCTCAGTGGACGTTCATCATCATCATCATCATCATCATCATCATCATCATCATCATCATCATCATCATCATCATCATCATCATCATCATCATCATCATCATCATCATCATCATCATCATCATCATCATCATCATCATCATCATCATCATCATCATCATCATCATCATCATCATCATCATCATCATCATCATCATCATCATCATCATCATCATCATCATCAATTAATGTTTAAAAATATATATAATAATTATTAATATGATTATATAAGCTTATTAGTCTATATTAACTACATTAGAAAATATAATTGTATATATGTTTTATATACACCTATTAACAAATATCAACTACTTATAAATGTAATTGTACTCATTATTATCATTATCAAAACCTATTAATGCCATTAGAGTCAGATATCATGGAACCTCCATTAAAAGAAAACACTATCATGGCCGTCGTTATTACTAAAAGAAATCTACATCATCAAACCTCCATTAAAAGAAAACACTATCATGGCCGTCGTTATTATTAAAAGAAATATGTTCAAAATACTATCATCGCGCCGCAATGAACGATGAGGTCCATTGATAACTATCAAAATGAACGTTGAGGTTTATTGAAAAACTAATGTTCATTGAAAAACGTAGAGATGTGAATCATTATGGCAAACTCGGCGCCGCAATGAACGATGAGGTCCATTGATAACTATCAAAATGAACGTGGAGGTTTATTGAAAAACTAATGTTCATTGAAAAACGTAGAGATGTGAATCATTAGGGCAAACTCGTTTTATGTAGTCGTAATTATTATTTTTAATTATAATTATTGGAGAATATATATATTAAAAATATTTTATTATATTTAAATATATTATGAATTTAATTTTTTATTATTATTTAAATAAAAAAAGTTATAATATATATTATAATATATGAATTTTAAGTAAATAATTATTTTTTATAATTATTTGATTAATCATGGAAAATCAAATGAGTAATATAGTCATAATATTTTTGTAGATTAATATTAATAACAATAATATATAAAGTCTAAAGTATAATTGAACTTATTGATATGTAAATATTGAAGGAGGATGGATAGCTTCTTATGAAGTGTTAAAACAAAAATAAAGATTTTGACAATTATGTTGGGGAAGAATCTATCAATTGAGATGAAAATTCAACTTTATTTTCTTTGTTAGCCAAGAATCTAAGATTTGCTACCTTCTTGGGAAGGGTAGTCAACTTGCACTACAACTTTGCCACCTGTAGTTATAGAACATCCATACAAAGCAATATATCTTATTATGCTTCTCTTAGTTTCACCAAAACTTTACCCATTATGGTATTAATCTACTAGTAGACGTAAATTTTATGCATATATTGTGTTTGTCTCAAACAAGTGTTACCCAAGCCTTGAATCCACTGCCCCATATGTTCCTCCACTTCTATGTTTGAGAGGAAATGTCTTTCCACCCTCGCTTCATTTTCAGCAATATCAATTTCCTCTCTTATGGCTCTCAAGGTATGATTATTCTGGCATGTAGTAAAGGGCTTAGCTCTTGACTGAGGGAGGACCTCATGTCTAGGTCTCCCATGATATTCATGTGAATTACTTGGGCACATCATGGTATACAATAGTGTGGGGGTTAGGTGGAAGGAGGTGTTGCGTGTAGAGAGAAGAATGCATAGGGGAGTTGAATGCAATAAATATCCCCAGGGAAGAAAGAGGAGAAGGAAGGCTAAGGTTAGCCAATCCCAAGCATGCTTAGGTGAACCTAGAGCCAAGATAATGAAGGTTGAGCTCAAGGGGTCGAAATAGGGAATCCAAAGAGTGGATGTATTGCAATAAGCAATGATAGGAGCTAGATCAAACAAAAATGCATAAAATAGTCAGAGGTCTTATAAAAAAAAAGGAAACTTAGCTAGAATATCAATAAAACATGATATTGTGCTAAGTGTGCATAACTTTTGAAGTTTTCCCTTTAGTGATTTTCAACCACCACCATCATCATAGAGAGAAGCCTCTAAACTTTAATGATGGATGGATGTAGGAGCTAACAATGTTGAATGCCCCTTCAATTTGAGGTAATGGGTCATAACTTTCTACATGATATCACCCACTTGAAGATTTGTATAATCTCCTAAGTGGCATAAGCACATCTTAATAGGAGATGGTGGTGTGCTGAGAAAGCTCATCATTTCATAAATAAACTGAGACTATAAAACATATGTTCTAACACATATTTTTATATAGTGATAATAATAATAACAAAAAAAAATATATATTCTTAAACATTAAATCATAACTTAAATATATTTTAACTTAATATCTTTTAAATAAAAGATATAATTATATAATTTATTTTTTTAATCGTCTCTAAAATAATAACATCCCAACTACACATGAATTAGTTAAAATCAATTAAAATTACAAATTATATAAATTTAAAAAAAAATCCAAAAGTAAATATACTTAATTCATATTTTAAATCAAAATAATTTAATATTCAATGATTCACATATTTAAAATTAAAATTAAAAAATCCTCTAAACTTACTAACCATAATCTAAAAGGTATAAGAAATTTGTATTCTTTTACTCAAACCTAAATCACTTCTTCCCCTTACCCAAACCTAAATCACTTCTTCCCCTAACCCATTTATCGTGATTTTAAAATATTTTTTAAATTTTAAATTATTTATATTTCTTTTAAATTTAAATTTAAAATAGTAATAATAATATATTTATATTAAATAATATAAAATTATATTTTCTATTTTTTATTAAAAAATTAATAATCTAAAATTAAATTTTTTTAATAAAAGTAAAATCTTATAAAATTAAAAATCTACAATTAAAAATTACTTTAAATAATATATATATTTTTAATAATATTAATAAATTATTTTACGTTTATAAATAATAATTAGAAATAATTATCTTTATTATAGTTTTTAAAATTATATAAATATAATCATTTCTAAATATTATATTTTAAAGCATAGAATGGTTGCTCCAACTCAATTATTCACATTCAATATTTTTATTAAACTAATTTATAGTAAAAACCAACTTAGATTCATCTTAATCCCTGATCTATCAAGATTCTAGAGGGATCAAGTGACATCATCTTAGATTCATCTTAATCCCTGATCTATCAAGATTCTATAGGGATCAAGTGACACCAGCTTAGATTCATCTTAATCCCTGAATTATAAAATTCTAGAGGGATCAAGTCACTTGAAGTGCTAACCTCTTTTTTTAGTGGAAAGGTTTGCACCTCAAGAGATTTGATCCTTCTGGTTATTAGGACGATATAAACTAGTTATATAATAATACTATATCATATCTATATTTGTATCTATGTGTCTCTTTCTTATTCCCTCTCTCTATTTCACCCCCAAACATACGCACTCTTTCTCCATATCTATCCATCTCTCTCTCCCTCCCTCCCTCTTCTTCTCCCTCTCTATCTTCCCCTTCTAGTTATATAATAATACTATATCATATCTATATTTGTATCTATGTGTCTCTTTCTTATTCCCTCTCTCTATTTCACCCCCAAACATACGCACTCTTTCTCCATATCTATCCATCTCTCTCTCCCTCCCTCCCTCTTCTTCTCTCTCTCTATCTTCCCCTTCTCTCTCTCTCTCTCTCTCTCTCTCTCTCTCTCTCTCTCTTCTTGTTCTCTCCCTCTCATTCTCTCTCTCCCCTCCATCTATCTCCTTGTCTCTCTTACCCTTCACTCCCTATCTCTCTTCCCTCCTCTCCTCTCTCTCCATATCTCCATTGTCACGCCCTCTCTCTCTCTCACCTCTATCTCTCTATGTCTTTGTTCTTTCCTTCCCCTCTCTCTTTCACTCTCCAACTTTTTCACTATCTCCCACCCTCTCCCTCTCTTAAATTTAATCTCATTGTATTGTATTTATTAAAATATTTAAATTAAGAAATCTCAATTGCTTGTAAAATATTAAACTTATATTTTGGATCAATCATGTCAAAGAAATTACAATAATGAAAACTTTAAAAAGATCATGCAGTATCTTTCCTCTATTATTGTGTCACTTTGCTTGTCGTCATGCCTTGGATCCCATTGTATTGTGCTTATGAAAATATCTTATTTAAGAAAACTCTATTGGTTGTAAAATATTAAACTTATATTTTGGATCAATCATGTCAAAGAAATTACAATAATGAAAACCTTAAAAAAAATCATGCACTATCTTTCCTCTATTATTGTTAGTAACTTTTCTTGTTGTCATGGCTTGGATTCTTACTTAAGATGGATCTAAGTTGGTTCTTAATAATATTATTTACATTATATAAATTTCACATTAATATATATAAAAGTATTCTCATTTATTAAAACCTTGATTTAATTTCTATGGGAATATTTTTAGTAGTAGTAACTATAGAGGGTTTAGATATTATCTCAAAAGTAATTATAACCTAAACGTTATAAAATAAAATAAAATAAAAATATTTTATAAAATATTTTGATTGTGAAAAAAATATAGTTTTTGGGCATGTGGTGTTGATAAGCCATGGGATAGGCCCATGTTATTGTAACAAAGTCTATTTACAAGTTAATAATATCCATGGTTAAGAATCTTGTCATATTGTTATAAAATATTTTGATTGTGAAATAAGTTATGATTTTTTGGCATGTGGTATCGATAAGCCATGGTATTGGCCCATGTTGTTCTAACAAAGCCTATTCATAAGTTCATAATATCCATGGAAAAGTGGGGGTGAATATCCATGGCTAAGATCTTGTCATATTGTTATAAAATATTTTGAATGTGAAATAAGTCATGTTTTTTTTAGACATGTGGTATTGATAAACCATGCATTGGCCCATGGTATTGTAACAAAGTCTATTTACAAGTTAATAATATTCATAGTAAGGTGGAGGTGAATATTCATGGTTAAGAATCTTGTCATATTGTTATAAAATATTTTATTTGTGAAATACATTATCTTTTTTGGGCATATGGTATTGATAAGCCATGGCATTGTAACAAATCTTATTTACAAGTTAATAATATCCACGGTAAAGTGGGGGTGAATATCCATGGTTAAGAATCTTGTCATATTGTTATGAAATATTTTGGATGTGAAATAAGTTTTGGTTTTTGGGCATGTCGTAGTGATTAGCCATGGTATTGACCCATGGTATTGTAACAATGCCTATTCACAAATTACTAACAAAATCAAAATATAACAATTGAATTTTATTTTTTTATTACTTTAACTTTTTATTATTAATTCACCCAGCATTTAAATGTTTACACTCGTATGCCATATTGAGGTTTATATTGATTTTTATTTATTACTTTTAACCTTTTATTATTAATGGAACCAACATTTAAATGTTTACACACATCCCCATATCACTTTCAACTTTTTATTATTTTTTAATTGAGCTGACATTTAAAATTGTTTACATACATTACACCTACACATCTACTGTAACTGGGTTGTAAAGTGCCTCTCTCCACAATTATAGCAATAATAATAACAAAAATATGAGTGATTGATTATGCTCTATAATTGCTTTTATTTGATTAGGGACATCAAACTTAGAAGCATTTGGTAAGAGTGAATGACTATCCCTTACAAATTACCAACCAGTATTTCTAATACTTTATAAATTATAATTTTAAAAATTATAATTATTTCTAAATATTATATTTTAAAGCACACAATGGTTACAATGAAACATTATTCACATTCAATGTTTTTATTAAACTCATCTTTAATAAAAATTGTAGTGATAATAATAATAATAATAATTATAGTTATTATAATGATAATAATATGAGTGGCTGATTATGTTTTAAAATTATTTTTATTTAGTTAATAATTTAAGATTTAAAAATATTTAACCATAATCAAAAATTATTTTTACAAATTACCACTTAATAATTCTTTGTGATTTTCCTTAAATAATAGGATTTAACAATAATGAATCAACCTATTTTCATAGCCGTTGTTTTCAAGCATAACAGCGAGTAATAGCCGTTTAACAAATAAGTCACGAGAGATTTTTCTTAAAATAAATATGACTAGCTCATATTTGGTCATGATAACCTTAACTAGGGTGGGCGTCAACTAGTGGTGTTATTTCTTTGGTTGGAATGCGCTGCACCAAACCAAATAAAGTAATAGAAGTAGAAGACTATTGCACGTTATTTTTGGCATATCCGATGGGTTGGTCATACCGTCTTTACGTTGAATGCCTTCAACCTTATCGCCAAATATTCCAATAAACTCGTTGAAAATTGCCACAAGTCGCGACACATTGGAGTTATTTCTCGGACTGATTTGCTCACGCAACTGGATTCTCATCGGAGTCAAATATACAGCCGAGATCTGGGAGTTGGCGGGTCATGACACGATTACGGTGTTTTCTGATAAAAAGGTCTGGCGATTCAGGGTTGGAATTCGATATGGACTCTCAGATATCCCACCACGAGGCCCTTCCTACCCGATAGGGCACACTAACGCCGCAAGCTTAGAACTCTTCGACCTAACCCATTAGCTCATGCCCTACCCCATCTGGCATCTTCACTCAAACCTGCCATTTACTCAGTTGGTCCAACCAGCGTAAACCCCCAGTGCTACACGCCCCTTGGACTTTCGTACCTGCTCCACTATTAAAGCAAAATCCAGAGATGTAGCGTGTACGGTGGGTTGAGGTGTTCGTCTGTGAGCTGCCTTGTAGTTTCCGCCATTGACAAGGCATTGAAGCTATAACCTCATGTTCCACTATAAACAATCCTTATATTGCCAAGCTGTGAAGTGTAAAGAAAACTGCGAATTGAATTTAATCTTTAAGGTATGGTTTCTGCAAGGCCATGGAGTTCCGCAACGCTTTGTGCACTTTGACTTTCTTGGTTTTGATCTGGGCAAGCGAAGGGAAGTTCTTTCCACTGCCTCCCAATTGGAAAGTGGTAATCAATGACTCCAGCAAACCGAGCCATGACACGGTGCAGGGGCCCTTCAGAGCGGTCACGGACGGGAACGGGAACCCCATTGTAAGCGAGGATAACAGAGCCGGGCTTGGATTCATTGATGTAAATTCTTCTGGCAAATTCGTTCTGTCTGTTGTCTTGGGATTGAATCTCACCTCGCTTCCTGCAATGGAGATTTGGACTGCAAACAGGAACCGAATGGTCGCAGAGGGCGCGACCCTCAAGCTGGGGAGTAATGGGAACATAGTACTGGAAGACTCGGACGGAACCGTGGTCTGGAATATCGGTACTGGTAAAGCTAAAGGCATTTTAATGGCGAGCAGCGGTAATTTGCAGATATATAATACCACGAATTCTTCGCTCGCGTCCGCAAGTTCGAATCTCGTGTGGCAGAGCTGGGATCATCCCACGCACACGCTCGTGCCCGGGCAGGTTCTGAAGAGTGGGCAAACGCTTGTTTCGAATTCATCTACGAAGAATACAAGCGCTGGATCTTATAAGCTGGTTATGGAACCGGGAGGGTTAGTGTTGTTCTATACTAGCTTAACCCAGGAGCCTTATTGGTCTCTGGGTCTTCCCGGGCTGGACTACCAGGGCATTCTCAGGCCGTGCGTTTATAATTCTTTGGCTCTCGGCTCCGAGGCAGTCTATACGGCCCGGTATTTGCAGGTTTCATTCAATGGGACGATCGGCAATTTATCTTCTTCTGGTTGCGCTAAAGGGAAACGATCATTGCCAATGGATCCTTTCTTCAACGAGAATGAGTACAGGTTCCTGAGACTTGACAGCGATGGCAGCCTTCGCGTTTACAGGGTCGCTCCGGCACCAGGACAGAACAATGTCAGAAACTGGAGAACGGACTGGGAACTGGACCTATCTAATCAGAATTGCATACTGCCTAGAGCCTGCGGGCCTTATGGCATATGTGTCAACGGCCAGTGCAGCTGCCCGGGCTACGGGACGCGGGATCAATTCGAGCAAATTCATTACCTGGACGTGACGCAGGGATGTCATAGCAGCGCCGGCGAGCCGTCATGCAGCCAACCCACGGCTACCCACCATTTTATGCCCCTCGACGGAGTGGATTACTTTCCCAATGACTACCTGAAGCCTGAAGCGAACGTCTCCACGGTCGAAAAATGCAAGAGCCTGTGCAATTCCAATTGCTCCTGCACCGCCGCCTTCTTCCGCAGCAGTTCGGCATCGTGTTACCTCGCGGACGGCCCGCTGTCGAGCCTGAAATCGGCACCGAACCAGACATACAAGGCCTATATCAAGGTCCTCAATAAGTTGCCTCCTAACGGGACCTCGGGGTCTAGTAATTCCCTGAGCATTGGCAGCATTGCCGGGATCATGATGGGCTCGGCAGCCGCGGTTCTGTTCCTTTGCCTGATAACGATAATCCTCGTGCGAAGGAGCCGAATAAAGGCGTCGTTGATAAATGAAGCAGAGATCGATGCTCAGGAAATGGAGGAGGAAGCCTTCTTGAAGACGCTCCCGGGGCTTCCACCAAGGTTCACGTATCACGAGCTCAAGGAAGCAACCGATAACTTCAGCAGAAAGCTCGGGGCGGGTGGATTCGGATCTGTATACGAAGGCATTCTGAATGACAAGACCGGAGTTGCAGTTAAGAAGCTGGACGGACCGAAACAGGGATACAAGGAATTCAGAGCCGAAGTAGCGACGATCGGTAGCATAAGCCACATGAATCTAGTGAGACTACGGGGTTTCTGCGCCGATTCCCGCCAGAGGCTCCTGGTTTACGAGCTCATGGACAACGGCTCTCTGGATAAATGGCTATTCTTGCATCCGGATCAGGACGGTGGCGGCAGAGACATAGGATGTTTGACGTGGGAACAGCGCTATAATGTGGCAGTAGGAACTGCCCGGGGTCTGGCCTATCTGCACGAGCAGTGCAGAGAACCCATGATGCATTTAGATATAAAGCCTCAGAACATCCTGCTCGACACAAAATTTAATCCCAAGGTCTCCGACTTTGGCATGTCGAAGCTCCTGAATGACGACATGACGCAGGTCGTGACGGCGGTGCGAGGGACGCCAGGTTACCTGGCGCCTGAGTGGCTTCGGCACTCCATCGCCACCAAGAAATGCGACGTCTACAGCTTCGGGATGGTGTTGCTGGAGTTGGTGTCCGGGCGGAAGAACTTCGACCCCTCTGCGACCGATCCCCGGCTCTGTTATTTCCCGGCGTGGGCCATGCTGAGGGCTCTGGAGGGAAAGTACATGGATTTGGTTGATAAGAGACTTGGTGATAAGAGCGTGGACACAGATCGTGTTATGAGGATGACCAAGGTTGCCTTCTGGTGTATCCAGGATAACCCGGACCAGAGGCCATGGATGAGCGTTGCCCTGAAGATGTTGGAGGGCGAATGGGAAATTCCAGATGCGCCGATGTGGTTGTTGCAGAGAGGGCCCCAGTTCTTGGAAGGGTATGGCTATGAGCCCATGGAGAATCGCGATGGAGATGACGGGGAAAAGGACGAAGCGTCCTTGGTTGGAAACAATGGGGGTACTGGCTGATATCTTAAATCTAATGTCGCCAGTTCTTCCACAAAACTCATTGGAAGGTCCTGATAAATGTAGAAGTTATCACCAGCAGAGTCATATAATTATGGAAGCAGAGATGAGTCTATTCTTGTAAATTTCAAACCCGCCTGAAAATATAAATCCTTAATCCTTCAGCGCTTTGAGAGGATGGCTACATTATTATTTTAGTTTTAAATAATTATTTTATCTTAGAAGATTATTTTGATGAATGTACTTTTGGGTTTCAAGAAAGCAAATTCACCATCCGAAGATGCGTGATTCTTTTTTTTCCCCTGGAAAAATCAGTATATTTCATTGATTATCAGTAATTACATGAGAGTCAGTTTATCATGATGTTCAGTACCATTCAGTTGCACTACCACGCAGGGTCTGCATATCTGTATACTATCAGTGAGTTTTCATCAAAAATTTACAAAAAAATATCAGTCTATGTCTGTATGTTGTCTATACAAAAAATAAAATTAAAGTAACTATGATGCTGCCCGCTGATCCAGAGTTGGATACTCTGGATCTATATAAGGCCGATGGTAAAAAGACTGCACTTGTAGATCTTTTTTCTCTTTGATTTCCCATGTGCCGCTGTCCATCAACGCCGCCTCCTTGGAAAGCTTGTCGGCACTCCTGTTATGCTCCCTGTAAATGTGAGAGATGGATATATGGTTAAATGCTGATTTAAGTTCAAGTGCATCTTGTAAGATAGTGCTGAGTGTGTGCATGTGACACAATGCATTGCCATTTATCCAACTGATGATGAGCTGTGAGTCCCCATAAATGTTGATATTTGTGCAGTGGTGTCTCAGGGCGAAATGGAGAAGGTGGCGTAGGGTGATGAGCTCTGCAAAGTTGTTTGTCCCTGCCCCAAGCCCAGCTTTGATACTGTACTGATGATGTTCATTTATGTGGATAATAAACCCTCCACCACAGCTGTTTGAGTTTGCCGCACCATCAAAGAAAGCCCAAGGTATTGTGGAGTCTATTGTAGGAGGTGGTCCAGGCATACGGTGTCGCTGAGGAGGTGGATCGGGCAGTTCAGAAAAAGCAGCTATGATGTGAGCTTCCAACAAGGGCCAATGAATGGGCTTGTTTTCGAAAATGCAGGAGTTGCGGGATTTCCATAAAGCCCAATTAATAATGATAGGCAGGTTTATCAGTTTCGTCCCACCATTTATCTTAGTCCATTCCGTCCAAGCATGTATCACATCCTGACCATTCCAATCGCCTGCAAATTGAATGTGCGCTTTTATGTTGCTCCAAACGGATCTGGTCGCTCTACACTGTAAGAATAAATGGTCAATGGTTTCAGATTCAGCGTTACACATTACGCACCAGCTGGGGCCATGAAACCCCCGTTTCATGAGCTGGTCACCCGTGGGGACTTTGCGCCGCAATATGCACCATGTGAACAGTCTAGATCTAGGAGATGCGGATAATTTCCAAATGAGCTGCCACCAACCAGCGCAGTCGGGTGGTTTTTTGCCCTCAATAAGGTGTAGGTAACCTTCCTTGGGTGTATATACACCGTGATCTGCTATGTGCCACATGAGTTCATCCGAGCCCTTTGTGATATGAATATGTGCTTCCAATAATGCCTCTCTGTAGTTGTCCCACGTCTCATGCCATCTCAGAGGGATGTTCAATTGATTCGCGGTTTTCCATGCCTGCCGAAACATGTCAGAATGTTCCTGATCCGCGATCTGGGCTAAGACCTTAATGTCGAGGGTCGAGAGATAGTCGATGAGTTCTTGTGGAAGCAAGTGACGACCACCACATCCGGACCAGGGGTCTAGTCCAATTCTGATTCTGTTTCCAGCCTTAATTCTCCATACCAAGTTATCTCTGATGAGGGGAAGAGAGTGTAGTAGAGCCTTCCAAACCGAGGATATGCCAGATTTATTCCAATTTGGTAGTCGAGCCCAATCTAGTTTGGACATAGGCCAAATGTATTTATGATAAGAGATCGAGGCCCATAGACTATGAGAGGTTAGAAGTGCCCATCCCATCTTTGTAGCAAGAGCCATGGCAAAAAACGAGAGCTCCTTTAATCCCCAGCCGCCCCATTTTTTTGGAATAGCAATCTTGTGCCATCCAATCCAAGCAAATGTACGTTTATCATGACTCCCAGCCCAAAGATATCTATTACAGAGTTGCTGCAGTTTTGCTAGAATGTTGCGGGGGATCCATGCCATGGCCATCCAGAATACAGGGGTAGCTTCGAGGACAGATTTAATGAGGATTAATCTTCCCGCCCTGGAGAGGTATCTGTGGCTCCAACATGACAGCCTCTTCTCAATCTTTGATACTAACCAGACCCAATCCGCAATCTTTTGACAGGTCGGCTTAAGCCAATATCCCAAGTATTTGAGCCCCCGATCCAATGGCTGTGTATTGAAAGGGAAAGCCGTTCTAGCAATGTGAGATTCATTTACAGAAGTACCTGTCAGAGTGATAGTGGATTTTGCAGCGTTTACTTCCATACCCGTGGCCTTGGAAAAAAGAGATAAAATGCGTGCGAAAGCAGTAGAATCATGAATACTACCATCCAGCAGTATGAGAACATCATCAACAAAGAGGAGATGGGTAAGGTAGCAGATATCAGTTATCTTCAGACCTCGGATGTCTCCTTCCCTTTTGGCCGAGATGAGAAGTCTGCTGAGAGCTTCAATGACCAAGAGGAAAAGCAAAGGAGAGAGAGGACATCCCTGACGAAGCCCCCGCTCAGAGTGGAAGAAATGGGATGCAGAACCATTAATCAGAATGCTAAAAGTAGGGGAAGTAATGCAAGCCATAATCCAATCGATGAAAGGGATGGGAAAACCAGTATGAATGAGGATCATTTTGATATACAGCCAGCTAACCCGATCAAAAGCTTTGGATAGATCAATCTTTAGCAGGATACATCGGAGGCGTTTGGTCCAAATGGAGTGAATAGCTTCTTGAGCAGATCCAATGGCTTCATGAATTTGCCGATTTTCTAAGAATGCAAATTGTTGAGGAGATATATGCCGAGATAGAATGGGTTTGATCCTATTTGCAATAATCTTAGAGATGATCTTGTAGAGCACGTTACAGAGGGATATGGGGCGAAATTCATCAAAAGAGGATGGGTGATCTGATTTGGGAATAAGAGCAATGAAGGTGGAGTTGATGGCATGATATATACTTCCGGTAGAACGGCTTTCTTCTACCACTTTAAGAATGTCCTCGCCAAGAAGTTCGAAGAAAGCAGCATAGAATTCGATTGTCCAGCCATCCGGGCCTGGGCTCTTCTCCTTTTTGAACCATTTAATCGTGCTTTCTAGTTCAGCCATAGTAACTGGTGCTGCTAGGTCATCAGCATCATCCTCCTCAATGAACCGAGGGAAGTGACCAGCGACATTGATAATTTCTGCAAGGTTTGTGCCTGCCGGATTTTTGTACAGGTTCCTGAAATGTGATGTCCCCAGGTTCGAGAGTTTGTTGAATGTATCTGCTATGCCCCCCTCAGGCATAGGAAGATTCCAAATGGTGTTTGCCACCTTCCTCCCCTTCGCAAAATTGTGAAAAAATCTTGAATTTTCATCTCCCGCTTTCAGCCAGATGGCTCGACTGCGTAGCCTGAGAGATTCATCCCTCCCTTTTAGAATGATATTCCTTTGTTTCTCCAGGTCCACCAGCTTATTCTTGTCCTCCTGGGATATGAAACCTAAGTTTCTATCATCCAATAGATTTTCCAATTCCAATTCGATCTTAGATAGGCTTTCGTCCTCCCTTTTCTTTTTCTCCTTTGCCCAGTTTATCACAAGATGTTTTAATTCAGTAAGGTTTTTGACAAAACCCCTGGCAAAAGAAGATTCTCTGTCTATGGGGTGAGCATTCCAATATGATGTGATCAATCCATTGAAACTGGGATCAAGAAGCCACTGATGGTTAAATTTGAAAGGGGCTTTGGGCTTCTGATGGGTCCCAAGGATTTCCAAAGCAATAGGGTGATGATCTGAAATACCCCCAGTACAGACCCATTGTTTGAAAGATTGCAGCCGATGAATCAGGGGTCCTTTCATCAGAAAACGATCCAACCTTCTAGCAAGTGCTGCATTCCCTATTCTTCTGTTTCGCCATGTGGGCTGCTTCTTCTGTACAGGGACATCAATGAGGTCATGCTGTTCCAATAGTCCACTAATGTAGTCTGAGATGGGGTCTCTCTGAGCAGCCTCTCCCCATGATTTGGAGAATCCTATTGAAAAGTTCAGATCCCCTCCTATAATGATGCGATCCGATGCAAAGATGTTTCTACTAAGGAGGTCGCTCCAATAGGGTTCTTTGTGGTGACAGGGTCCGTAGATGTTAATGATTCTCAGAGAACATCCAAGGTCACGACAGAATATATCAGCACCAAGGAATCCCTGACCACCCCAAGAAGATTCCAATTTGATAGATATAGGATTGATGCCGAGGGCCAGGCCTCCAGACCTGCCCATAGCATCCAAAGCAATATAATTCCATTTTGTTCCAACCATGGATAGAGCCCGAACACAATCTTCTGAGGATCCAAGTGTTTCTTGTAGGAGGATGATGTCCGGGTTCTCGACTTCAAAAAGTCGTTTTAGGGCCAGCCTTTTTGGGGTGCTAGCCAATCCCCTACAATTGAAAGAGATAATTTTCATGGAGGACCAGATTTAGGGGGGTAATCGGCTCTAAGGACCCCAGTGATGGTGGCTTGACGCCCAGCGGCAACTTCTGCGCTAGCATTTTTGATGGCTTTTGAAAGGTTTGATTTGCGACCACGAGCTGATGAGAAACCAGGATCCAGAGAAACAATACCCAATCCCGCAGGTGGGGGAGGATCCGGTCGATGCGCACGGGGACGAAGGGAGTATGGATAAGATGATAATGATCTTGAAGATGACGGCGAGGAGGGCGGAGAGGTGAAGGGAAGTGAGGGCGAACCAGAAGATATTGAAGGAGGCGGGATGGGGATATCACATTGTATCATAGTGCATGCAGAAGATGAGAAATGCGCATATGATAAATCAGATGTGATAGGGCAAGAGATAGGATGAGTACCCGAAATATTTGCGGCCGCTGCAGCTGCCCGAGCTCTGGTCAAAGGAGGCGACGACGCAGGCCGATGATGCTCGTGCTCAGATGCTGGCGGAATGGGAGTAGATTGATGAACAGACGATCGCGCTCCAATAGTACGCCCCGAGGTTCTTTGTGGAGTAGGAGCAGGTGCAGAGTCCCCTCCAGCAGATGGTCTTGACAGTTTCGGCCTCCCTTCCTGACCGATAATCAGAGGGCAGTCCTTATAAACATGCCCAATTTGGCGGCATTTGTTGCATCTGAAGGGTACCCCTTCGTAATCCAAGAGTTGTGCATTACTGAAACTTCCCCATCGCAAAGTCATCTTGCCCTCCAAACCCTCTCTGGTATCCAAATATACCAGTATCCTAGCCATGATCTTTTTATTTGAATTCATGTAAGATCGATCATGGTCTAAATAGGTCCCCAATGCATTCCCGATTTTGATAAAAGCTTCTTCCGACCAATATTGAATCGGAAGGCCCGGCAAGCGAACCCAAATAGGACCCGCCCCTATCTGCTCACGCTCAGGGTCGAAAAGAGGGCTCCATCTTTTCAGAAGTACAGGAGCTGATTCAATATGCCAATATTGCGCCAGGACAGTATTGGTGTGTTCTTCTTCAGCAAAATGAATTGAAAACCATCCCCTCGGAAGTTCAATAACCTCTGGCATGACAGTGAACATTTCTCCCCAGATTTCATTTGCCCAAGCCTTTAATCTTTCCGCCGAGAAAGATCGCCCACGAACGTGCCCTACCAAGGTCGTGCGAGCCAATGCCATGGATTCTTCAAAATTTGTTGGATCACCGAGTTGAACTGAGATATCCTTTGCCGTTTCCCTGACACACTTCGTTTTCTTTGATCTCGGGGCAGTAGGGTGATCTGCAAGGGGGTTTGAGCCAGAATCCCTGGGAGAGCGGTTTAAAGCTTGAGGGATGAGGGCCGGCGTACTGAAGCTGCCCGATGTTTTGATTGTCGACGAGACGGGAGGGTAATACCGCAGATCCGGGGCATCCGAAGAGGGGATAGAGGGATTCGATGCAGGGGATATCCCTACGGAGGTGGCGGGGAGAGGATCATGAGGGATATGCTGTTCAGGAGGACCATTCCGGTGGGGAGAAAAATCAATAGTGAAGTCGGCAGACGAAAAGGATTGAAGCAGGGCAGCGGGATCCGGGGATGTAGGCGGAGCTTCAGGTAAGAACGGGAGGATGGATGAAGGTATGGGAACCCTTGAAACAGCAGAAAAGTCGGTGGAGCACCCGGTAACGGCATGAGAAGAATAACCAAATATGTCAAAACCTTCCAACGGGTCGGCGGAATAGTCGACCATCTCGGTCTCCTCGCTATACTCCATTCTAGCCAGCTGTTGAAAAATCCCGTCGCTGTCAGATTCGAAACCGCTGAAAGACAAAACCTCACTGCGCTGTCCAAATACCGGATGCCCTAGTTCCCTCGAGCCTGCAGCTGAGGGTTAACCGAAACCCTTACGGCTAGTGCGCGAGACCTCCATCTTCTCCCCTATATCTATCTTGCCATCCTATGAAGATGCGTGATTCTTATTTCAGACCTTATAGCATTTTAAATGCGGTTTGACATGTCAGTTCGATATTCAGAGCATATTGATTTCTCTTTTTTTTCAATGGCAATGGCATGGTTATGTGTTATATCGGGGTATCGCGGCCATGTCAAACCGCATTTAAAATGCTATAAGGTCTGAAATAAGAGTTGCCTCCGAAGATGTGAACTTGGTATAGGTCAACGTGACCCAATGAAAGCACTAATAAATTGCATCCACTTGGAAAGAACGTTGGTCGATAGTAGACCCCTTATTTTTACAAAGTTCTAATATAAAATTATTCAAATGTGTGTGTTTTTTCCCTAAATTAAAAGAAAAAGAAATCAATGTGTGTGTTTTTTTCCCTAAATTAAAAGAAAAAGAAATCAAAGGAATTTGCATGGAGTGTTTTTCTAAATGTAAGAGTGTCTTTGTAAATTCCCAATGCGTAAAGAAAATTTATGATTTTAAGAAAGTTGGGTAGAAAATTTAGGATGATTTTGAGAAAATTTAGTGGAAAATTTAGTATGATTTTGAGAAAATTTGATAATTTTTTTTGAAAATTCAGAGTTATTGTTGTCAAGTTTCAAAATAGCCATATTTTGTCTAGGAAAAAAGTAGAAATTCAAAAATGGTTTTGAGAAAATTTGACAGAAATTTTTGAAAATCTGAATTATAGCTTTTAAGCTCCTAAATTTTAAGTGTCAAAATTGTGGATGGTGCTGAATCCATTTCCACTAAAAAAATATTATATTTATAAATTTTATGAAAAAAATTAAATTTATAATTTTTTTTGCGAAATTTCAATTAAAAATTCACCATAATAACCAAAAATATGATTTATGAACTCGGTAGACAACCCCAAAATATATAGAATTTAAAACATTACGGAAATTTAAAAAATCTAACCACTCAACAAAACTCATTTAAAAACCTCAAAAATTTAAAAAATTTAACTACTCAACAAAACTCATTTAAAAACCCAATGGAGTAAACCCCAAAAATTTAAAAGATCTAACTACTCAACAAAACTCATTTAAAAACCCAATGGGGTAAACCCCAGAAATTCAAAAGATCTAACTACTCAACAAAACTCATTTAAAAACCCAATGGTGTTGACGTAGGAAACTTGCCATACAATTTGATTTAAAAGCCGCCTTTTTCGCATCCACATGCTTCCATGGAGGGTACGCCAGCATTATTGATACGGAGATTCTCTACGGAATTGCATTTATCAACTCCCGTCAAAACAAAACACGTGCAACACCCTTACGGTCGAACACCCTCTTCGCATGGTTTAATTAATTAAACTACGTTAATAATATAGTTGTGCTTAATAAATGATGGTTGAATATGGTTAAGTTGTGATTTACGAGAGTTTATTTTTATGAATATATAGTTAATTATAATTGATTAAGAGATTATAATAATTAAAGTTGAGTATAGTTGATTAAGGTAGATTTCTATCATGGATGGCTATATTGACTATGGGTAACTATGGTCCATTATGATTGATTTTTTTTAAGCATGGTTGATTATGGTTTAACATGGAGAAACCATGGTTGACTATGGTTGACCACAATTAACCATGTTTAACAAAGGTTGACTATGCTTGCCCATGAAAGACTATAAATGACCATGGTCGATAACATTTGACAATGGTGACCAAGCTTACCATGGTTAACTATTATTGCCCATGGTTGCTTGTGGTTGACCATGGTTCATTATGATTGAATATGGTTGACCAAAATATACCATGGCAGACTATGGAAGACCATGTTGACCATGGGTGACTATGATTTAACATGGTTAATTGTGTGTGACCATGCTTGATTATGGTTGATCATGGATGACCATGGTTGAGTATGTTTGAACATGGTTAAACATTGTTTAACATAGTTGACAATAGTTTACTATGGTTGGTTTTCATCACAATGTGATGTTGGGTAATATATGACACATTACAATGTTAGGTTATGTTTGTCACATTACAACATTAGGTAATGTTTGTCACATTATGACATTGGGATATGTTGGATTGAATCACAATGTGATGATGTTGAATGGTTATGTTTAAATGCAACATCAAGTTATGCTTTTCACATTGCAACATTGAGTTATGTTCATCACATTGCAACATTGGTTTTGTTTAACACACCGTGATGTCAAGTTATGTTTGTCACAATGTGACGTCAGGTTATGTTCATCATATTTTAATGTTAGTAATGTTCAACACATTACATTGTCATGTTTTGTTTGTCACATGCAAAATTGGGTTGTGGTCAAATTGCTAGATCGATTTATGTTTGAAATATGTGAAAAGAAGTTTTGGCTAGGTTCCTTGAAAACATTTCTAATGAACTTTTTCCTTTGTTGTGATGATAGGAACTTTGCACTGGCATGGCATATTGTGTGGAAGGAAACTTACTTGTGATGTGATGTGACACAAATAAAACAATTTTTGCATGACCTAAAAGGTTTGCTTTCACGTGACGCAAAAAATTGTTTCTTATGATGTATCAAACTTAAAATATCTTTCCTTGTCACATTGATAGCAAATCAACTTAAACTTTGTAGATAATGATTCATACTTGTTTTAAGGGCATTGTTGGTAAAATAAATTCATTTATACTATGTAGATGATGATTTAAACTTGTTCTAAGAACATTGATAGTAAATCAAGTTGATTTAAACTTATTATAAAGATATCAACTTAAACTTTGTAAATGACAATTCATACTTATACTAAGGACATTTAAATACACCACACATGCATCATAGAGTGTATGCATGGAACCATGATACACTATGAGCATTATACATCCATATATAATTTTTATATTATGTTCACATTTTTAGAATACAACCACATTATAGTTATGGGTAGTTATGGGTGTGGTTGATAATTATATTAATTATAGTTAATATAATATTAATGCATGTATTTATTAATATTATACAATGACTCACAATTATGAATCTATATTAACTAGTAATAATAATAATAATATAAATCACAAGTATAATTATAATTAATAACAATAATGTCCGTTAAGGAAAATTTGAATGGTTGGAATTAATAATGTCAATGCCATCTATCTCAATTCAAACCCGGGCTAACATACTTGATATGGTTTTCTAGTTATTATATCTAACCAAGGAGTTATAGTGGCAACAACACAATGTAATCCTTAATCGCATAGATGATTGTATGTTCTAGTTATTGATTCATCCTTGTAAAAAAATAAAAATAAATAATAATGTCAACAGTAATATTGTTAATTAATTGTTATTGATACAATAATAATTAATATAAATTAATGTATTAGTGTCCCTGGGTAGCTCACCTGGAAAAGCAGGTAAACATGTTATGTAAAATATTATGAGGTCCTTGGTTCAAACCCCTAATTAACCATGTCCACGTTAGGGGTAAGCGTAGTGCACCTAGTGGTTATAGTTGTCGCAGATGGAATCAACCCCATGTCAGATGAGTATGAGACTACCCCAATTATTGATCCTATTAGCCACCAAAACAATGAAAAAAAACAACTAATACATTAAGTTACTAATACAACTATAACTGCAGTGATATTTTACCCATATATATTGAGTTAAACCAATCCATTGATGAGATATCCAAAGAATCTTTAGAGTTGTTGACACCTAATCTTCATGATTGGGGAATTTGTAAAATAAATAAATCAGGATTGTGAACAGTCATCAGAAGATGAACTGAACAATCACTCCTAATGTATAAAACAATAACATACCTATGGAATAAACACACCAATCAGTTTTTCTGCCTTTGGAGAGTTACTGCCTTGCCTGACATGGTATCAGAGCCAGTTCTAAAAATAGTTGTAACTCCCTTATCTCTGCCACTGCCTCTGTCCTGAAATGCTCTGCCTCCATTGCATTGCATTCACCTGATTACTCTATCCTGAGCGTTGCTTTGTCCTGAGCGCTGCCTCTGTCCTGCGTCTCAACGATGTTGATTCTCTGCGCATGAATGTGTCGGTTATACCTTGACTGGTTGCATCGAATGATTGAGTGGAAGCTGGTTGAAATATCACCGTTAAAGCGTATCTCTTCCCATACCGCCCGGTCGATACCACGTTTGTAATATGTAACTGCGTTTTATCACACTGTCCAGCTTACCAAACGGGTGCTCTGTTGATTGTTTTCGCTGCCTCTCCACACCGTATACCGCTGACAAAGGCTCTGTTGATTGTTTTCGCTGCCTCTCCACACAATTTCTGTAAATCATTCGGTTGGATCTATCCATCCATAGCGTGGAACAGATACTGAAATGTCGTAGCCTCATCACGCATCCTCGTTTCAGCGCAATGCTCGGCTCAGCTATGCAAGATAAAGCCCACAATCCCCGGCTCATGGTACCTGCGTGCCCGCGCACTGAATCCCTACACTATACCTTGCTGCCATTACGTTGAATCCCGCTGCGTTGAAACCCTCTCTGGTTAATACCTCCTTGCTCCACAAATCGCCCGACTCCCAGTATACCACATTGTTTCGGTAATATTGGAAAGCGTATCTCTTCAGGCCACATGCAGAGAGAGGCGTGTTGAGCTTTGCAGCTCTCAATGTCGCTGCGACACTGGATTTGTTACTCACTGGAGTGAACGTGGCCTGAGCTTATTATGCTTAACACTGCGCTTGTTATGCTTAACACTATAATTTATTATTTGAGAGTTACTGGTATAGTGTTGCGCAGTTGAGTTCATGGTATTGCGCAGTGTATACCATTCAAAACGTTTGTTGAGTTCATAGTGTTGCGCAGTTGAGTCAAAGTATTGTGCAGTGTATATCATTCAAAACGGTTGTTGAATTCATGGTATTGCGCAGTTTATATCATTCAAAGCGTTTATATATCATTCAAAGTATTGCGCTGTTTTCAAAGTGGTTTATATATCAAAGCATTTGTGGTATTGCGCGTTTTTCAAAACATAGTAGTATTGCACAGTTTTTTTTTTATCATTTGAATGGTAAAAAAAAAAAGGCATTAAAGTGATATATTGAAGTGATATGTACAATGAAATGCTGATGCTTCTATCAAACATTAGAGGAAAATATAGTGCATAAGGCTGTAACGTAAGGAATTTTTTTTCAGCAGAAGTTTTTTTTTACAAAATGCATTCAATCATCTCTATGGTAGGGATAGTTCTCACTGGCAAGAAGAACTATCCTGAATGGTCCCGGATGATAAAACACACCCTCATCTTCAATGAGTTGTGGAAGGGAGTGTGTGTCGGAGAAGGAGACAATGACCCAGTACAGCCTACATCAAACAAAGAGCTCGTCATTTGGGATAACAAGAACAGCAAAGCATATGCATTAATCGCAGCATCTGTAAATGAAGAAGTAAGTCGCCATATTTCATCATATTCAACTGCCTTTGAAGCTTTACAAAAGCTCAAAGAACTCTATGACTCACATTCTGCACTTGAAGTTGTTCAACTCATGATTAAACTCTTCACTCTTGAACTGAAAAATAATGATCCTCTTGCTCTTGCATCTGAAGTAAAATCCATAATGCATGATATCAAATCCACTAAGGTTGAGCTGGATATCACTCTTATTGCTTTTCTCAAGGCACTCTATCCTACTTACTCCAATTATCTTGAGTCTTTACAAGCAAATGGAAATCTTAAAGATATAACCTTTGACTCTCTTGTGAAAAAGTTTGCTGAAAGAGAGAAAGCCTTTGGAAAGAAGACAGTCCCTGAATCTTTTGAAGAGACTGTTTGCCTTGCTCATAAAGAAAAGCATCCTGCTCAATATTCTACAAGAGGAAGATACTTCAGAGGCAGGGGGGGCAGACATTCTCAAGGAGAAAAAGCAGATCTGCATTGCATTCGCTGCAAACGAAATGGATCACATGATGCTTCTACATGCAAGCTACCATGGGACAAAATTGAGCAGAAAAGAAACCAGCAGAAAGGTAAAACTGATGATACAAACAAAGGTAAAGCACCTGAATCCGCTCACTATATTGAGGCACAATGTAACATTGAAGTAAATGAAGATTTGTTTAATGCTTCACTTGCTTCTTCGAAAAATGATTGGTTGCTTGATTCAGGAGCAACCTGTCATATGACTCATAGGAAAGATTTTTTTGAAGATTTCACTGACAATGTTGATGGAGCAGTATACTTTGCAGATCAGTCAAAAATCAAGCCATCAGGGCTTGGCACAATCAGGCTTAAACTGCCTGGTCTTCCAGACTTTCTTCTGGATCATGTTCTATATCTCCCTCAGCTCAAGAGAAACTTGTTGTCCTTGGTCCACATCTGCCAGCAAGGTCACTCCATTCATATGTTTGATGGCAAGCTTGAGGTAAGAAAAGCATCTGACCACTCACTTGTCATGAGGGGAATAGAAGAAGAAAGACTTCTCAAACTACAAGGAACCTCTGCTCATGCACAACATTTCTCATATATTTCTCATCATGAAGAAGGTACACTTCCATCAAGTTTATTATGGCATGCTAGATTTGGACATTTAAACTATGACAGTCTCCGCTTATTGAAGAAAAATGGTGTTGCTGGTTTGCCTACAATTCCTAGGAAACATAAGCAATGTGATGCTTGCATTCTAGGAAAGCATAGCAAACAGTCTTTTCATGATTCACATTCAAGAGCACATAGGAAGCTTGAACTCATTCATTCAGATTTATGTGGTCCAATGCATGTTCCTTCTGCAAATGGAAATAAATATATCATGACATTTATTGATGATTACACCAGAATGTGTTGGGTTTATTTATTGAAGAACAAATATGATGCTTTTCAAACATTCAAGAATTTTCATAAATGGATTGAAAATGATGCACAATCTCATATTGGGTCTATTCGCACTGATAATGGAAAAGAATATACATCAAATGAATTTGAAAACTATCTTCGCCAACATGGGATCAAACATCAAACAACTGTACCTTATAATCCCCAACAGAATGGTGTAGTAGAAAGAATGAATAGAACAATTTTGAATATGGTACGATCCATGCTTTTCTTCAAAAATGTAAAGATAATGTTTTGGGCTGATGTTGTTCTATGTGCTGCATATATAAAGAATAGATGTCCATCTAATGCTATAAGAAACAAGACTCCTTATGAATTGTGGTATGGACATGTTCCTTCGGTAAAACATCTCAGGATCTTTGGTTCCACCTATTACGCTTTGATACCAAAGGTACATAGAAACAAACTTGGTGCTAGAAGTCGTAAGTGTATCTTCCTCGGGTATTCAAACACCCCTAAAGCATACCGCCTCTATGATGAAGTAAATAAAAAGTTTGTTGTATCTAGAGATGTAATTTTTCTTGAATCATCCAAATCTGACAATGTTGTTGAGCGGCAACTTGATCGCTTGGATAGATTCACAAAAACGAAATCATTTCAAGAATTTGATAATCAGATTCCACATCTTGAAGGGGGGATTCCTATACTAGATCAACATGTGGAATCTTCTTCTGAAGAACAATCTCCCCTGCATGAAACTCCAACAACGGATGATCCTTTAAGTGATGTAATTGATAGAATTGGGAGACTCAATCTTGATTCAGTCCCAACTCAATCAACAGAGCAGCCTGGACCATCTCAGAAAGGTCCCCCAAAGTGGCTGACAAAGACACTTGAAAGTGTTCATCCTGATGAAATTGGAAAAACAGGAACCAGAAATTCAAATGGACAAAATGGAGGTGATGTAGATAACTCTAATTCACCTGTTGATATGGATGTTACTTATGATGATAATGATTCATACTTGTTTTAAAGGCATTTACTATAAAATAATTTCATTTATACTATGTAGATGATGATTTATACTTGTTCTAAGGACATTGATAGTAAATCAAGTTGATTTAAACTTATTATAAAGATATCAACTTAAACTTTGTAAATGATGATTCATACTTATACTAAGGACATTTAAATACACCACACATGCATCATAGAGTGTATGCATGGAACCATGATACACTATGAGCATTATACATCCATATATAATTTTTATATTATGTTCACATTTTTAGAATACAACCACATTATAGTTATAGGTGTGGTTGATAATTATATTAATTATAGTTAATATAATATTAATGAATGTATTTTTTAATATTATATAATGATTCACAATTATGAATCTATATTAAATAGTAATAATAATAATAATATAAATCACAAGCATAATTATAATTAATAACAATAATGTCCGCTAAGGAAAATTTGAATGGTTGGAATTAATAATGTCAATGCCATCTATCTCAATTTAAACTCGGGCTAACATACTTGATATGGTTTTCTGGTTATTATATCTAACCAAGGAGTTATAGTGGCAAAAACACAATGTAATCCTTAATGGCATAGATGATTGTATGTTCTAGTTATTGATTCATCCTTGTAAAAAATTAAAAATAAATAATAATGTCAACAATAATATTGTTAATTAATTGTTATTGATACAATAATAATTAATATAAATTAATGTATTAGTGTCCCCAGGTAGCTCACCTGGAAAAGCAAGTAAACATGTTATGTAAAATATTATGAGGTCCTTGGTTCAAACCCCTAATTAACCATGTCCACGTTAGGGGTAAGCGTAGTGCACCTAGTGGTTATAGTTGTCGCAGATAGAATCAACCCCATGCCAAGTGAGTATGAGACTACCCCAATTATTGATCCTATTAGCCACCAAAACAATGAAAAAAAACAACTAATACATTAAGTTACTAATACAACTATAACTGTAGTGATATTTTACCCATATATATCGAGTTAAACCAATCCATTGATGAGATATCCAAAGAATCTTTAGAGTGTTGTGATGGTGCTTTGTTATTTATGAATATGAGGATTGACAAATGTTTGAAAACATGGAGTGCCACTTTTGAAGCTCCATATCTTTGGTAATCAATGTATTATGTCTTCGAACTATGATAATGAACTGAGTTCTTATGGTGTATTGGACTCTGATTTTAGCCTGCTTTGCTTTCGTCTTGGTTTTAAGTCTAAAGGTTGAGTAAGAATCCTTAGATATAACCTCGATTTGATAGTTTCAAGAGCTTTTGGCAGAATATGTAAAGTCTAGTCCTTTTGCTAAGTCCATGGGATAAATTATATGTACATTCCCCTTTTAGAATATAAATTCTTTTATTTTCATTCAAAATATATATAGAAAATTATTAAGTTAAATTATTAATAAATTAATATAATTAGTATATTAATACATTAATTTAGTAATGCATTAATGTATTGATATAAGAATTCTATGTAAAGGCTTAATATCCTATGAATTATTTAATAAAACCTTATTTATTAATTACATCTTAATATTTTAAATTTTCTTATGGAAATAATTTATTAAATTATTATTTATGAGTTATATTCAACTAATTTACTCTCTCATCTAGAAATTATTTATTAAATCAATTATTTATTAATTATTTCTAGACAATTTATCTAGTCAAATGGAAATAATCAGTAAATCATTTATTTATGGATTGTTTTCATTAATTAACTCAATAAATCATTAGTTTTAAGTTATTTTAACTTTTGACCTTTTCATTTCGCAAAAAATAATAAAATACCAAATTAGCTAGATCTTAATTTGGTCCATAATTTAATTAATAGATTGTTTTGATTCCCAAATGGACTTAATCAATGTGTGTTAAATTAATATTGATTTTAAGGGCTCAACTTGGGTCATGAACCAAACATTTATTTTAGTGGTGTGTAATTGTGTGCAAGTGAAATATGTTGCAATTGAAAATAATATTGCTTTGTAATGAAATTAGATCTAATTAACTGTTGAAAAAAGTAAAGGAGTTGTCTTTATGTGAGACTTTTTGGAGTTTTCGACGGATTTCTTGTCGGAATTCGATGAAAAAATTATGGTAAAATCTTGATTTGTGTTGTTTAAATTGGGTTTTTGAGTGCATATATGGATTCAACATGCTCAAAAGCCCTTGGGGCACTTCAATTGTGAAAATTTCACTTGTTGAACTTGTGATTTCAATGAATCTTTGTCAAATTCTTTTGACGATGTTGGACCCACCGAGATGTCAAAGGGTCTCCCCGGTAAGAAGTCCCAATTAGACCTCAGATCGTTTGGTGTAGGAGTCCCAGCAGTGGGTCGTATGGTAATTCCTTGACTGCGGTTTCACACAGAGGCAAGTAAGATGTCCCTGTTGGTAGTAAGGGTGTGACATATGCAGTAAGTCAAGGAAGGTGCATGAGAGGTTCTAACACACAGAGGGTGATGTGAGTGCACCCCTTGGAAGCCTATGATAGCATGGAGTTAACAAGGGAACACACAAGCAAATATGCATCACAACATGGAAGGCAAGTAAGCTAGCAATCCAAAGTGATGGTTAAACCAACAACACATTTTAGAAAGATTCATACATACATATACAGAAATAGCTACACATGCATGCGTAAGAAAACATATACATATATCATTTAGAGTACTCAAGATAGTTGAAATAAAATACAACATATGCATGAAACGTGTTGGCTCTATTATATTAAGAAGTGTAAGTTCCATTCATACAATACATCCATGTCCAACCACTAGTTCCGACAGCGGAACGTTACAGCCACAACTGCCTGCTCCTCTAAAGAGATATACTAGCTCTGCGCAGTGGAGAAGCCAAGGCTCGTTACAATACTGTCCAAGCTCTCTCTAAGATAGTCCTATCAGAAGCTTGGTTGACCAAAATCCTATACAATGAGTTATGAGGGACTATTTATAGCAAAGGGTGGGGTGGCCCTTGACATTCCCCTTTGTGACAGTTCATCTACCCTCATGACTCTTCATCTACTCTATGACTATTACATCCAACTATCGACACTTGAACTTACACTTGACAAGACGTTACATTACAATGCACATGTACCCATGTGATACAAAATGGCTTGAGAAAGCCATGCAAGACATCACTATGACTTGGAAAACTATTGGAAGACCAACTCTTCAACATCTTCACGATGGTTGACAGTAGCGAACTGATGCCAAGCTCAGTAGTCCACGATGGTGTCCGTGTACTCTAAGATGACATCTTTTAGGAAATGAACTCTTGCCTTCATAGCATCCGGGTACACTGCTCGGGCTCCTTTGTCCAACTCGTCTGATAGCATGTGCATCATTGTCTTGAGTGCGATTGGACTAGAAACATACTTGTGCATGGTGTGTGCACTTGACAAGTCTGGGTTGGTGGCTATGCGCATCAACTCGTAAAGGTACGAGTCAAGCTCTAGTCGGACCTGTGCCTTTGTCTTTGCCTGGGTTAGTGTCCCAATAGATGGGATCACATGTACATGCACAACGACATCCATACTCTTGAATACACGTGCATGGGAAGCCTGTAGACTAGCGATGAGTTATGAGAGCTCTTTATAGTTTCAGATCTGATTTGAATGCATGCCTTTAGCTTGACTGCTCTGGGCTTCATCATCTTAGGCAAGTGAAGCCGAGCTCCCTTGTATCTCATTGTCCATGTTTGCATGTAATCAACAACAAAATGCACGTTCAACATGATACATGCTCTTCTAACACATCGTTGGTGACAACCGTTGAGATGGACAACTGCTTATGCATGGTACCAAACTTGGAATACAACACCCGCATGACTGTGTCATGGGACAATACTTCATCCAGTATTGCCTTCTTCAATTCTGCTCGGGCGAATGCTATAACCAAGTCTCCTCCCTGCTTGGCCATCTATAGCTCCTTATCCATTCACTCGTTCTTAGCTATCAAGAAGCGAACACTCGAGATAGTGGCTTTGGCATATGCTCTGCTAGCATCGGTCAATTCTGTTGGATGTTTGTGCACCTCAGACATGATCACTTGTTCTGCAAAATGTGCAAGAGATGTATGATCATATGAAGTTGACACTCTGCGAGATTTCACAACTCTATGTTGGGACTTGTCGAATGAGATGTTGTGCATCTCCTCCTCTTAATTGTCTCCAAGGATTTCAGTGTCTCCTTGGTCACTTGGGAGTTGCTCCTCTTCTGGACATGATGAAGTTGGTGGGTTAACCTCTTGGTGATGAGGCATGACGTCGTTGTCTTGCTCTGACTCCTGTTTCTCCATATCTATATCCATCTGTTCAAGTGCTTGCTCTATCTCCTTAGTGAAGTATTTCTCCTGTGATAGCTGACCCTGTCTGCCTGATGCCAGTTGTTCTTATGAGTCTACTATCTGTACGGGCAGAGTTTCATCTATCTGCGCAAATTGCACCCCTTATTGTACCTATTCCTGATACACTTCCTTCTCCTATCTGCGCAGCTTCTATTCCGTCCAAAGTTTCTCCTTCAACTCATGAAACTCCTTCTCTATTTCCTCCATTCTTCATTTTTCCCTCTACCTTTGCGCGTTTCTCTTATCGCGTTGTTGCTTCTTTCCTTCTATTGCTAAATATACTTTCAGCACAAGTGGATCTACTTGGAAATTGCAACTTTGCTCTTCCTCCATGTTGTCAGCAATCTTCCTCTTACCCTTGCATGCACTGGTATGTTTACCTCTACTGCTGCTGCTTTTGGTGCTCTCTGGGATGCTGCGTCACTATCCATTCCACAACGAGACCGACTGGCTCATTGAGCCTAAAGGAGTTGTAACAATATGTCCATGGGTCTTCCTCCACCCAATGACATGCCATGTGGATCTAGTTAAATTGTAATCTCATGTAGTGGTCTTTCACAAGACAATGTGGGTCGAATGGATATTTCTTCATCTGTTCTGCTTCGACATCCGCATGCTTGAAAGTTTGTATCTCGTAAAACTCAATCTGCAAAAGAAGAGCGGCCAAGGTTCCTTCTTCTTCCAGTGAAACCTAGATGATAACCCTACTGAGATGTGATATGCTACTTCCTGCATGACGAGTTTGTCCAAGGAAAACTTTAGTAGAACAAGCGGAGGCTTCTCCGCACTGTACATTCGTATGAAGGTGCTGGACGTTGAGGCATACGAATCAGCTTTATCGATCAGTGCCTCCATTGTTGCCTTCGACATGTAAGGTGGATCCTGTTTGAATATCATCTTGTAAACCGAGGTGACAAAATGATAGGACATCTGTGTGGTAACCCCTCTGAAGCTGCATTCAGACAACATCTTATAATAAGTGTTCACAAAGGTCTCCACCGGTGTCCATGCCCACTTCAAGCCTGGGAACTCCTGATGGGCACAGATTGCATCCAAGATGTAGGCGAACATGTAGATTCCTGCTTGCATACCTTTAGACGGTTGTCGAGCCCTTGTTACCTATTATTTCAGCTGATGAGCCAACATGTTGGACGAGTTTCATACTTTGCCTTCTCTGGCCAGTTGGTCCAATGCGATCACCCAACTCTATGGGAAGGTTTCCGTGCTTTTTTGGCCATACAGTCGACATGAAAAGATGACCAAGTATTGATACACCTTCTACAGTATCTTCGTCTTGTAGATCTGGTTGGGTGTCATCTTGAATTTGGTCAGCTCCTTCACCTAGTTCTTCAAGATATCTTTGGAGTTGGCATTGTTGCTAGGTATGCTAAAGGGAGTCTCCATGGTGATCAGGGGCCTCAACATCTGATACATATCATCATAATCCTGTGCCCTAAAGGTAGCAATATCCATCCCGCTAACACTACTCAATGTCATCGTCTCAGGATCAGTGTGCGAGACGATCCAATGTATCATGTCCACGCATGGGAGCACAGGATACCATCATACAATCCAGTACAAGTTGGACTTGTGGATGTTCACATAGACTTGGCAGTCTTCGAGGTCTTCCCCAAATTTTCCTACAAATGCATCATTGACCTCTTGTTATTTCAGCTTGTCGTCCTTGTCTACAATCAATTTGGTGTCTTCATAGATCAGCAGACTTGTAGACACTCGCTCAACTACTGCTCCAGTTGCACTTCCGTCAATGTCCTTTCATCCTACTCTCTTGGAGGCCATTGATCCTGAACTGCTAAGAGGTGAATGAACACCTACTATATCTGGAGACAAAGTGGCATGCACGGCCATAAATATGACAACTAAAACCAAAGAAAACTTGAGGAATGACATGCAACATACCTGAGGATTGACTAGCAAGCATTGAGCAATTTTTCCTGGGAGGTTGGGAGACTGGCTGTGAAAATTATGCAAAAGGCAGTTTGGGCTATCTGGGGATGCTGGTTGGTTGTTGGAATTATGCAATGTATAATCCAGGTTGGCTTGCTGCCTACTGGAACTGCGCAATGTGCAATTTCAGCTGGCAATGGTTACAGGCCTAGTAACTGCATTGTGCAATTTTTTGGGCCAACAATTATTGTTTGTTGGCTTAATGGGCCCTGACTCAGGTTTAACATTAATTTAGCCAAACAAATCCCTACACTACTAGCCCTTTTGGCATCAATCCAGGAAGCGCGGACTAAAGTCTCACTCGAAGCAGTATGGGGGGATGCTGGAACCAAGTTTCCGTACTCAAAGATGGCAGTGATGTTGTTTTATGCCATAATTCTACCTTCGCGCAGATCTGTAAACCCCTTAGGGCTTATCGATATACTTCTCTTAATCAGCCTCTAGAACTTCGTGAAGGTCTACGACAGTCGTTCACAGACCTTAACCAGGCGAATCAACCACTTGCGTGATTCTGTAATTACTCTTATTTCCATATTTACCCAGATCGTCTTAAGTATCTAATAACTTCAATATGCATTAATATGTTCTTCGCATAAACATATATTATAATTGCGTACAGATAACAATGTAAAACATATAGATTCGTGTATCAATATAACATTAAATCATGAAACCGATCTTAGCGTTTGGGACACCGATTTGAGGGAGAAACTCTGGTGAAGGAAGCTCTCTGAACTAGGGTTTGAAGGTAACAGTTTCAACTGCAGCCTTAGTACTTACTCTAGAGCAGAATAGAGCTAGAGCGGTAGAGCTTCACCAAAGGGGGCAAACTCTGACCCGATAGATGGAAAATGCGGGGTCCATTGGGACCTCATCATATAAACAGATATTGACGAACAAGGAGAAGGCAACACAGGATGGGGTACAAATATTAGGGTATGAGAAGTTAGGTCAGGAGAATCTAACTAGCAAGGGGAAGAGAAATAATGAGGGTAAAAATACCAAGAAACAGAAAGAAAATGTTGAAAGAAAAAGCACAGCGGACAGAGACAGCACGAATCCTTCCCAAGCATAGATTTCACAAGGAAACAAGCCGGAGAAGGAACAAGCAATGGTAGAGGAGGAGGATCTAAAACAAGACAAGGAGGAAAAGGGAGGAACAATGCCAGCAACCACTAGGAAAAAAATCCAGGGTTCGTGCAAGCCTAAAACCACTGAAACCCTAAGGGTAATAATTTCTGACCCGGAACTTCAATTGTACTGTGACCACATGGTTGAACATGTAGTGATCTGCAGGTTCATGGGGTTCTGGCCAATAGAGCGAGCACTGTGCATGTGGATAAAGAAACAATGGAAACCCAAAGGAGATGTAAGGCTACACTTAGGAGCCAAGGGTTTCTTTACAGTAGTTTTCTCCAATCTGGAAGACAAGGATCGAATATTTGATGGAGGGCTGTATTTCTTTGCCTCAGCAGGTCTTTACATGAGGCCATGGAAACCCAACTTCATACCAAAAAGGAAACCTTCAAACAGGTACCAGTATGGATTCACCTTTTCTCTCTTCCGATTGACTATTGGGGACATGCAACACTGGAACAAATAGGCAACAAGTTAGGAACCTTCATCAAGGCCTCAGAAGCGACATTACAAAAAAGATATACCTCTTGCGCTAGAATCTGTGTAGAGATGGATGTTTTGGGAGCATTACATGAGGGCCTATGGTTGGAATACAGAGACGAAGTATATTTCCAAGCCATAGACTATGAGCAAATCCCGTTCCGTTGCAGAAAATGTCATGAGCATGGACATTTGATCAGAGAATGCCCAATGAACAAAATGGCAAGGGAAAACAAGGAAAACAAAGGAGATAAGAACAAAGAAGCCTTTACACGACCGAATGCCAAACAGAGAGCAAATAAAAAATGACAGACTAAAGCAAGCACTTCACATGGAAATACAAGCAATGCATTTGAGGTGTTAGAAACAGAAATGGAGTCAGAGGACAACAATAAAGAGCAAGAAGCAATGAAAATAAGCAGACCCACGACAACACCAGAAATGAAAGAACTGGTGGCAAAACCTTCAAATATTACCCCTCAGGTTCAAGGAACAACGGAGGGGGCAGAAGAAGATTCGGAGATGTTTACCAACGAAATTGGGCTCGAAGATATGGAATTAAGTGACATGCTAGAGCAAGAAGGTATGGATCTACCAAATATGGTAGAAGACTGGAAAAAGAAAGGAATGGAACACATATCGGAAGAGGAGGTAAACAGAATCAATGACATATTCATAGCAAGGCAACAGGCAGAGCTGGAGTTGCAGAGAAAGTTCTTGGGAACAGCAAAAGGGCTAGGGGTACGAATGCAGGGACTGCATCAAACCTCCAACAACTCCAAGCACCAGAAAAAAAGAGGAAGAAGGACTAACAATGAAGCATTACAAGAACTGGGACAGATGCTCTTAAATTCAGGTAAGATGAAAGCCCTTGAGGCATTCTCACTAACCTCCTAAACTTTGTTTAAAATGAAAGTTCTTTCATGGAATGCTAGAGGGCTAAATAGCAAAAAAAAACAGCATTTGTTAAAGAAGAAGGTCCAAAAGGAACAACCAGACATAGTGTTTGTGCAAGAAACTAAATGTTCAAGCAACACGATGGTCAATATCAGCAAAAAACTGGGTAAAAGTATGGAATATTTAGAAACTGCAAGCAATGGATGGGAGGGAGGCATGGCCATTATGTGGAATCCACAGGTCATCCAGCTCATTTCCTCTGAAGCTACCAAATCTTACATATCAATAGAAGTCCAAATAGTAGGGAATTCAGAAACATATCTATGCACCAATGTCTATGGCCCTCAGAAACTAGAGGCCAAACTACTATTACTAAGAACTCTATCCAACTTAAAGCTAAGATATCCTCAAGCAAAAGTGATCTTTGGAGGTGATTTCAATATGATCACTTCGCTCACGGAAAAGAGAGGAGGTATTAGAATGCTCAACAGGGACTCTGAAGCTTTCATAGACTTCATTAGATCGGCCAAACTGGTAGATGTCTTCCCCAAGAGCGGCGCTTTCACATGGAACAACAAAAGGGGGGGTGAAAGGCAAATAGCCTCTCGTCTAGACAGATTTTTAGTAACAGAATCTATTCTCCTGGAAGGGATCACTGTAGAATCGGACATTCTTCCCAATGGAGGGTCGGACCATTGGCCCATAACAATGACTGCAGCAATCCAAGGCACACCCAGAAATAAACCTTTCAGATTTGAAAAGTTTTGGCTCACACATCCCGAGTTCATTCAGAAAATTGAGCAATGGTGGAAAGAACTGTTAGGCATAAGGGGAACCAAAATGTATCTTCTACAGGCTAAGCTTAAACACATCAAAGCCAGAATCAAAGTCTGGAATCATGAAGTCTTTGGCAATATATTTAAGGAAAAAAAGAAACTGGAGGAGCAAATGGAACAAATTCACGAGGGATGGATCCAAGGTAACATAGACCAAGAGACTATGAACAGAGAACAAAAGCTAATGCAGGACTAGCAGTTACAATGCCAACAGGAGGAAACACTTTGGAAGAAAAAGTCTCGAATTCAATGGCTTAAGGAAGGCAAACAGAACACAAAATTTTTTCATAGATCTGCCATTGACCACAGAGGGGCTAACAAAATTCTAAGCCTTAAAGATGATCAGGGAACCTCTGTACAGACTCATCAGGAAATCTCAAGCCTTCTTATAACCCACTTCAGCCAGATTGCTCAGGAACTGGAGATCGACAGAGAGGAGGCCATTGAGGAACTTCTAACTTCCATCCCCAAGCTCATCATGGAGGAGAAAAACATAGCTTTAAATCGAGAAATCACCTTGGAAGAGGTGGAAGAGGCCGTAAAAGATATGCCAAATGGTAAAGCACCTGGGCCAGATGGATTTACCATTGACTTTTACAAAGCTTGTTGGGAGATAGTCAAGATAGAGGTATGGGAAGTAGTGGAGGACTCCCGGCGCTCCTCTTCAATCCTCAAATCCCTCAACTCTACATTCCTTGCCCTTATTCCAAAGGAGGAGGAAGCTAACACTCTGTCGAAGTTTCATCCAATTGCACTATGCAATGTCTTGTACAAGATTATTTCTAAAGTCATTGCCAATCGAATGAAACCAATTCTTCTAGGTATTATTTCGGAAGAGAAATCAGGCTATGTAGAGGGGAGACAGATTTTGGACAATATCTTACTAGCACAAGAGATGATTCACACTCTTCAAACGCAGAAGAAAGCAGGTATGATGATGCAGTTAGACCTATCAAAGGCCTATGATAAGGTAAACTGGCACTATTTAAAAGCTATTTTAGAAGCCTTCGGTTTTGCTAAACAATGGATAATCTGGATCCTAGCCTTGGTCAAATCCACAAGATTTTCAATACTGGTTAATGGAGCCCCAACAGCCCAGTTCACTCCTTCGCGAGGTTTGAGGCAAGGGGATCCCTTATCCCCCTTCCTTTTTGTGATTTTAATGGAAGGTTTAAGCAGACTAATCAGAAGAGAAAAAGAGGAAGGAATCATTGAAGGACTCCAACCCTTGCCCACTAGCCCTGCAACAACACATCAATAGTTTGTAGATGACACAATGCTGCATGGCATGCCCTCGGTCAAAGAAGCTATGGGATACAGAAGTATTCTCAATCACTTCAGCAAAGCCTCAGGTATGGAGCTCAATCTAACAAAATCCTCTATTTTCTTTTTCAATACGCACCTAGCTGTACAGAAAAATCTCTCAACCATCCTAGGTTTCAAAAGATGCAACCTCCCCTCAAGATACCTCGGCATACCACTGACTGACAAGCCCTGGCAGAAATTGCACTGGGAAAAATTTTTAGCCAACCTAGAAAAAAGATGTCATCATTGGACACACAGAACCCTTAACTTGGCAGGTCACCTTGTCCTCACCAAAGCTGTCCTCCAAGCCATTCCGCATTACATGCTTTCCATTCTCCCAACACCTAAAGGGGTTCTTCAGAAGATGAGGGTCATCCAAAGGGCTTTTCTCTAGTCGGGTAATTCAGGGAAACAGAAATGGTCTCTAATGGCATGGGATAAGCTTTGCAAACCCAAACATCTGGGAGGGTTGAATCTGCAGGACCCATTCACAGTTAACCGTGCCTGTGGAGCAAAATTATGGTGGAGGTGGCTGAAGGAACCCAACTTACCATGGGCCAAACATTGGAAAGAGAAGTATGCTCACAATCACACACTGTAGAATTTAATCCAAATGCAAGAAACTACAGAGGGCTCTCCAATTTGGAACTTGGTGAGAACTAACCAGCATATAATTCAGGAGTAGAGTTTTTGGGAAATTTGAGACGGAAAGACTGCCCTTTTCTAGGAAGATGCATGGCAACAACTCCCTAAGTTGGAAAGCCTTGAATTCTTAGATATCTAAAGTAGAAACCAAGAGCTAGGGAGAACAACAGTGAACCATTACTGGAAACTTAATGAAAATGACCAAGCATGGAGAATGTGGATATTCAGTGAGACAGAACCTTTGGAAGAAGAAAACAACAGTTTAAGGGAGCTGAGAACAGAGCTGGCCAAAAGAAGGATAAGGAGAGCATGGGAGACTGACCAATTACACTGGGGTAAGCTTGAGGGGGGCAACTTCACACTCAAAGAAGCAAGAATCTATATAGAAGGAACTGAGCATGAAGAAAAAGTCAATTGGCACAACAAAGTGTGGGACGCTCAACTATGGCCGAAGATTAAAACTTTCCTCTGGCTCCTGATGCACCGAAGAACGCTTACATGGGAGAACCTTAGGAAAAAAGGGTTCATAGGCCCATCTCATTGCCCCATGTGTGGAATTGAGGAGGAAACCATGAATCACCTCCTCAATACTTGTGAATGGGCAGACAGCCTCTGGAACTGGATGGAAACCATTCTTAAGAGAACGGATAGGGTAAGGAATTCAATTCAGGAAACCATAGAGAATTGGAGAGGTAATTTCTCCAATACCCAAATGGTTAATTCAATTTGGAAACTTATCCCAGGGTTTATAGCATGGATAGTTTGGAAAGAAAGAAACAGGCGAGTATTCCAAAATGAAACCCAAAGCATAAACTTTACAAAAGATACAATTCTGCAAAACATTAAACAAACAGTTCTCTCCAAAGGGAAAGTAGAACAGGACAAGAACATCTCAATCTCAGACTTACAGATTCTGAAAGCATTTGATATTGATATGGGAACCATCACGTTTTCATCAAATCATCGACAACAACAAAGTACCAACGTGAATACCTGGATTCCTCCACCTACAGGCTTCCTCAAACTCAACTTTGACGGGGCCTCTAGGGGAAATCTGGGGCCTGCAGGCATTGGCGGTGTTCTTAGAGATAGCAAAGGAGAAATTCAACATATATATAGTCAATCGTTGGGTGAAGGGACTAATAACGAAATGGAATTTGCAGCGCTAGAGCAAGGATTGAGAATTCTCAGACGACTGAAAGCTGGAGCCACCGTGGTGGAAGGGGATTCTCAACTAGCGATCACGACAGCAAGAAGAATGTATATAGGAACCAAACCGAGTAAGGTCACAAAGCATTGGAGGCTTGCCAAGGTTACAGAACTCATCGCGGATCACCTATCATGCCTGGATGGGATAATCCTTCATGCAGTGAGAAGAAAGGCGAATGTAGTGGCAGATCATTTGGCCAACTAAATCGATAATCCCTCAGCCTACCCGGACACATGTTGGCATGAGGTCACATGCATCGAACTTCGGAACAGGTGCACACTTCTATCGAGGCAAGACATAAGTTAACAGAAGAAGTGGTGAAGGGGTACGAAGGATTTCCCCTTAACAGGTGAATGAAGACAACCAATCAGAGGGACAGAAGGAGAAGTGGGCGGCAGACCCAGGAAGTACAAAAGAAGAAGTGGGAATTAATACACAAGGACAAAGTGCTAGAACCAAGAAGCACATCCAACAAAAAATATGAGCAACGCCGGCAGCAAATCACAAAGGAAGACACTTGGCAATCCACAAATTGGCTCAAGCGTGGCAGAGTTAATAATAAGGATTCGTATCATGAACAGGAATGTGGGAATTGGAGCAGCAGTTATTATGGCAGGATATGTGCTTATCCGACGACAAAGTGGGAAGCCTCAGGCCAAACAAGGTTCCCATCTACTATAACTAAGGCCTCCCACCAGGAGTGCGACACTCTGCTTTCCCACGGCATGCAACATAGCAACAGTTGTGTTTTTAGTAGTCTCAAGGTTTCTATGCTCTGCAATAGTAGTATGGCTCATGAGGGAAGCCGAAATGTCTCAGCTAACAAAGACCTTTAGAAAGTACGAGAATCCTATGAAACCAGGACCTCCCTCAAAGAAAAGTGCAAGATAGAAGAGCTAGAAGCGATTGTCGCAGAGGAGGAAGAGCATCTGGAGGAGCAGGATTTGGAGAAGGAAGTGGAATGGATTCAAGATCCGGGAACTACGACCACTCGGGCCACTCAATTTGTGTGCACTCAGGCTGAGATGTGGAGGATGAAAACTATGTTAGCCAAGGCGATAAGCATGCAGGGGGAATACATCAATCAAGCTCATCAAGCTATCTCCCTAATTTCTACAGAGCACACGGCGAAACTAGACGCATTAGATTTCAATCTCAGTGCCCTGGTTCAAGAAGTCGGCACTCTCTCACAGAAAATGAGTGTCCTAATCAGTCTCCTTAGGCACTCCATTCGTCAGGATCCCTCAGCTGTGGGGGAGGTCTCGGAGGAAGCTATAGGTACTAGTCAGGGGAAATGGACCACTCAGCGCACTCCCAAGCCTGGGAAATCGACTGCTCTGGCCAACCCGGATGCTCCAACCAAAGATTATGTTATCCTTAAGCTGTAATGGCTTTTCAGTTTCAGTTTGCACTTCTTGTTTTGACATGTTTTGTCTCTGGTCTCAAGGTGACTGGTCGCTTAGGTTATAGGATGTCCCTCTGGCTCTCCTTCTTTCTTTCTATCCATGTACCGCCGAAGAGGGCACAATGTTTTGTAGTCTCTAGCCCTTCTTTGTGCTACCCTGCGTGGTTTGCCTTGGGGTCGTCAGATAGAGTTTTAGCGGCTCATAATCATTGTAAATGGGCAAGGAAGATTCTCTTTAGTCTGTGTGTGCAGACCATTTTGTATCTTATGTATTCTATGAATTAATATAAAAATGTTTATTTACACAAAAAAAACATTAAATCATGAAACCATTATTGAGTATATTGTAACCACATTTATTCATAACATAAGTAAATAACTCAACACAAATATTTCTAGAGTAATCTTCTTTATTGGTACTTCAAATCTTCTTACAGACTCTAACTACCATGCGCACTTAGCTGCAGACTTCTATCCTGGGCCTCTGCGCACACAACTGCAAAGCCTTTTCTCTATTCTAAGACTCTTCACTCTTTTCGCTAATGACCCATTACATTCATCATTCAACTTCAACTACTTCAATTAGACTCTTCTAAGGCTCTCCTTTTTATACAATCCCATGGTCCACAGACCATGGGTGGATCTTCTAAAGTTGACACAACTTACATAAAAGAAGGAAGGAAACCCTTTATGGAAATTTACATCTATGCACTCTGTGACCACAAATTGTGGAGAATTTACACTTTACATACAAAAACTTGGGTTTTCTACCCAAAACTTAGGTTTTTAACCCAAAAATTGACCCTACGGGAACCTATCCCAATAGGCATCCAACACAAATATGGTGACTCGCCCCCGAGTCACTCTACTGGTGCGGAGATATTGCTACGAAGACCTCCCAACTCCACTTGCACAACTACAACTTTAGCGGTACACTACGTTGCTACTTGCTTAACCTGCTCTACCAGGTGCTTCGTTGCTGGTCCTGCTCTATCTGCCTAGATCTTTTGTTGTGTTTCCTGCAGCTTAGTCAACTTTTCCTCAATGGTGGCGATGAGCACATAAGCCTCCTCCAGCTAAGGCCCCAATCTTGCCTTGAGTATTGCCTCTCTTCACTGCGCTACTTCCGCCTATTCTTTCAATTCCTTTGCCTCCTACAACTTTTCCAATTTCTGCGTGATAGCGACAGTATGCACTGCTGCTCTTGCCTTGTCATACCTCTTGCCTCATCATACCACTACTGCAATTCCCTCACCTTAGTTGCTAACCTTTGCAAGATGAGATCTTCCTGCAAACTGGTAAAGTACCTCCAATGATTGCTCGAAAAGCGCAGTGCAATCCGTTACCACAGCATCTACAATAGTAACTACATCCTTGACAGGTGTCTCATGTTGTCCTTTAACTTCTAGAGGGGTTGAAAGTTGTGCCTTCAACTCAAGCTATGTAATATTTAGGTTCATCTCAAACTGAACCTTGGCCAGCTCTATCTTTGCAGTGCACACACTGGCAGCCAACTTCCGAATCTTGGCTTCCATAGGTGCTTCTTCTGGGATATGCAGTTTTGGAACGGTCATGCATGGTTCAGCGACCACTGTTGCAATGCGCTCATTCTCCTCCTGCACCTTCTTCCATGTGTCGATCGCTGAAGTCTTCTTGATGAACATCTGAGCATTATTGACCTTTTGTTCACTGATCACACTTAGTGTGCGCTGCTCTCGGGCCCTAAGTTCAGTGATCACACCTGCTTGCAAGGTGTGAAGGACTTCACTTAGGAGCGCGGCCAAGTTCAACCCAATATTTTTTAGAGCACTGACAGTAGCCTTATCATCTTCCAACTCTACAGTTAGAGCTCCACCCGTCAGCGCGACAGCCTAGGGATCCAAAGATCAAACCATCTCCGCTACATCAATGGTTCTTGGCACCAAACTAGTCGAGTCGTGTTGCTCTACCCTATACTGGTTTTCAATTGAGTAGTTTAGATCTGCAGCTTGTGTAGACCTGTCTAAATGGAAACTAGAGCTTACTTTTGCTGCTACTTGAACTGCTGCAGCAGTTTCGCGGTCGCGTCCCTAACCTTATCCCCAATGTCATCTAAGTAACCTTTTGTTAAGGTGATCGTGTCAAGCGATGGCTTCATAGCCTTGGTCTTCTTCTGCAACCCTTCTTTATCCTGCTCCCAATTCCACTTCACCCAAAAGGGGGTGCTCTCCTGGTCTCCACCACCTTGTTCAGATTTCTCCTCTTCCTTTGTCTGCGGCGAAGGAGACTTATGAATTCTATTAGAGTCGCACTGTTTCTCCCATTCCTTCGCAGATCGCTTTGCTTCTACTCTTACTTTTTGCTAAGCCTGCTTTTTCCGTTTTTTAGTCAAATGCTACTTTTTCGATTGTGCCTCTTCATTCTTTTGCCTTCCTGTAGACTTACTAGACCTGACTAACAAATCTAAAGTCGTGCGTCACTCAGTTGGTCAATGACTGAGGACCGCTGTTATGGCATCATCCATCGCAAGGTATTGGAGATCATACCACTTTTGTTATGGGTCCTTCTGCACTCGGATGGAGATATACAGTGGAAGTCCGCTTTGAACTCCGCGTATCATGACAACTTCTCAAAGACAGTTGGTGACAGCCATGGCTTGCAGTTGATGGCCGCGCGGATGCTTGCCTCCATGAGTACCCAAAATATTTTACTCTCCTTGACCCTTTCAACATCCTTTGTGGCCCATAGCGAAGTGAACTTCGCTACTTCTGGTAAATCTGACATGATTGGAGGAAACTGGCTGTCCTCCGGTAATTACCATGAAACCATCACAATTGATAACAATAGCCAAGAGTAGTGGAATGTTTTGATATGGTCTTGTGCCTCCCTATAGTTCATGAGGAACTCACTGCACAAGTAGGGCGCCCAATTGAATTGTATGCCCTCCGCACACTGGGCCGCTAATGAAACAACTAGTGCTAGAACCTCATTTGGGTGACACTTCCTCATTACCCTCCCAACCAAGATTTGGGTGGCCACCTTTACCACAGGGTCCCTAATACTTGAAATTGAGTATCCACATGACTTCTTGACAAGCTTAAACTTGTACCTCATTCTTTCGACGAGGTCGCACTCGACCGTCTTTTCGCCGAATTCTTTGGCCGGATTTAGCCCTGAATGAGGTAGTAGGGTGATCTTATGGATCAACATATTAGTCATAGGGATTGGCTCCTCCAACTACAGGCACTCGTCGTGCACTAGGCACAACAACTGTTTGATAACCATCAAATTTATGGGTGCGCAGTGGTAATGCGGTAACCATAGCAGATTCAACAATCCTGCCTTCTCCACCCCACGAATCCATTTCACCGACTCCAACGCAGTGACACCCGAATCCTTATAGAATACCCTCTGCATGAAATTATCAGTATTTAGGTGGGGGAACTGCTCCGTGTCCGCCAAGTCCCAATCTTCAAGCTTTAGATGGGGGACGTGTGCTAAATGCGGTCCTTCAAATGTGATCTTCTCTAGTAGCAGGGGTGTATTAATAAAAAACCTTCCCTCATCTAGTTCCTTCAAGAACTTTACCTTACCCCGGCACATAGGGATGTATTCGGGTAGTTTTGAGATAAGGTCCACTCCTTCAATATCAATATCTTCTACGCCTTCATCTATGCCAACGTCACATTCTAGGTTTACCACCTTACCTTTCTCCTGCGTGGTGGGCTTCTCTTTCTTCTGGTGCTTCCTTGGCAACTCGCGCATCAGCTGTGTCGCTTTCTATTTGTCCTTCTTCGACTTGGAAGCCTCTCCTGCCAGCATAGGCTTCGTCCTAGGCGACCTTGGTGATTTTTGTACCGTGGCAGGCACCTCCACACTTATGACCTCAGGGGAAGATCCCTTAGAGGCCATATATCCCTCATCACTTGCAGTTTCTACGAGCACCAACATGAGGCTATTCATGAGCTCCTGGGTTTCCTTAGGTAACTTGTCAAACATTGAACTGGCCACCAAATCCTAAAAAACTGCAGGATTCATGCACAACCGATAGCACGACACAGAAGCTCTCAACATGCAAAGTGTTTTTCGTTGGGTGACCATCTATAATTTGTAGGCAAATTTGAATTCAAATCTGACCATTCCCCACAAAATATGCTCATGAATGCTAGATTGGTTGTAGGTTTTCAAAGATCTCGCTCTTAATTTCATCATTAAATGCAGCCCTCTTGCTTCTCTTAGCCATTTTCTCATTGTCAAATCATGAACAGTGACTGTAACGGTCAATTTCTGGCTACTCTGCGTGGTCTCTCCTTCTATAGTGCAACTCTCATCATGCTTTTGTTGATTTTGTGACATTCTTCCCTCCCACGCAGTCCCCTAGTTGCGCATCTCTACAACCCAGGCAGTGTAGTTTATAGTCCCGTGCCTCCTTTCACCTGCCTGGAGCATTAAGACTGTGCTTCCATCATATAGTCATCTAGCTGGATCCCCACTGTATGGCTTCAATCGGCTGCCATTTACCTTTTCAGGAAATGGATCTTGTTAGCACTCCAGGAAACTCTCCTAGGTTGCAGCTTGAAGATGCCTGGTAACATATAATCTTCAATATTGTTTTATGAACTATTGGAATGGATGATGGTTTGGATCAAGTCAGATAACCATTTCAGCTCTATTCTCACTCAAGACATGCATGAACACCCTCAACAATACAAGGCTTTAGACCACTAATGCTCAATAGTTTATAGATTCAATGGATAGATGGAGAATACTGACTGTACCAGTAGATGCATACATAAACATATATGAATGGCCAGCTACAGGAAGTAAATGGAACTTGCAAATCTAATTTATCAATGCAGAGATAAGATGACAGTTATCTGGCATTAGACACAACAGAAACATGAATAACCTATTCAAGTGCAAGCATAGAACAACAGAGAAAATGAGAATTGAACATGTAACAACAAAAGAAGCTTATATTGGTGGAATGAAGATGAGAAGCTAGAGGAGTAGAGTCTCCACAGTCTCCAAAAGTTGAACCCTTATTACATCTTACTTTCAGATATTTATAGCTCTTTACAATGCTCTCGAGCCTTCTGAGGCTCGAGAGGTCTTAATCTATCCCTCTGTCCCTTCAACAACTTTGATGCCCTGACTAGGCAAGCATGGCTCAGAGGTTTCTTCTTCTGACAGAAGAGTAACTGCATTCGGATCTGTTGCTGCCTTGGCAGGGAGATCTCTTGTGCTAGAGATGCTCCATGACCAATTGTGTTTTTGGCGAGCTACGCTATCTTCCCCATGATTATTTTTGTTTCGGGCGAGCTGTGCTGTGATGGAAGGGCTATCGGGCCTCTGTTTTCCCTTTAAATGTTTATAGTGACTGTTTTTTCAGTTCACCTATTGAATGTTAAAAATACGAACCGAGCCAAATAGAGCTATCGGGTCCGTTCCCAATTGCTATTGCCAAATTCATCAAAAGATTGGAAATATATTAAAAATGGCTCATGACGGACTTAAAATATCCTCAAATCCAATCCATTTTCGTATCGGGTTCGCCTTTGTAGTGATATCACATCCCCACCATTGATCTGGGAGTTCTAGATCCAATGGTTGTGATCCATTTCGGGCGGCTCTTTGTACTATCATCGGGTGGTTTTCTCTCTCCTCAGTCTGGACACGTGGCAACCGCTGTATGGGATCAGGCATACCTCGACCCAAACCACTTATCGCCTTTGGCTCTCCCAAAATCCTGTTGGTTTTATGATTTTCCCTTTATATTGGAAAATACCTTAAAACGTGAAAATCCCACTTTATCGAACTTGAAATGGTTTTCAACCGCCTTAATAAACCCTTTCGGGTCTGTAATGTCACATTGGCATTGCTCCCATGTTCCCTTTGTCTTTCGCTAAATAACGAAAAACATTGAAAATGCATTAAAAATGGCCTTCTTGGAGACTTCAAATATTATATATTTCCCTTCTCGGACCCTTTAGAGTCTGGGTCTTATCGCAAATCGCAAAACCCAGCTTCCCTTTGTATTTTGTTATATAACGAAAATACACGAAAATACATTGAAAAAGGCTTTCTCGCGGACCTCAAATATTATGAAATATTATGTATATAACTGTTGGGTCGGGTTATCAGGTCGCACATATACCTGTGCATAGGCACCGCCCCTTGGTGCTATTCCATTGTGATACAACGATGTGATATGATCGCAATCGCATATCGCTCATGCCCCGGGCCCATGGCTAGCACTCCTTTGTAATTCTCGATAGCGGTCTTGCGACGCGATGTAGGCTGTCGATTTGCGTCGCTTGATCGATGGTCCACATTGCATCACTAATCACAATCTCTAGTTCCACTTGGTCTGCCCCTTACTTCGCCAATTGCGACCCGACGATCCGATCATCAGAGATTGCTGATTGGGGGTGTCCTCCATCGATTCTTAAGTCCTCTGTGCTAGCCGATATGTGATTTTCCACTTAGATCTAGGTCGTTGATTGGCCAGATCTAATGGCTGTTGTGCATTACTCATCTCAAGCCTATGATACTTGGTTTTTTGACAGTTTTAATGTGTTTTAACCTCCCGATAGTGTTTTTCCGCCCTTCCAAGGGCTCTTGGCATGCGACTGTTGGGATTTTTGAATGATCCTTAGGTAAACTTTGAAGACTTTGGGAGTGTTAAAGAGCATATTTCGATCCATTCTTGGACCATTTTCCGATAAGGCTAACACTGGCTCCTTCTAGGGATGAAATCCTCCCTGTGAGGTTTCAAGAATCACAGATCAATGCCTTTCCTGTAAAAATAACATCAAACCTTCCTCCTAGTGTTCCATTGGGCATGGAGTCTATTTTGCAATGAAAATAAAAACTAGAAAAATCATATTTACAATATTAAGGCTTTAAATCCTTAAATGAAATAAAGTTTCAAGAATTGCCCATTTACTAGGCTACCAAAAGTATCTCCTCCTTCCAAACTATGAAGAATAAATGTATTGTTCTGTTGAATTTGGGTGATGAGGACCTATCCATAAGGAGTCAAACTTTCTGTGATTACCTTTCTTTTCCTTAAATGCATCCCATTTGAGGACCTAGTCACCAACATGGAAATTGTCCACTTTTTCCTTCCTATCAAATGTTCCTTTGATTTTCCTCTGATGAGCTTTAGACTTCGCAACCAGGTGCTCTCTGATCTGTTGTAGTTCAACCAGGTTATTCATTCTCCATACCATGTCATTCTCTTCATCTTGTTCTTCTTGCAAAAAATTTTCCATAGGGAGAATCGGCTAGATAGGGAAAACAACATCAGCACCATAAACCAGCTTAAATGGAGAATTTCCTATGGAATTTTTGATGGTAACTCTGTCAACCCATAGTGCAAACTTCAACTTGGAATCCCAGCTCTTTTTGTTGTCCTCTAACAGTTTTTTGATTGCCCTTACCAGACTCTTGTTAGATGATTCTGCTAGGCCATTGCCTTGAGGATAATATGAGGTAGAATGCACCATTTGAATGCCCATGGATTCAGTCATGTCCACCAATTCTTTTGCCTTAAAAGCTGCTGCATTATCAGTGACTAGTTTGGTTGGGCAACCAAATCTAGTGAAAATATTCTCATTCAAGAACTTTATGACAACTTGATGATTGGCATTCTTAGTGGGTATGGCCTCAATCCACTTGGTGAAATAATCAGTGGCTACTAAGATCCATTTGTGTTGGCCACTGGAATGTGGGTTGATCTCACCTATAAAGTCCAAGCCCCACTGCTGGAAGGGACCATTGACATGTACTGGCTTCAAGGGCAGAGATTTTAGCTGTTGTCTTCCTGCAAACCTCTAACACTTGTCACAAGATTTCACAAAAGAAAACACATTAGAGAACAGAGTAGGCCAATAATACCCAGCCCTCAGGATTTTGTGGGTTGTGGTTTTCCAATAATGATGCCCTCCACAGATGCTAGAATGGAACTAGTGTATGACTTCCACAGATTGTTCTTTATCTAGACATCTCAAGAGGATTCCTGATGGGTCTTTCCAATAAAGCAGATTTTTATTAATGTAGAATTCGGTTGATCAGAGTTTAATGACCCGGGCTTGAATTGAGCTAAGCCCTAGAGGGAATTCTAGCTTATGCAAAAAATGAACTATGTTGGAATACCATTCGCAGGTGGCTAGATTTTCAGCCAGAGACTGATTCTGCTTTTGCTCTCCTACTGCTCCCTCTGTCTGCTCATCATCTGAATTTAGACCCATGCAATTTATGTCTAATAAGCTACAATTTTCTTCAGCCATAAGTTTAGTCAAGCCCTGGCCCTTGACAATCTTAGTGGGCTTCACCTCTATGTTAAACTCTATGAATTTTGAAATCCATTTAGCTCTATTTCCATCAATATCTGGCTGAGTTAAGACATCTTTTATTGAGGCTGAAGGTACATATGCAACCACTTTGGAATGTAGAATATAAATTTTGAATGCCTTTAAAGATTTTATGAGAGCATAAGCTTGTTTTTCAATAAGGTCATACCTTAGTTCAACATCCCTTAGAGTTTTGCTGAAAAAGGCCATGGGTGCTCACGGGTGCAAGTGTATCATAAGAGGCAAAAGAGAAGATACAAAACTCCTTAGTGTAATCTAGGCTGATTAGAGTGGGAGCTTCCATGATAGCTTGCTTGATGGCTTCAAAAGAGCTTCTTGAAGCATCTATCCATTTTATTTCTGATCCTTTCTTCAGCATGGAAGTGATGTGCTTTACTAGCTCTGCAAAGTTTTGAATGAACCTCCTTACAAAGTTAATCTTACCCAGGAAGGATTGAATGTCCTTTTCTAACCTTGGGATGGAAAATATATGAATTGCTTGAACCCTTGATGGATCAATTTTCACACCTTCAGTGGAAACAATATGTCCTAGAAGTTTGCCTTCTTCTAGAGCAAATTGTGACTTCTTTGGGTTTATCGAAATTCCAAACTATATGCACTTTAGGAAGACCTTATTCAAATGCTGCAAATGGTCCTTGTGGCTATTATAGAAGACTGTTATGTCATCAAGGTAAATAAGGAAAAACTTGTCCTTCTCTCCCACAAAGGCTATGTCCATGGCCCTCTGAAAAGTAGTCCCAACATTCATCAGTTCGAAAGCCATCTTGGAGCACATGAAAGTGCCCCAAGGAGTAGTGAAGGCGGTCTTTTCCTGATCTTCTGGATGTACATCAATCTGATTGTAACCTGAAAATCCATCTAAGAAAGACATGACTCTATCCCCTGAAACTCTTTGCAGCAAGTGTTCCATCTTAAGCAGGGGGTAGTTATCTTTTTTAGAGAACTTGTTCAGATTTCTGAAGTCAATACAAAGCCTTATTTCTCCATTTTTCTTTCTTACTACCACAAGGTTTGCTATCCACTTTGAATACCTTAGGGGAACTATGATTTTGGCATCCAACAGCTTGATTTCTTTCTCAATCAAAGGCAATAAGAGAGGGATGATAGGTCTTAATTTTTGCTTAAAAGGGATGGTGTTATTTTCTAGTGGAATCTTATGCTGAATGATGTTTGTGTCATAGGTTTTAAGATCACTGTATTCCCAGGAAAAAATATCAGCTAATTTCCTCATGAGGGTGCAATACTCAGAATTTTGGGCCGAAGACAAATGAGTGGACAAATTTATGTATTTCAGATGGGCTAGGCTCCCTATATTATGTTTACAAACATCAAACTCATTTTCTTTTTTGGCAGACTTATAAGGCACATCATTATGATCGAATAGCTTCTCTATAGGCACCAATGCCTTGCGTATATGGCTACTAGGCAGCTGGACAATGCTTCCTTTGCCGATCTCGTTCTTTAGCTTGGACTGGCCGCATTCTTCCATGGTTTCATTTTCTTGGTCGATGTGTGTTTCTAAAAAGTCCTCAACAACTTGTAAAAACCTGTTAATTTCATCATCGTATTCAAAAAATTTCTAGTATTTGACATTGTCAGGCAGAGATGATATTTAACCTGAACTTCATACGTCAATTTAGGAAGCAAAGGAGGGATAAACGTGCTAGAAAACAGAACAAGGGAGTTAGCAAGCTGGTTCTTCATTCTCGGAATGTAAGAAATGCTAAAATTATTAAAAGAATGCTTGATCCTCCATAGCTCATCTCTGTATGCTTTCAACCTTGGATACTTTGCTTGGAAAGTTTCATTGACCTGCTAAACGATGAGGTCTGCATCTCCAAACACTTTCAGGCCTTTGATGCCCATTTATTTAGCAGTGCTTAAACCCCAAAATAAATCTTTGTACTCTGCTATGTTGTTTGTGACTTGAAAGGTTAACTTGAATTATTAATGAATGTATTCTTGTGTGGGGGACCCAAGGACTACACCTGCCCCTGGAACTTCCTTAGAGCAAGCCCCATCAAAGAACATGTCCCAAATCTGTGGGCCTTCTTCCTCAGCGATCTGGAAAACTGGTTTTTTAAGCTGCATGGAGGCCAATTGGGATTCTTCAATATGAAGAATACATGCTCCAAAATCAGTGTCAATAGCATAGATGGGATGATTAGTGGGATTCCTTTCATCGCTGATGATATAAACCAACTGAGCTTCTCTGTATAATCTCCTGCTCTCACCTCCGAAAACTGGGACAGTAGCATAGGACATATCATTTTGTAATGATCCACCTAATCTATTGATCCAACCTCTGGAAAATAACATGCCAAACTTGGGGGGTACATCAACTACCACAATATCCATCATCATTCTTTTCATGGGCAGCTAAGATAAAGTGATGGCTATATCCTTGATTAATCCCAGACATTTTACTTTTCTAGAGTCAAAAGAAAACATGTCATGATAAGGCTTGGTAATGTCAAGACCCAGCTCATCCATGACAGCCTTGGGCATTAGATCATGGCTGGCTCCAATGTCTAGAAGGTATTTATGAAGGATTTTATCATGAATAGTCAGAGAAACATAGAATGATGGGGAGCTGTCTTCACAATTTTCAATCATTGGGCTGAGAATAACAGCTGGTTTGTCATCTTGTAGATTTACGTAATCAATGGAGGCTTGGATGGCTTTAGGATCAAGGGCCTCGAGGATGGATCTTTTGAAGGACTCATTCTTCACTAGTTCAATCAGAGGCATAGGTATTCTTAGTTTATGAAATTTTGATTGAAAATTGAAAGGAGAAGGAGACTTGTCAAGGCCTCTTTCCTTGCAAGCTGGAGCTTTGAGGATGATGGGATCAACTGTCGATTGCTTCTACTTATTAGCTTGTTGTACTGCAGGGACATAAACTCTTTGAACATGAGTTTCCTTGGCATTATTTATCTTCGACCTCAAATTATATTTGTGCTGATCTTCAGTTTGCAGAACAACTTCACCAAACCATTCTTGGTTAATCTGGTCATTGAATAATGACTTTTCATAGGCAGTTGAGGTCAAAAAGGAGGCATTGCCTTTGTCTTCCAGACAATGGATCTCATCATCTTATTCAAACTGCTCTTCTTCCATGACTACATTCTGGAAAGGGGTCTTCACCCTTTGGTCTTTGTTGGCATCTTTGATTCTTTACAAAATCTGCAACTACTCATTAGCTCTTCTATATGGGTTTGGATTTGGATTTCTAGGGGAAAAGGTATTAGGAACTCTTCCTTTCCCAAGGTGCTACTCAACCTTTAATTTGGAGATTTCAGAGGCTAATGACTCTATCATTTTGGTCATTTTATCTATCTTGGGATCTGAAGATGATGAAGACTCGCACCTCCATCTTCTTCTATCAACATTTCCCTTGAGCTCCTTATCTGCCATGATGTTTGATTCTACTTCCAAGGCTACATCCTGCATATCAGCCAAAGTAGCACATCGCCTCTCCCTCAACAGTAAATAGAAGTCAGAATCAAAGGCACTAGCATAGGTGAGTTTAGCAGCAGTAGTAGTGGGTTTTACTTCAGCTGGTATCTTGCTGTACATACAGTTAAACCTCTTGTTAAAAATAGACAGCAACTCACCATTTTCCCTCTTTAAGTTGCCAAACTTGGTGTGGTAGTAGAGTAGATCCTTCTTATCCCCCAGTGCTTTAGGAAAGCCTCAATATCTGCTATAGATCTTGGGGATATTTCTCTGAACCATTTCCTAGTCTCTCCATCTAGGCTTTGGACAAAGACTCTCATCCACACATCATCTTCATTAATGTCCAGGTTATCAGCATAGCTATAGAATGAATCAAGATGTTCTTTAGCTGTAACACCTTCAGTCCCAGTGAACTTATGCCTATACTTTTGATATTCTCCGGTAGGTATGGAATTCAAAGGAGTGGGCAGTACTAGAGGTCCATACCTAGCAGCTATGATTCTTTCCATTTTGGTGGGTGCTTGTGGACCTGCCATAGCTGTGGTGGTTATAAGAGTATTGGTAGTCTGAATGATAGAGGGTTGAGGAGTGACTGACAAGACTAAAGGAGTATGATGGATAGGACGTGAGGTTTACTTTGGGCTTACAACAAAAGGAGAACCTAAAGAATAAGGAGCTTTATGAATCTCTGAGAGTTTTTCTTCACTGTTAGTATTAGATGCTATACTCTCAACATGTATTTGTTCTATTGTAGGATTTTCTTGAAGAGATATAGAATATTGTTTAGGTTTACCTGAACCTGATGCTCCTTTCTGCAAAGCCTTTCTTTCTTTGATGATTTTTTCAGGGTCAGATATTGGATCAGCTTGTGATTTCTAAGGATTTCTTTGAGTATGCCTCACAAATTGAGCCAGAACTATGAAGTAGATTCGCCAAAAGGTTCGGCATCCAGTAGAGTTGCCAGATAGATGATTACAACCAAAAAAGTGCCTAGACATTATCTATCATCAACGCTGGATCTGTGTCATTTCCCAGGGAAGCTGAGCTTTAGTTTCCTCTCCTCGACAACAGTGCCAATTATGTTAGCACTCTAGGAAACTCTCCTAGGTTGTAACTCGAAGATGCTTGGTAACATATAATCTTCAATATTGTTCTCTGAACTATTGGAATGGATGATGGTTTGGATCAAGTCAGATAACCATTTCAACTCTATTCTCACTCAAGACATGCATGAACACCCTCAACAAAACAAGGCTTTAGACCACTAATGCTTAATAGTTTATAGATTCAATGGATAGATAGAGAATACTGACTGTACCAATAGATGCATACATAAACTTATATGAATGGCTAGCTACAGGAAGTAAATGGAACTTGAAAATCTAATTTATCAATGCAAAGATAAGATGATAGTGATCTGGCATTAGACACATCAGAAACATGAATAACCTATTCAAGTGCAAGCATAGAAAAGTAGAGAAAATGAGAATTAAACATGTAAAAACAAAAGAAGCTTATATCGGTGGAATGAAGAAGAGAAGTTAGAGGAGTAGAGTCTCCACAGTCTCCAAAAGTTGAACCCTTATTACATCTTACTTTCAGATATTTATAGCTCTTTACAATGCTCTCGAGCCTTCTGAGGCTCGAGAGGTCTTAATCTATCCCTCTGTCTCTTCAACAACTTTGATGCCCTGACTAGGCAAGCATGGCTCGAATGTTTCTTATTCTGACAGAAGAGTAACCGAATTTGGATCTATTGCTACACTGGCAGGGAAATCTCTCATGCTAGAGATGCTCCATGACCAATTCTGTTTGAGGCAAGCTGCGATGTCTGCCCCATGATTATTTTTGTTTCAGGTGAGCTGTGCTATGATGGAAGGGCTATCGGGCCTCTGTTTTCCCTTTAAACGTTTATAATGACTGTTTTTTCAGTTCACTTGTTGACTGTTAAAAATACGAACTGAGCCAAACAAAGCTATCGGGTCCGTTCCCAATTGTTGTTGCCTATTTCAAATAGCCTATCCCTATTTTTTTTAGAAATTCATCAAAACATTGGAAATATATTAAAAATGGCTCATGACAGACTTAAAATATCCTCAAATCCGGTCCATTTTCCTATTGGGTCCACCTTTGTAGTGATATCACATCTCCACTGTTGATCTAGGAGTTCTAGATCCAACGATTGTGATCCATTTCGGGCGGCTCTTTTGTACTGGAGTTAATCGCCCGATGAGGGTGGTTTTCTCTCTCCTCAGCCTGGACACGTGGCAGCCACTATATGGGATCGGGTGGAGCTCGGCCCAAACCACTTATCACCTTTGGCTCTCCCGAAATCCTGTCAGTTTTATGATTTTCCCTTTATATTGGAAAATACCTTAAAATGTGAAAATACTGCTTTATCGGAATCGAAATGGTGTTCAACCACCTTAATAAACCCTTTCGGGTTCGTAATGTCACATTGGCACTGCTCCCATGTTCCCTTTGTATTTCGCTAAATAACGAAAATAATTGAAAATCCATTAAAAATGACCTTCTTGCGGACTTCAAATATTATATATTTTCCTTCCCGGACCCTTTTGGGTCCGAGTCTTATTGCATATCACAAAACCCAGCTTCCCTTTGTATTTCATTATATAACGAAAATACACAAAAATGCATTAAAAAAGGCATACCCGCGGACCTCAAATATTATGAAATATTATGTATATAATCGTTGGGTCCGATTATCTGGTTGCACATATACCTGTGCATAGGCCCCACCCCTTGGTGCTGTTCCGCTACGATATGACGATGCGATTTGATCGCAATCGCATATCACTCATGCTCTGAGCCCATGGCTAGCGCTCCTTTTTAATTCCCGATAACGGTCTTGTGACATGATGTGGACCGTCAATCTGTGTCGCTTGATCAACAGTCCACATTGCATCGCTAATCGCAATCACCAGTTCCACTTGGTTTTCCCTTACTCCACCTGCTTCCTCCACCGATTGCGACCCACCGATCTGATCATTAGAGATCATTGATCAAGGGTGTCCTTCGCCGATTCTTAAGTCCTCTATGCTGGCCGATATACGATTTTCCACTTAGATCTGGGCCGTTGATCGGCCAGATCTAACGGCTGCTGTGCATTGCTCAGCTCAAGCCTACGATACTTGGTTTTTTGACTGTTTTAATGTGTTTTAGCCTCCCGATAGTGTTTTTCTGCCATTCCAAGGGCTCTTGGCATGTGCCTGTTGGGATTTTTGAATGATCCTTAGGTAAACTTTGAAGACTTTGGGAGTGTTAAAGAGCATATTTGGATCCATTTTTGGACCATTTGCCAACAAGGCTAATAGATCTCCATTCAATTTCACTAGTTGAATTGCTCCACCATCGGTAATCTCTTTGATGACATATGGCCCCAGCCAATGCATCTGAAATTTCCTGGAAATTTATCAAACTTATTGTCATATAATAAAACCAAATTGTTTACCTTGAAGGTGTGCAGTTTGATGTGCCGATCGTGCCATGTGTTTTCTCGCTCCTTCTGAACTTGCTGATGGAATCCAACCAAAAAACTATCTTCTTCAAGCTCTATCAGTTGCGCAAGCCTGTCTTCCAGGGCTCTGCGATCCGCCATTCCTGTGAACATCACTATGCATAGACTAGGTACAATATACTCCATTAGCATCACAACTTCTATGCCATATACCAGCCTGAAGGGTGTCTGTCCAATCAGTTTCTTACAAGTAGTTCTGTAAGTTAATAGCACCGTAGGTATGCACACATCCCAATAATTCCTTTGTGCATTGCAAAACTTCGTCAGCACTTTCTCCAATATCTTATTAAATGCTTCAACCGTCCCATTAGACTGCGGGTGATATGGCATGCTATTTTGATGATAAACTTGGAATTCCTCCATCAACGTGCTGATTGTTTCATTAAGGAAATGTGTACCATGATTGCTCATCGAAATCTTTGGGAAACCAAACCTAGTAAGCACATATTCAAAGAGGAACTTCGTTGTTGTTACCCCTGTACAGTCCTTCATGGGATGCACCTCCCCCCATCTAGTCTAATACTCCGTCACGGTGATGATATACCATGCACCCGTCTTCTTTCCTGGAGGCTGAATTGGGCCTACAATATCAATTGCCAATTTCTCAAATGGTTTTAATGACACTTGTGGATTCAGAGGTAGCTCATCCCTTCATGATGGCCTGCCCTTCCTCTGACATGCATCGCATGCCTTACAATAAGCCTTGGAGTCCTTATGCAGTGTCGACCACCACAACCCAGTGTGTAAAATCTTTTGCGTTGTTGTGTGTCCTGCATAATGTCCTCCCATAGATCCTCCACGTGCTTCAGTGAGGATGTTGTTCCGTTCAAACTCAATTACATAGCGTCGCAAAATTTCATCCGAGCCCATTTTATATAAATGTCCTACAATGACAGAAAAGTCTATCATGTACACCACTAGCTCCTTCTTTTGTTGACTAGTATACCCTTTTGCAGCCATTCCCATCGTCAGGAAGTGTATGATATCTGCAAAGTGATTGTTAGTTATGCGCACTGCAAAGAGCTGCGTGTTAGGCAATCCTTCCTCCAAATTATTAGGCTCCTCTCCTGTTTCATTGCACGACAAATGATAGATTGGTCCTGCATTCAATCATCCTAGATTCACAATGAGTTCGAAATCATATTCCTAAAACAGCAATAGCCATCTATATATCTCCACCCCCCAACACAGGCTTGTTAACTAGGTATTTTAATGTAGAATGGTCTGTATACATCTTAGAGTGTCCACCTAGCAAGTAGTGTCTGAACTTATGGAGTGCATACACCATAGCCAAACCTTCGCGCTCTATCGTTGAGTAGTTATTCTTAGCTTTGTATAGTTTCCTACTTTCAAATGCTATAGGGTGATTCAACTCTCCCTCACCGGCCTATGTTAGTACTACTCTGAGTGCAATACATGGCACTTCCACATGCACATGAAATTCCTTCTTCCAATCTTGGAAGACTAGGATCGGCGCGGTGACCATGTTTTCCTTTAACACATCTAGGCTCCATTGACATTCCTCATTCCAATAGAATGTAGCATCCTTCTTTAGTAGCTTCTCCATCGGCACGGTAATCTGGGCATAAATCTTGTTGAACTTTCTATATATCCCGTATGCCCCAACATTGCGCGTATCTATTTCACACTCCTTAGCGCCTCCAAATTAATTATGATTTCTATCTTAGCTAGGTCCACAATTAATCCTTGTCTGCATACCACATGGCCCAAGAAGATTTCGAAAGGAACACAAAACAAACATTTCTTCAAATTGAGCATGATCTGATACCCCCGACATGTATCCAACATGAAGCGTAGGCTATCTACATGGAATTTCACTAGCCCAAACACCATCCAACTGTCAAAGTATACCTCTAGAAACTTGTGAATGAAGTCCTTGAACGTCGCGATGACTACGCGCGAAAATGTTTCTAGTGCATTCTTCAGCCCAAAAGGAATTACAATATACTGAAAGCATTCCCACTTGGTTGCGAAGGTCATCTTACTTCTATCCTCTGGTGCGATCTTGATCTTATGGTACCCCAAGAACCCATCAGTGAATGAATATGCTTCTTGTCCTCCTACATCATCCAACACTTCATTGGTGAATGGAGTTGGAAAAGGATCCTGCACACAAGCGTCATTCAACTTCCTAAGATCTAAGCATATCCTTATCTCAACCTTCTGCTTCTTTTCCTGAACTACTATTGGGCTCACCTAATCATATTCTTCCACCGGTTCAATAATACCTGCCACAAGCATTTTATCCAACTCTAAGCGAACCTTTCCTTTATACTTGGGATTGAGGCAGTAAGGCCTTTGCTTGATTGGCTTCGTGTTCGGTTTCAAAGTAATTTTCATAACTCCCAGTTCCCCTATTATCCCTTTTAAGTCTGAGAACTTTATAGGGAACAAGTACTAGTATTCTCGGAGCAACTCAACAACCTTATCAACCATAGCATCATCCCAATAGTCCCTTATCTTTGCAAACTTCGGCTCTGCCTCTGTCCCAATGTTCACTTGTTTTGTTTTCAACAACGCGGTGATATCTGGATTTTTTATGTGTGTCCCCTCAACTTCGTGATGTCCTTCTATTTCTGGGATATTAATGTTCCTTGGATCCTCGTCTTCCTCTTTAGCGGTCACTTTGTAGCACTCTATCATGTGGCGCAGCTTGGTAGTCCAATCCGGTTAAATCAAATCCAAGGGATCCTACGGTATTCTGAAGATCACTGCTTTGACCTCTTGCAACGCTTCATCAATGCACTCAAATCCATCTTCAAAGTTGAATTTCATCGAGAATCCCTGTCTCAAAATATGTCATTCGTCCATGCCATGGCAGAGCTCCGTCTCCAAGTACCAATTCATAGGTATTACATCCAAGGTGTGACAGAACAGATGCACCCACTCTGGTTGTGGTTCTGCTCCATAAGCATCAGTCCATTTGGCCAAGTGATCACGTGGGTCACTCCTCCCATCATATTTCTCTGTCAATCGTACCTTTGGGCGACCAAACTGCACCCTCATCATTATTCTATATTTTCACCATCCATCGAAGTTGTCTTTATGTGTACCCCACCATCTTGCAGGAATAGCGCGCAATGCGAAGTCCAAGGCTTGGAAGCGATGTTTTTCCGACACTTCCCTTTCAAATGCATCCATAAATTTATCAACGTCAGTTAATCCATCATACTAAGGTAGACTTCTTACCTTCGATGATACGCAACACAACAATTTGGTCATCATGTTACATCGTAGCATAGACACTTCGTGAAATCTATTCTGCCAATGTCCCAATTCCTCGCCTAAATCTGAAGTGCAAGATCTATCGTAGTCGCATGCAATATGTCAATCAAATGTCAAATTCACCCAATCTTTATCTCTCATCGTTATCTTATAAATCTGGTCCAAATCATCATCACTTTCATAATCGCGGACTGGTTCAGTGTAGCACGGTCCTTTTGCAGGGTCCAACGGTACTACTACGCAGAGCAATTTTATTTCAAATGACATCATCCGCTTCTTCAAATTGATCACCCCATTCATGTCGATAGCCCAGTTGATCCCAAGGAGCGCAGGGTAGGGATTGTTGTCATCCACAATCTCTATCACTTCAAAATTGGCCAACGTGCTCGTACCTTCGATATCGACTGTCACTCCCTGTAATCTTCCCATGGGGATAATATTTTGCTGATTTTCCATTCTAAATTGAATAGGAGACCACTGCAGCGTAGGTCTCCCCATTCTCTCCCATGTCTGGTTAGGTAAAACATTCACGTCAGACCCTAGACCTAGAATAACTTGGTCAATTTCATATTCTCCCATTTACATGGTGATTCTCATCTCACGCCTTATTCTTGCCTTATGGTTACCAATTTTCCTGACCACATGCGGTCTGTTAGGAGTATTACTAGGACATTTATTGATCATCCTCTATAACCCCTTTACAACCTTGCCATCTTGAAGCACCTTCATACAGCTCCCCAAAAATGTAGTAAGCATGGATGGGTCCATTTCTTCAAACTACTTATCCTAACTTCCTGAGGTAGAAGCCTCAGCGAATCTTTCTTTGCTTCCATAAATGTTTCCCTCATGCACTCTAGATCAAACTCAACCTCCTTTTCTGGAGCTTTGCAAACTCATTCACCTTCTTTAAGCTTCTTTCCCTTGTCTTCGCTAGTTGTCATTCCACTTCGCAGCACGATGTTCACATTAGGATACTTTTTGCGAGGTTGATCTCTCATCATCTGCAGATTCTGGGTAGGTTGTTGAGGCTGCACCTCTTTCTTGCTTATCTTATCTAGTAATACAGGGAAGTCTTCTTTCGCGTGGTCAAACTGAGTGCAGTATCTATACAACAGGCCCATCGGCTTCATGCATTCTCGCGTGTAGTGTCTTGGTCCCCCATAGTTGTGGCAAATCACCTGTCCTCGACCTCTACTAGGTCCTCCTCCACCTCGGCCTCACCCACACCCCTGAAATCCTCCTCGCGCTCCTCCATCGCCTTGATCTAGAGGTTGCAGTTCTCCTTGCACTCTATATGTAGGCGTTCTATCCATCATTAGCTCATAGCTACAGAATTTATGCTCATCATGACCCACCGATTGACAGAAGTTATAGAAGAGCTGTTGTGGTGTCTGTACAAGTTTTTGCAGTAGGTGACAATTGTCTATCACATGTTTTCCAGCTACCTAATAGATAGCACATCATAGCATGGGCCCTGTACTTGGCCCTACTTGAGCTTTTGGCCTCACAGGAATTGTCCCTCCTACTGCAACATAATTCACAAAGACTAGGCAGTGATCTTTGTCATGCCCCTGACTTTTGCATTTGAGGCACCAAACTTCTTCGCGCACCTTTGGTCGAACCACTCTATCCTTCTTCAGACTCTGAAACTCTAGGCAAAGCATCTGCAACTACGTGTGAATCTGCTGAACTCCCAAATTAGCATATTGCATTGGTGTCTCATGCAATCTCATCACAATCTCCAGGGCTTCCTCCTGGGTCCCAATCTTTTTCTGTGATAAAGCAACCCTCAAATGAGGCAAGAGTGAAGCCACAAACCATTCGCGGTGCTACCTATCCATAAGATTCATGCTAGATTCATGGATTTTGCACTTCAATCTGTGATCCAGATCCTAGGGTGTCTCACCAGGCTTCATCATGATCTCCTTGAATCCCACAATTTATTGTGCTTCATAATTAGGCCTACTGAATTCCTTATTTAGCATGGTTTGAATATTTGCTAATGAAGCCATCGGGTTATCATTGCAGTACTTAATGTACCATGTCAGCACGCATTCCTGTAAAGTAGTGACCAACATTTCTTTTTTCATCTGATCATGTATTATACCCTGAGCCTCCCATACGGACTTTGTGATGAACCAAAACTGGTCCGAGTCCTCAATTCTCGAACCCTTGAAAACGGGCAACTTTACTGCATTCACCATATTGAACGGTGGTGGAGTTGGTGGCGGTGTGGGTGAAGGTGTATGCTGTGGACATGAATGTGGAGGTGGGATGGGTGGATGGGGTATTCGTGGGAACCCTCGTCTTATTAACTGAACAATGCTCTACGATGAAGCTTGTGTTGTTTCCTCGTCGTCACTCAGATGAGGTTCGATCATCGGGCTATATTTAGGGCCTGTTTTCCCTCTATCCCTGAATATATTTCCACTTCGCGTAGCTCCAAACATCAAGGTAACTGCATAACCTAATTTTCACATAAGAGCATCTTAATCCATGTATTTAAAGACCTTAAATACTTACCTCATGGTCCCTTGAAGAAGCAGCACTCTACTTCGTTGTAGCTGACTGAAGTATCGATCATGTACTTTGTCATGAATCCTCCTATGATACGATCGAGCCAGTGATCGACAACGCATGAGATCTTATCTTTCAAGGCTTTCAATATCCACACTAACTCTGGGGTCCACACTATCGGATCATCAAGCCTCCACCTTCCTTGGTCATCTACCAATTCAACGATCCACTCGTATAATTCAATCGGGAAGGAACAAAAGAAGATTTCATGTATCTCTGTGTACAAATATCTATCCAACCAATGTTCTTTCATCAATCACAGATTTGTTTTTTCTTATGCCATGAATTCGTGGATCTTTCTATCCAAATAGTCTTCAATTTCTTTCTTAGTCAGATTCCGGTGATGCAACATCACACATCTCTTTATGTAGATCCCGGTCTCAGAAACAGAACCATTTGTTGGCTTAGTGGGCCCTGACCTAGGTTCAACGTTAATTTAGCCAAACAAATCCCTACACTACTGGCCCTTTCGGCATCAATCCGCGGAGTGCGGATTGAAGTTTCACCCGAAGCAGTATGGGGGGATGCTGGAACCAAGTTTTCGCACCTAGAGATGGTCGTGATGTCATTTTATGCCCTAATTTTACCTTCGCATAGATCGATAAGCCTCTTAGGGATTATCGATATACTTCTCTTAATCAGACTCTAGACCTTCGTGAAGGTCTATGACCGTCATTCATGACCCTAACCAGGGGAATCAACCACTTACACGCTTCTGTAATTACTCTTACTTCCGAATTTAACCAGATCAGCTTAAGTATATGATAACTTCAATATGCATTAATATGTTCTTTGCATAAATAGATATTATTACTTGCGTACAGATAACAATGTAAAACATACAGATTCATGCATCAATATAACATTAAATCATGAAACCATTATTCAGTATATCATAACCACATTTATTGATATCATAAGTAAATAACTCAACACAGATATTTCCAAAGTAATCTTCTCTATTAGTACTTCAGATCTTCTTACAGACTCTAACTACCTTGCACACTCAGCTCTAGGGGTCTGTGCACTTAGCTGCGGACTTCTACCCTAGGACTCTGCACACACAGCTGAAGAGACTTTTCTCTATTCTAAGACTCTTCACTCTTTTCGCTAATGACCCATTACATTCATCATTCAACTTCAACCACTTCCCTTAGACTCTTCTAAGACTCTCCTTTTTATACAATCCCATGGTCTGCGGACCATGGGTGGATCTTCTAAAGCTTACACAACTTACATAAAAGAAGGGCGGAAACCCTTTATGACACTTTACATCTATGCTCTCTGCAACCACAAATCGTGGATACTTTACACTTTACATACAAAAACTTGGGCTTTCTACCCCAAAAATTGGGTTTTTAACCCCAAAATTAACTCTAGGAGACCCTGTCCCAACACTGTCCCTCAGAATTGCGCAATGCAAGACTAGAGGATGGTCATTGGACATAAATGTGCATTTCCTAAGAGGAAGATAGAGCCTTCCCTCTCAGGATTGTGCAATGCTATCTTTGTGAGGCAGAGTTCAGGCCAAGGTTGCCTAGACCCGCCAATAGGCAACTAAAAGCAAATGTGAATGTGAATGCATGGCAATACTAAGTGTAAGCAGGAGTGAATGATCATGCATGCAAACAGTGAATGAAAGATTCAGAAAACAGAACAACATGCATGTGGGTGGAGCAAGTAGCCAAATCGACGACCGTTTGTGCAAAAACGTTGCATGCATATGACAACAGGGAGATGCTAACGAAAACTGAAATGGTTCTAGTACAAGCTAGAATACATGTAAATGACAAAAAGCATTCGCAGAAATCAAGAAAACAACACTCACATAAGCGAAAACACAAAGAGTGACAGAGATGCTACAAAAGACAAGTTAAGCCGACTTACTTGTGAATAACTGAGATGGATGTGTCAAAGAGTCCTGGATGTGTTGTGGGATGTTAGAGCTCCAAGATCGATGTGAATAAGTGAGCTTTGAAGTGTTGAATAAATAAGCTTGAGGCTCATGATGCGCATGCCACAAATCTATGAAAAAGTGAAACTTGGAGGAAAGATTCTAAAACAATCTTTGCATGTAACCTCTAGCTGCTACAAATAGCTCCCTAAAATCTAGGGATGCTTTTTTCATGTTGCTTTTTTTTATTCCGGGAAAAATTAGCCCATGCATGCAAGTCAATTTTTCGTGGTCCTGGGTGGAACCGGTCAACTCAATGGCACATGCAATAGCCTGCTCATCTAAGGGGAAAATTTGCACATTTCTAGGAGGGAGCTGGGTAGGCTTCCCAGAAGGTTTGTGCAATTTTTGGGCTGAGCAGCTGACTACTGCCCAGAATTGCATAATTTCTGGGCTAAGCAGCCTTGCTGGGAGGAATTGCACAATTTTCTCAGTGAAGCTTTATAGGTAGATTTACGTAATTCTAGAGCCCTACAGGCTACCAGACAGAATTACGCAATTTATGGAGGGAAGGATGGTTCCCCTCCATAATTGCACAATTTCTTGAGCAATCTGCTCGACCTGCAGCTGGTCTAAGTCTGTAGAAACAACCTTTGAGGGGGATGCAACAATATCTCATGCACGGGCTAGAAATATGCTAGAAAATCACTGAAGCTTGTGTACTTGACAAGGAAAGACATGTTGCTGAGGAAGGTTGGTAGGGAGGCTCCAAAATGAAGCTAAGGAAAAATTTTGGAGGGTGGTTGTAGTTGCTACAATAGATTCTAAACAAATTATATCGGAAAATAAACCGGAAAATTTTCAAAAGTCTCACTTATAGACAATGCCAAAGGTAAATATAGTGTAATAAATGAATAATAACAAGCATTCACCATTAATCAATAAATTATCTATCCTATGAGACTTTCAAGCAAGAAAAAAGGAGGTTAAGAAGAGGGAAAAATGAGGAAAAAATGGGTAGGGAAAGAATTAAGAATAATGATCAGATATGAGTTATTAATTTACAACCCATTTTTTTAGAGTTAACAACAAGTAGATAGTGATTCTAGGATGTGAATGGACCTTTAAAATACCTATCAACAAAGGGTGATCCATAGAGAGCATAAAGGGGAGACCGATACTAATAAAGGGGATATGTTCTTAGCTCAAAAATTATAAGGAAGAAGCTGGTGAATAGATATTAAAATATAGTGATAACATTTCTGCCAACCAATAATAAAAACCTCTCTATGCAACCCCCAAAATATGACTTGATAGAGGAGTACTAGAATCCATCTAGGGGTATATCTCTTTCTCCTAATATTTTGGAGCAAAAAAATTATGGGTTTGCACCAGTGTTATTGTGAAAAGGAATCCCTAAATCCTATTGTACATAGATAACGAGAAAAAAAATGGAAATTTTTAAAATTTTAGAAAATTTTGATAATGTAGTTTCTAACCTTTTAAATTATTGGGAGTGTGGAAATTAGGCCTAGAAATACATTGGGGGTGAATAAAAAGGCCCAAAAATTGTGTTGGGTACCCAATACTTTAGTTTTTCATGATTTTCTCTAGATTTTATATCTATTAATTATCTAAGACTTGTGACATGTAAATAATTCAACAAAGGAAAAAAATTACCAAAATTATCTAAAAGTTAGAAAATTTTGAAATAATGAATGGAAGAAAGATGTGAGAAAACATTACAAATCACAACTAGGACTTGAAATGTTCAAATTCCCAATGGAATCGTCAATGTAACAACCCAATATTTGACTTCATTCTTTTTGTTATTAAAATTAATAAATCCCAATAAATATTAGGCCACAAATATGATATAACATACCATAACAACTAAAATAGCAGACACAATGGAACTGAAATAATTAGTATTGTAAGCATATCATAGTACACCTGATCTGATTAGGCAATATTACTTGATAACTATGAATTACAAATTGGCATGATATTATATATTAAAACAACTATTTTTAGTGAGAGACCAAAGCTAAAAGTAATACTATCTCATGTTAGTTATGATCTTAATAAAATAAAATTATACCACACATTTGGTTTCACAAAATTATTTAACATTCCATAATGAACATATCAACAAAATTCTTTTATTTTAAACATACATGAATTATATCAATTTTAATCATAGAGTATCATTCACCCTCGTTTTTTTGTGTCCAAAGAGTTGTAGATTATTGCTAAAGTAGTCCAATGTGGATTTAAAGATGCATCCTTGACTCCATTTATGCTTGTTGAATATTTCCAACTCGTCGATTGACCTCCTAGCCTAATCCTTGGATACCCTCCTTCCTCGCTGATCATCAAACTATAATGGGACTATAAGAAAGATGAATAAGGTAGCAGTGTGGAGGTAAGATCTCTAGCTCAAGAGGTTCCTACTATAATAATAGAAGCTTCACACATACCAAACTCACAATGTGTCTTAATTTAGTCACACACAAAATATATTCAGCATTAGGACCATCATCCAACATTAGGCCGCATCATATATGTCTTCAATAGCTTGGTCTTATTTTATAGGAGGATTTTTTCTTGTTGCTCCTTGGCTTTCATCCCCAAATTATCATCTTTTATATTTTTATTATTTAATTAGTATTCCTTCTATCCTTCCTTATTTTATTATTTCCTCTAGTTTCTCTTTTCTTATTTTATTATTTCCCTTTAACTTCCTTTTTATTTTATAATTTTCCTCTAATTTCTTTAGTTTATTACTTTTTTAAATTTCTTTTTTATTTTATTATTTTTCTCTAACTTATTTATTTTATTATTTTATTTTAATCATACATATTTTATTATTTTCTAAATCTAACTAGAGATTCCAATACTATGTTTCTTTCACATATTTAGTTCTCATGAATATATTTTTCTTAACTTTTAATTTGTTTAGTTTTATTTTATGCTACATCATCTCCCTTTAATGTTAAATTTTTTATATTACTTCTAAATTAAAATGTTTTCTCCACAGACTTTAGGATACTTAGGTTACTTAATGTAGTTTGGAGTTTCTTCATTTTATTTTTTCTAAGGTTTGTTTTAGTCTATCTCTGAAATTCCCCTTCCCATTCTTTTTCTAATTAATTTAATTTTTTTCAATTAAGACTTATTCTAACTCACTTGTAATGTACATATATAACTTTAGTGCTTTGGCTAATTAATTTCAAATCTCACAACACTTTTCCTTCAAGACTCCCTCGAAGGTTCCAAGGGTGTCACAACACTTTCCCTTCAAGACTCTCTTGAAACTTCCAATGGTGCCACAACACTTATTCTTCAAGTATCCCATGACGAATTTAGGGGAACATATGCGTGATGATGGAGACAACTTTTAACTTTAGGTCACTCTTTGTTGTGAGACTAATGGTGATTTAGGATCAAGGTGTCCACGTTAATTCACACCGATCAATAAAACCTTGTGAGTGACTAAGTCTGTGGTCCAACCCTCATAACATCATGCAACTTCAAGGTGAAGTTTCTTAGCTTTCCAACCCAAGCCACGATTGGCGTGTTAGCGGGTGGAGTCAAGAACGTTGCCCCCCACCCCTCCAATAAAATTTAATATGCTCCATACAATGCCAACATCCATATGTGATTCATTTGACAACACATAACCTATGCATGTATCCATTAATCTATCATCAATATGGTGTAGAAATATGCATCATCAATAAATTCAATTTTCAATATCAAGTATACTCAGTAACCAAACTAGGCTCATTATTCACTTGTGCAACTATGCACCATTATGGTCTCTTGCCACACTCAAATAATCGTTAGTAACATCTGATTATATATTAGTCACAAAAATGTATACATGATAAGCAACATCAAAATCATCAATCTCAACGTAGCAATTAAAATCATAAAACATTACCTCTTAACAATATAATCGATCATTTATGTCTAATGTCCTTGGAAGTGAAGGTAAGACTAAAAGTGTATGAGTCATAATCAAGGTAAAATAAGGCACTATAGTCAGTTTGTGGGTGCTTTTCTACAACAAGGATTAACAAAAAGAATTGCACTACGTGTTACAAATAGTCCAATAATTAAATGATTAGAATTATATATTCAAAACCCTAAAGATCACTACACATTCATATAAAGTTACTACATTTTTTAATATAATAGATCACTACCAATATACTCGAAGATATATTTTTATTAATTTGTTGACACATGTGGACAAACCGTGTAACAATGCTTGGTGGGCCTCCTCCTTAGGGTTCTTCCTTAATATTATACTTACAAGCTCTCCCCAAAATGGGTAGACGAGACCAAGAGAAAAAGAAAAAAATAAGAGGCTTGAGTTCACTAGTGGAGAGAGCTCAATTCTCACACGATTGTAAGTTTGATGATGAAAATGGTTATGGTGAAGTGAGAGGAAAATCTCTCTTATTTACAATAAAATGCTAACTAGATTTGTTGAGGTCAAATATTAAAAATTATTTGTAGGACCAAATCAAAATCTAACTAATTTGGTATTTTATTATTTTTTGTGAGACAGAAAAGTAAAAAATAATGGTTAATAACCTTTATTTGGGAAACTAACTTAGAAATAACGATTTATTAAATTAATGAATAAAAACAATCCACACATAAATGATTTATTAGATTATTTCCATTTGATTGGATAAAGTTGTTAGAAAGAATTAATTAATAAATCATTTTTAAATCATTTTTATGGAAATGAATAAAATGAGTGAAAATAATTAAATTAATTTCACATAAATTGGTAAAATTATGATAATAACATAAAACTTATGAATTTATGGGTTATTCTCATGTAAATGGGTAAATTAACGAATATAACTTAGGAAAAGTGGTTGTGTTGTAACATGATTAGTTTTGATAATTTAAATTTTCTGATATAATAGGTTTTAGTAATTTAGAAATAATAAATGGGCCTGACAGAGTAAATGCGCCCTCAAAATGTAAATTTAAGTTTCATTAGCTAGTTGATTTAGTTAATCATGCATTTAAACATGATTAAATGATGTAATAAAGTAAATTCAAACATGGTTTACAAATAGATTAGAATGGTTTTTCAAAAACTGAAAGAGGGTTTTGTTTCTAACATCCTCTTTTACAAAACCCTCTAGCATTTTTCTAACAGCTATTATGATTTGGGAGATGCTAATGATTCTTTAAAGGCATATTTTCCAAAAATTGTATGTTTCAATCACCTTTTTGCAGAGCATATTTTGGATAATCAGAAATTAATTGTGGTACATTGGAGGAGGTCTTCGTTCCTTAGATTATGATATACAAAAACCACTCTCAATTTTTTAACAGAGGTTATGGTTTTGGAGATTTAGATGAATTTTTTCAGGCATGTTTTCACGAAGTTTCCTATTTTTAGTCAGTATTTTCAAATGTTGTTTACAAGCAGGTGGAAATGATTTTTCAAAAAATGAAAGAGGTTTTTGTTAGGTTGTGTTATATTCTTTCCACGACTAGCCCATGTAGTTAACCGGGGGGTTAGAAGGGGGGTGGATCCTGCCCTTCGTTGCGTCGATTGCGTAGCGAGGGGAGTCACAGGGGGTTTGAGGGGTGCAGGTAACCCCACTCTATTGGGTCCGAGGCAACGCCCTGGAAAATTTTGTTTTTGGACCCTATATTAGGTTGGGCGGACCTACCTATGGTTTTGTGCATGATTTTTCGCACATGGTTTTGGTGGCGATGGTTTTCGGTCCATGGTTTTGGATGCGATGGTTTTCGGTCCATGGATTGGATACTTTGGCATGTATAAATATGTATTGTAATATTGAAAGGAATATAATGAAAAATCAAGTTGGTAATCCCGGTTTTGGGATCCAGGGGAAAATCTTTGTGTATATGTGTTTTATGTGTTATGCCCTCGCATTTTTATTTTCTGTGTTTTAGAATTCGTATGCAGGTAATTTTTGTATGGGGTTAATACCTACATTTGGTATCAGAACTATTTTGGCTTCAAAGGGACACCTTTGTTACTGAGGGGTTTCGCTCGGGCCTGTGGTAGACCATGTTCAGTGGGAGATCTGCAAGATTGATTCTGGTGGTGAAAGAAGATAGCAAGCAGTGGAAAGATAGAGATCAGGAAATTTAATGGTTAGAGTTTTGAGTTGTGGAAACTCAAGATGGAGGATCTGTTGGTGGATAAAGATCAGTTGGATTGTGGTAGATTCGAGTACTAAACCAACAGGAGTGTCTGATGAAGAATGGAAGAAGCTAGATCAGAAGGCAAAGAGCATAATATGATTGTGTGTCTCAGATTCAATATTGTTGAATGTATCAGGGGAAGCTACGGCTAAGGCTTTGTGGGACAAGTTAGGGACTTTGTACCAATCTAAGTCTCTGGTGAATAAACTATTCCTACGGAAAAAGTTGTATAACCTGAGGATGAAAGATGGAGACTCAGTGACAGATATACTGTGGTAAGTCAGTTATTATTTGTTGATGTTAAAATTTCAGATGAAGATAAGTGCATTAGTTTGTTGTGTTCTCTACCAGATTCGTGGGATAGTTTGGTTATTGCAATAGGTAGAAATACAACTGCCTTGCAGTTTGATGAAATAGTCTCATCCTTGCTAACAGAGGAGATGAGACAGAAAAACATGGAGAGTCAGAATGGTGATGCCTTGTCTATACGAGGATGGTCCTAGAATAGAAACAAAAATAAGTCATCGAGTGGGAGATCTAAATCTAGAGGGAGATCTAAATCTCTAGGAAAAATTGTAAAGGTGGTGTACTGGAAATGCAGAAAGGAAGGACACTACAAAAGGGACTGTAAATCTAAATCTCCTGATAAAGGAAAGGGATCTGATGATGCTCCCTCTACAGAGGTGAAAACCACCTTAGATGAAGGTGAGGATGTGTACTTGGCTTCTTCAAGTACACATGTAGATCATGAGGCATGATTGATTGACTCAGGTGCATCCTTTCACTTCACTCCCATAGAGAGTGATTCTGCGAGTATGAGAAATACGATGGTGGTGATGTATTACAAGAGGATGACAGGAAGGCTAGAATCGTTGGTTGTAGAAAACTAAAGTTGAAGTTACAAGGTGGAAGGGTTAAAACACTTCCAGGTGTTCTGCATATTCCTACATTAACCAGAAATATGATTTCTGTAAGCAAGCTAGATGATGCAGGTGTAAAAATAGTGTTCGAGAAGGATGCCTGCAAGATGGTGTGGGGGGCACTGGTATTGATAGAGGGAGATCGAATTAGAACTCTATACAAGCTGCAAGGTAGCACTATTGCTGATGGGTGAAATAGTTCCGTGGTTCCTGAAAGTGGAGCAAAAAATCTAGTGGTCTCTATAGAGAAGACCATGTCGTGGCATCAAAGGCTTGGACATATTGGAGAGAAGGGCCTTTGAATACTTCATGGTAAAGGTATGGTAAAAGGTATGAGTAATAGCTCTCTGGATTTTGATTTCTATGAAAATTGTGTATATGAGAAGCAGAATCAGGTGAGTTTCCCCTCTGGTGGTAAGAAGATGAAACATATATTAGAGCTTGTGCACAGTGATGTGTTTGAACCTGCGAAGGTTCCATCACTAGGTAAGTCTGTGTACTATGTATCATTTATAGATGACTTCTCAAGGGATACATGGATATATTTCCTTAAGAAAAAATCTGAACTCTTTGATAGGTTTAAAGAATTTAAGGCTCTGGTGGAAAAACAGACAGAGAAGAAGATAAAGATGTTGAGGACAGATAATGGTGGAGAGTTTTGCAGTAAGGAATTTGAAGAATTCTGTAAGAAGTGTGGTATAGCATGGCAGAAGACTACTCCATATGCACCTCAGCAAAATGGAGTTGTAGAAAGAATGAACAAGACGTTGATGGAAAGGGAAAGAAGCATGCTCAGTGGTGTTAGGTTAGGACAGGAATTCTGGGCAGAGGTAGTGGAGACAACATGTTACCTGGTCAACAGATCACCTTCATCGGCGTTGGAGGATAAGACTCCACAAGAGGAATGGACTAGTAAGAAACCCTCTCTTTCACATCTGAGGGTATTTGGATGTGATGCATATGTAAACATTCCAAAGGAGAAACGAACCAAGTTGGATAATAAATCTGAAAAATGCATCTTTATTGGGTATACGGATGGTTTAAAGGGTTATAAGCTTTGGAACCCAGTAACAAGAAAGGTTGTGTATAGCTGAGATGTGGTGTTCAGGGAGGTGAAAGATGTTATTAAACATGAAGTCCAACCAAAGGAACCTGAGAAGATAGAGTTTGAGCTAAAGGAGGAAGAATTAGACTCTACAACAGAGGAGGAATCAGAAGATGAAGAGCCAAAAACTCTGGGTATGAGAAGATTAGTTCGAGAAAGAAGGTAGCTAGAAAGGTATAGTCCATCTTCTTTCTATTCAAATTTTTCTTTATCTATTACTTATGATGATCCCAGAACTGTGAAGGAAGCAGTAGATTCAGAGGATGGAAAACTCTGGAAAGAGGCCATGGTTGATGAAATGGCATCTTTGCACAAAAATGAGGCTTGGGATCTCGTGGAGTTGTCGGTTGGAAGGAAACCCATTGGAAGCAAATGGGTGTTCAAGAAAAATACAAATGCAGTAGGAAAGGTGGAGAAATACAAAGCTCAGTTGGTAGCAAAAGGTTATTCCGAGGTGCTGGGAATTGATTTTGGTGATATTTTTCTCCTGTTGCCAAGGTAACTTCTATTAGATTACTTTTATCTGTTGCTGCTGCTTTTTATTTTGAGTTAGAAAAGATGGATGTGAAGACAACATTTCTTCACGGGTATCTGGAAGAGGAGATCTACATGAAGCAACCTGAAGGCTTTGTGGTGAAGGGTAAGAAAGAACTAGCATGTAAGTTAAAGAAGTCTCTATATGGGTTAAAACAGTCACCAAGGATGTGGTATCATAAATTTGATACATTTATACGGAGACCATTGTGTGTATTTTAAATTAATTGGTGACCATGTTATTTATTTGGTCTTGTATGTGGATGATATGTTGCTAGTTAGAAATGACAAAGAAATTATCCAGGATTTGAAGACCCTTTTGTCCTCCAAATTCAACATGAAAGATCTTGGTGCTGCAAACTATATTTTGGGCATGGAAATTAAAAGAGATCAGCCAAAGAGGAAGCTCTGGTTAAAATAAAGGAAGTATGTTGAGAAAATTTTGTAGAGGTTTAATATGCAGGATAGTGAACCGGTGAAGGTTCCTATTCTGTAGGTGTAAAGTTATCTACTAAACAATGTCCCAAGACACAAGAAGAGGAAGAGGGCATGTCCCATGTTCCATATGCAAGTGTAGTCTATAACCTGATGTATGCAATGGTCTGTACTAGACCAGACATTGCACATGAAATGGGAGTATTGAGCAGGTTTATGTCAAAACTAGGGAAGGAGCACTGGACAACAATGAAGCGGGTTTTCAGGTATTTGCGTGGCACTAGTGATTATGGTTTGTGCTACCAAGGAAGACCAATATTGGACAGAGTGTTGGATATTCGTGGCTTTGTTGATGCAAATTGGGCTGGAGATCTAGATCAGAGAAGATCTACAAGTGGGTATGTGTTTAACCTATTTGGAGGTGCAGTCAGTTGGATGAGTAAGAAACAATTTGTAGTGGCACTATCAACTACAGAGACAGAATACATGGCAGCCACTCATGCAAGCAAGGAAGCAGTTTGGTTGTATAGATTGTGTTCAAGTATGGGGTTAGTACAGGGAGCTATAAGGATAGACTGTGTCAGCCAAAGTGAAATTTTCTTGGCAAAGAACCCTGCATATCATTCAAAGACAAAGCACATTGATGTTCAGTATCACTTTGTGAGGGATATGATATAAGACAAAAAGCTATTGCTGGTAAAGGTGGACATTTTGAAGAATACTGCAGATGCATTGAAAAAATCTGTGAGCTCTTAGAAGTTCTCTTGGTGTAGAGAAACAATGGTCATTGCAGGGCTGGATAAATGACTAAGCTCTCTTGTGGCCCCTTGTGGAAAGAAAACAACAAGTGGGAGAATTTTGGGTTGTGTTGTATTATTTACATGACTAGCCCACGTAGTTAACCGACGGGTTAGAAGGGGGGTAGAGCCCCCCCTCCGTTGCATTGATTGCGTAGCAGGGGGAGTCACAGGGGGTTTGAGGGGTGCAAGTAACCCCACTCAATGGGGTTTGGGGCAACGCCCCAAATTTTTTTGTTTTTGGACCCTATATTAGGTTGGGCGAACCTACCTATGGTTTTGTGCATGATTTTTTGCACATGGTTTTGGACGCGATGGTTTTCGGTCCATGGTATTGGATGCTTCAGCGTGTATAAATATGTATTGTAACATTGAAAGGAATATAATGAAAAATCAAGATGGTAGTCTCGGTTTTGGGATCCAAGGGAAAATATCTATGTATATGTGTTTTATGTGTTATGCTCTCACATTGTTTATTTTCTATGTTTTAGAATTCGTATGTAGGTAATTTCTGTATGGGGTTAAAACCTACATTTGGTTTTAGAGTTGTTTTAGCTTCAAGGGGACACCTTTGTTGCTGAGGGGTTTCACTCAGGCCTGTGGTAGACCCTGTTTAGTGGGAGATCTACGAGATCAATTTTGGTGGTGAAAGAAGATGGTGAGCAGTGGAAAGATAGAGATCGAGAAATTTAATGGTCAGAGTTTTGAGTTGTGGAAACTCAATATAGAGGATCTGTTGGTGGATAAAGATTAGTGGATCGTGGTAGATCTGGGTACTAAACCAACGGGAGTGTCCGATGAAGAATGGAAGAAGTTAGATCGGAAGGAAAAGAACACAATACGATTATGTGTCTCAGATTCAGTATTGTTGAATGTATCAGGGGAAGCTATGGCTAAGGCTTTGTGGAACAAGTTAGGGACTTTGTACCAATCTAAGTCTCTGGTGAATAAACTGTTCCAAAATATGTCTGTTTCAATCACTTTTTTGCAGAGCATATTTTGGATAATCAGAAACGAATTGTGGTACATTGGAGGAGGTTTTCATTCCTTAGATTATAATATACAAAAACCTCTCTCAATTTTGTAACAAGGGTTATGGTTTGGGAGATTCAGGTGAATTTTTTTAGGCATGTTTTCACAAAGTTTCTTATTTTTAGTTAGTATTTTCAAATGCCGTTTACAAGTAGGTGGAAATGAATTTTCAAAAAATGAAAGAAGTTTTTGTTTCCAACATCATAAGTTACAAACACCTCTCTAAGTTTTCTAACAACTATTATGGTTTGGGAGAAAGAAAGGTATTACATGACCATATTTTTCATAATTTCGGGTGGAAAAAGTTCAAAGACAGTTTGTGACTTGGAGGCCACCTCATCAAATATGAGTCGTAATCAAATACGAATTCATCTTCTTTATCAACATAAATCCTTAAGGATAGTACCAGATCTCTTTAAATAGTTTTAGTTACCTTTATTTGTGTTCTATTTTTGTAATACAGTTTTCAGATATTTGTAATAGCTCTTGATATTTTTATTAATATATTTTGTGAGGTATTTCTATAAATAATTCATCAATTAAAGTAATATGTGTGGGATTTTGATGCCAAGGCTCTTAATTTTGTAATAGATTCTATTATAGGATTTCTAATGAAAGCCTTCCGGCTCCAGTTTGACAAAATTTTGTGTTTTCTAGTATGTCTTTCTAGTGTTTCATATCTTATTTCTACACATGTTCAAAGAATTTATAGGAAGGTCTGGGTAAGTGTAGATTGAGTATTAGTCTATTCTTAAATCCCTTGCAAAATCATAACCTTTATAAAGAGATTAGCTTATTGGACTGTTTGTCCAAGATAACTCCTCTTTGATTGGTTTTTTCTTTATGCCTTCTGATATCCATTAAAAGAGATTAGCTTATTGGACTATCTGTCTGAAATAGCTCCTCTTAGAATTGGTTTCAGTTTAACCTTCTTGAATACTCTGCAATGTTTCTTGTTGGGCTGTAGAAATCTTCTACATGCATCCAAATTTCCCTAGTTGTTAAGAAGTCTATCTGATTTCTTAATTATTAGGAATCTCCTTACATTCTTCTATCATAATCCTTGAAAATCTAAGTCATTCTATCCGGCTAGAAGTTGACACATTCTGAAGGGACCCTGTGAGAGAGGCCTTTAATCATGGATATGGATTGTCATTGATCTCTAACCACCCCCAATTAAAACCATAAATTTGGCCATTGTGCTTCAAAGTTTATTGTTCAATGACAGGTGAAAAACGTTAAACAAAGCCTCGTAATCACTGAGGGAGCCCCCCTCTGGTTCAAGGGCCAGCTTGAACCTAAAGGCTGATCGAGTTGGTTTCCTCGTGTAGTTTTCACAGCCAAGGATTGCCTACGGGAAATAGGTACAACATCTGGCGCCATTGCCGGGGAGCGAAGTAGCAAAGATATCTTTCTTCGGGCAATGATAAATATTAGATCTATTCCTTGCTGGTGAACAAAGAGTAGGAATTTAGTATTGGTTGCATTTATTTCACCTGGCGGCTCCACTTTGTCATATGGAGATTCAACTTGGTAACTGATCCCACTGTTTTAAAATTTTAGCTGCTTTTACTACTATGCAAGGTTCGTTGATACTTGTAATCATCAATATATGTCTCTCCCTCTCAACCATGGTCAGAAATATAAAATGTCTACAGAGGATGCAACTTTTAAAGTACCACTGTGAATATAAGTTTCCCATGGGATTTCATGTTCATATTGTATATATTCTTCATATTTTTAGTTGTTCAAAATGTGTTTTATCAATAAAGCCACTCCACACTTGGTTACATTGGAAAGCAGATTACAACTAACTGTGTAAAGTTTTTTAGTTCAGTTAGATAGAGGTGTGGGATTGAATAGATATTCTGAGTTTTAGTATGTAGCATATCCGCGTGTTCATTGTTTATGATTGGTGTGATTTGAAGAGTATATGATAGATCAACTTATATTTTCAGTCTCTAGAATTTTTCAGTTTCATATTTCAGTATGAAATAGTATCTGAATTAGTGCAAGCATTTGGTTGCATTTTACAATTGTAGGTTGCAGTGTGTAGTAGCAGAGTATTCAAATGAAAACACTAATCCATGGGGATTGGTTATATTTCTACATAAGATGGAAAATCAGTGGTTGATGGTTTTATGGTATGACTCCATATCCAACACTAAAGGTAACTGGTTTACTAGTTCTCAGCATCCCACAGAGAGAAGCAGTGCCCATTGGAGCCGATATTGTAACATGATTAGTTTTGATAATTTAAATTTTCTGATATGATAGGTTTTAGTAGTTTAGAAATAATAAATGGGTCTGAAAGAGTAAATGCACCCTCAAAATGTAAATTTAAGTTTCATTAGCTGGTTGATTTAGTTAATCATGCATTTAAACATGATTAAATGATGTAATAAAGTAAATTCAAACATGGTTTACAAATAGATGAGAATTGCTTTTCCAAACATAAAAGAGGTTTTTGTTTCTAACATCCTCTTTTACAAAAACCTCTCATTTTTCTAACATCTCTTATGATTTGGGAGATGCTAATGATTCTTTAAAGGCATATTTTCCAGAAATTTCCTGTTTTAATCACCTTTTTGCAGAGCATATTTTGGATAATAAGAAATGCATTGTGGTAAATTGGAGGAGGTTTTTGTTCCTTAGATTATAATATACAAAACCTCTCTCGGTATTTTAACAGAGGTTATGGTTTGTGAGATTGAGATGAATCTTTTCAGGCATGTTTTCACGAAGTTTCTTATTTTTAGCCAGTATTTTAAAATGTCATTTACGAGCAGGTGGAAATGAATTTTCAAAAGATGAAAGAGGTTTTTGTTGCCAACATCGTAATTTAAACAAACCTCTCTCAAGTTTCTAATGACTATTATTATTTGGGAGAAAGAAAGGTATTACATGACCATGTTTTTCAGAATTTCGGGTAGAAAAATCTCAAAGACAGTTAGTGACTTGGAGGCCACCTCATCAAATATGAGTTGTAATAAAATTTGAATTACTCTTCTTTATCAACATAAATCTTTAAGAATAATACTAGAACTCTTCAAATAGTTTTAGTTGCCTTTATTTGTGTTCTATTTTTGTAATAGAATTTTCAAATATTTGTAATAGCTCTTGATATTTTTATCAAGATATTTTGTGAGGAAATTGTATAAATACTTCATCAATTGAAGTAATATGTGTGGGATTTTGATGCCAAGGCTCTTAACTTTGTTTTAGCTTCTCTTATAGGATTTCTAATGAAAACCTTCCAGCTCCAATTTGACAGATTTTTTTGTTTTCTAGTATGTCTTTCTAGTGTTTCATATCTTATTTATACACATGTTCAAAGTATTTATAGGAAGGTCTGGGTAAGTATATATTAAGTATTAGTCTATTCTTAAATCCCCTGCAAAATCATAACCTTTTGAAAGAGATTAGCTTATTGGACTATTTTTCCAAGATAACTCCTCTTTGATTAGTTTTTTCTTTATGCCTTCTGATAGCCATTAAAAGATATTGGCTTATTGGACTATTTATCTAAAATAGCTCCTCTTAGAATTGGTTTCAGTTTGACCTGGGCTATAGAAATCTCTTACATGCATCTAAATTTCCTAGTTGTTAAGAAGTATGTATGATTTCTTAATTATTAGGAATCTCCTTACATTCTTCTATCATAATCCTTGAAAATCTAAGTCATTCTATTAGGATGGAAGCTGACACATTCTGAAGGGACCCAGTGAGAGAGGCCTTTAATCATGGATATGGATTGTCATTGACCACTAACCACCCCCAATTAAAACCATAAATTTGGCCATTGTGCTTCGAAGGTTGTTGTTCAATGACAGGTGAACAACGTTAAACAAAGCCCCATAACCACTAAGGGATCCCCGTCTAGTTCAAGGGCTAGCTTGAACCTAAAGGCTAGTTAAGTTGGTTTCCTGGCGTAGTTTTTGCAGCCAACGATTGCCTACAGGAAGTAGGTACAATAGGTTCCATAGGGTATTTTCATACGTGCAAGAGGCCTTTAATGTGTAAAACTCATACTAACATGGCAAATTTCGATCTACCTAGTAATTTTGGCTAGGTGATCATTTTTGTGTGATAACAACAATTGTTCATGGGTTATAGGAGCTAAACATTTATGCTTACACGTTTTAAACCTTCTCTAAAGATTTAATAGAATGGTACATGTTTCATACTAGACTGTAACATAATTTTATATGTGCTCTCTATAGTATTGGTGCATAGAATTCCCTCTTTTTGGATTTTGAGTGCACTCCTAATAGCTCTAAACCATAATCTAGATATAGCGTTTTAAACCATAATCAAGCTTATTACTAGCAAAGTGGATGAATTTTCTCGTAAGGTTTCCAGTTACTTCCAAAACCTCCTTATTCCATAGATGGACCAACAAATTTGGAAGTCTAACCCTAATTAAGGCCGTCGACATTGAAATTGTATGCCATGTTCTTGAAAAAAACAATGAAAACCCCCTTAAAACATAAGGTTACTAAAATATTATTTTCCCATTCATGAGGTCACAATGATGAAATGACCATATTTACTTTTTATTAAAACATGCCCTCAAACAAAAGGCTAGAAATACCTCACACTAAATTGGTCTTTTGGCCCCATAATTCAAATTGGTCTCTTTGTCTCTTTGGTATAAAGAGTGGAAGAAACAAGCATATAAAAAAACCATCATAGATAAACAATAGAGCTTGGGTTAAAAAATAAAATCCTTAAGAGACATACCAAGACATTGTGGATTCAATCCCTCCTTGGACATGGACATGCGATCATTGTCTCCCTTGATGAGTCTACTTCTTTGTGCACTCGCCTTACTAGCAGGTGGGGTCAATCCAATTAAATTTTCAATTGGTTTTTCCTTTGTACACTGTCATTACTGATAATGAAAGGTTGGATTCATCTAACGCAAATTTCAACAAATTTCTCCTTTATGCATTGTACTTACTGACATGCTGGGTTAATCAATGTAGAGGTCATAAGGTTCACAAGTGCGTTTATTTGGTTAGAGTATTTGGCACCAAAATATTTTGTATGCTTTTATTTATTTATTTTATGTGATATATTTTATATTTATATTTATATATAACATGTGTTATATAGTTACATAAATCCCCCCTAACCCCCTAACAAGTAAATAACATGCTCAATATGGGTTAGGAGGTTATAAATTGGTAGGTTAAGAGAGAAATCAAGGTCATTAACTTGCAACCAACTAATGATACATACCAAATGGCATTAAACTTAATAAAACATAATTAACCCATATAAGAAATATTTTAAAGAGAATAAATCATATAAAATATGTAATCACATAGCTCCTACACTTCAACAATTCAATATTGTTGATATTCTTCTTTGTCCAACTCCACCGCAATATCATCCATCTCAGAATAGATGTTGAAAGGATTGAATATAGCAACATCATCATCAATTCCATTTTCAATAATTTCATCATAAATATCATCATCAAGAACATTTTCATCTATAAGTAGCTCATCTTCTTCTACTTCTTCCTCCAACACATCTAATTGCTCCATCTCTATATAATTTTCTTCTTCAATATCATATTCTTCCACTACATTATACTTCACTAGCCTTCCTGTTTGATCGTATCTAACAATGTATGACTAACTTGCTTTATTTAAAACCTCTAGGTAAAAGACCTACTAATATTAGCTTGGAAGAACATAAGGCTCTATACTCAGCTTAACCATCCTTGTATTAACCATGGTAAATCCATTTTCATGCTCAATAATATTTATTTTAGTATCATGTTCATTCATTCATAACCTATGTCATTTGACCTTGAATAGGACTAATTTAAAGGATTAAAATCACACTCAAGTATATCTTCCAAATACCCATAGTATCTATTTTTAGATGTATTTAAATGCATGCAACTTCTAGAGGAAACATCAACGACCTAAAATATTGCAGTTATCCCACAATAAGAGGTTTTCTTATTGGAATTGAACTTTTTGATGTGAAATTCATGTTCATTGTACCACATATCCTTGTGGTGTTTCAACTATAATATGTTGAATGCGTAAAAAATGCATTGCCATTTAATACACATATTTAGAGTTAGTAAATATTTTAAGAAAAAATAGACCATGTATATTAATATAGTGGAAAATAACTAAAAAATGTGGGTGAATATGATTGTCTTATTTATCTTTTAAACCATATGCTAAATCAATTTCCCTCTGTGTAAGATTAGTATCTTGATTACAATAAGCCTCTTTAACTAATGTAATCATACATTGCCATGATAAGTTACCACAACATTGTATACAATTTGTTTCCATATTTTTACCCAATCAATATTGTTTGCAATGTACAAATTTAGTGCATCCCATTCTCACCCGAATGTATGAAAAAATAACAATTCATCAATAATTAGGTACAATGGTAAAGCTTAATAATTGATGGAAGACAACAAATTCAATATGTACAATATATATTAGAACAAATAATCAAATGTATTATAGATATTTAACATATAATTACCTTTCACTTTCCTCATTCTACTTTCCCCAAAACCAACTCTCCTTCAAATTTGTTGATGGACTGGACATCCCATATCAAAGTCACATTCATATTTGCTACTAATTTAGCAACATATTGACTAATATACACCAAGGATTAATATACCATATATCCATCTAGCATAGAACCCTCAAGACATGCTCTTTGTCACTTCAATGATTTCAAATGACTCTCCACCATCCACATTGACCTTATCTGTACAAGTCCACACATTTTAATCTCCTCAACTTGGTGTATGTGGTAGTGTTCTTACACATTAAAAATGGTTGGAGGTAGATATTCTTGTCACACATTAACCTAGGAAATTTTCCTCCAATTGTGTATACCTTGAAAGAAAATCACACATCAATAAGTTCTACAAGTAACATTTTGAATAGATATTGTTACTTACGTCTTGTATTTTCTAAGATCATATATAACTTGTTTTATGTTATTTTCAAAGTTTTCTGGAGGAGATAGAGGTAGAACATACTATAAAAGAAAAAGTATCATTATAAACATTGGAAGTAGAACATATTGTTACAAAAAAAGTAAACAAAAAAAATACTAAAAGGATGTATACCAATATATAAATATAACAAAATTACCTTAATGAAGCTATGCTAGTCATGAGTTTCTACCCCTCCAAAATCACCTTTCTTCAAAAATATTGTGGGAAATGTAGTTTTCCAAATGACCACTTTTACAACATTGCTTTGTTATTTTGTAAATAACAATGGACAACTATCTTGATGTCCATCACTATTTGAATGACTTACATTTTTCATTGTATGACCGACTTCCTTAATGGCACTACAAAATTTAAAAGGAATTCCTTGTCACTCCTTTCATCTAGGATTCTCCATGTTTCGTCACATTCTTCTCAATATGAATTGTATCAAACAAATGAGCTATTTATAGGTACTAATAGTAAGACAACCTATTGAATTATAAAAAGTAACTTTTCATTCCTCATGGAACCCCATTGATTCCTTGGTGACCTTTATGAAACATAAATGAAATTATAACAATAAGTGTTAGATATAGTAAACAAAATTCAATTGATATAAAAATTATAACACATTATATATGTTACATAGTCTAATTTTTCAAATTGATGATTTCTGTTATATTCCAACTTCCATAAGTGAGGTGTCATTTTTCATGGTTTTATTCTGGTCTTTTCTTTCCAATTGAAACTTATGATTTTCAACAGTTCAATACATATGGTTCTTAGAGAGGAAATTCCTATACTCATCAACACCTCCTTTCCTAAACTTCTTGAACAACAATATTTCATGCTAGGACCACATATTAGACATATAAATTTACCCTTTGTTTCAAGATTTGCAATATATGGATTAATGTTAGTATTAATTATATACCATGGAAATATTTAAAAAAATGCATTTTATTTTCATAAGATTATATAGTATGAAAGTGCATGTTTGCATTATATACCACATAAATGTGTTAGCCTTGAATAATAATGTATTCTACATGTAATTATTCCATGGAATTGAAATTTCTTTTACCCTATTGGTCTAGAGATGTTGTACATAATGATGCCAACCCGTAACTTTAGTAACTCATGGGTAAGAGGATCAATGTATACATCCATATATTCAACTTGGTACTTACCTAATTGATTAACAAACATAATTTCCACTGTGTGTGTGTGTGCACAAATATAAGAAATTATAATCCAGTGAACAGAACAAATGAAATTTTATGTTTGAAAGTTAACTGTAAACAAGCCGTGAAATGATCATTGCCAACATTTTGTGCTCCCTCTTTATTGACGTCCAAGGAGGAAGGTTATTGTTTATAATGAAAATAGACCAAACAGAGTAAACAAGCATGACCTCTCCAAGTGGATTGGCACCATAGCTACCAATGAAAGCCTAACATGAAGACTTTATTCTTTAAATATCTCCCATATTTCTTTGATGTTCCTAAATGTAGAACCATATATAGGCATTCAAAGAAAACCATTTTCACTTATTTTGTGTGCATCATAACCCATAAATAATGTTTTACTTTGGAACTTGAACAATCACTATAAACATGGAATTATGGGAATATAATGAAGAATATTGGGAGGAACCATTTTTGTTACTTGAACGGTTTGATATCTATTGGTTTAAAATTGTGGCAATTCCATTTCCAATGAATATTTTCGATAATATATAATATTATCATTGGGACATGCATCAATAGCTTGATAATACATTCCAATATATTTCATAATCATAGATAATTCTTGGCATATGCAAAGAAAATTATTTGGTGATGGTAAGATAAATTCACCTAACAATATCCAACATAAGAAATAACTAGTTAATGTCAATAATATTAGTCCTAATTATTGCATCCTTAATTTACACATTAATTAAATCTAAAAATAGAGAAAAGAAGTAGACCTTTATGTATATGTGAAAAATTATATTGCATACTTTAGGATTTGGATGAGACAAGTATTCAAAAAAACATTCAAGACCTTCAAGTTCACCAAAAACTATACGGTAGTGATACCATTTGTATTAGATCCATCATAAAAGGGTCGTTGTGAATTCTCAATCAGAGGTACATCATGAACATCATCAAAATTTATGTATTCAAGATTTTGTGATCCATAATGAATTAAGCAAAGTCTTTCGATAGAAATCACATAAGAGAATTTTTTGGCCGACGTGTTTCAAACTAACAAGTGTGGTTCATCATCAGGACCAGATGAAGAGGCAGACCATGGCAAAGGCTTAAATAGAGAACAATGTAGAGACATAATTTCAAGTAACGGCTATATTTGAACAATAATATTTAAATTACGATATTAATTTATTAATATATTAAAATTCAGTAATGGCTATATTAAATGGCTAGTTTTTGAAAAAAAATATTTAAATAATGATATTATTTCATTAATTTATTAAAAATATTAATAGGTAACGACTATATTAAACGGCTAGTTTTTGAAAAAAATATTTAAATAATGATATTAATTTATTAAAAATATTAATATGTAACGACTATATTAAACAACTAGTTTTTGAAAGATAATATTTAAATTGTGATATTACTTTATTACTTTATTAAAAACAAATATTAATAAGTCACTGGTATATTAAACAGCTAGTTTCTGAGAAATAATATTTAATTTAATTAAAAAAAAAATTGTGAAGAAGTTGAGACAAAAATTATAAAAACCACTCAAGTTCCTAATCGAGACAAGGTCATTTGATAAGGAATTAATGGTAATAAAATAAACTAAATTAAAAGTAATTAATGGAAGAATAAATAAAATAAAACAAAAATATACACAAGTCAAAAGAAATATATAAATAAATATATATATATATATATATATATATATATATATATATATATATATATATATATAGATATATATATATATATATCCAAAGAAAAGTAATCAATAAATAAAATAGGGTCAACAATAAAATATGGGGCTCAGGCCCATTAAAAAAATAAAAAAAATACTAAAAGGAGTTAAGAATGAGTAAGATGATAATATACACAAAAACACGAAGGATCAAGAAAATAAACTCTAATGAAGAATAAATCAACAACAAATACTATAAAAAGGACGCACATACCTACATAGATAAAGAAATAAACAAAATAAATCCCGAAAAGAAACCTAAAAAACTAGGAGGACAGGACAAGGACCCAACTTTTACTAATATTCCAACCATCATCTCTATTCAAATTATTGGGTCTTTTTTCAATTTCTAGGGCCTCCCTCAAAAACTAGTCATTTAATATAGCCGTTACTAAATAATATTTGTTTTTAATATATTAATAAATTAATATCATAATTTAAATATTATTGTTCAAATATAGTTGTTACTTGAAATTATGTCTCTACATTGCTCTCTATTTAAGCCTTTTCCATGGTCTTCCTCTTCATCTAGTCCTGATGATGAACCACGCTTGTTGGTTTGAAATGCGTCGGCCAAAAATTTCTCTTATGTGATTTCTACCAAAAGACTTTGCTTAAATCATCAAAATTGTCATCCATTTGAACAAAGGTGTCCTGGATCAATCTATTTATAACATCATTCTCAATTATATAATTAGTGTAATATTCTTCCATAAGAGTAACTTGATCTACAATATTCGCTCCATCTTCCTCATCATGCAAAATAAGATTTCTACTACCACCGAGAACATTCCCAAGCTCACATATGAAACTTCCTTTCATTATAGTTACAAACAATCAAATAATTTTTTTTTGTATGTACTAGATATTAAAAGGTTAGAAAATTTTATGAACACAATCAATAAAAAAACATCTAATGAATAACTTATGAGAGGATGATATTCATGTCGTCTTTTAGTGTGCCCATGCCCTCTACGATGTTTTTCAGCTACTAAAAGTATTCTTCTATTAAATATCCTGCACCGTATGGAGGGAAATAGCATTTCCCAATCACCCTTTGCATCCAACGCCAAAAATAACCTTTGAAGCATCCTATCATTTTCCTCTCAAGTAATGTTATATATCATTGTATTTAACCATTACAATAACATTCAATGAAGTAATATAAGTACAATATGATATATTCAACCAATTCCACACATAAAAATGCATTTCTATAGGCCAAAAAAAATAATACACATAATAGAGAAGAAGAGGATCTATGGCCTCATGGGAGAGGAATGGGAAAGGGGAACAATTTTATAATTTCCATTTCACCAAACATTTTGGGAACATGTTTCCAACATTTCATGCGACATTTCTTTAAATTGTTCTATTCATGCATCCTCTCTACACGTTTCACACTGTGTCAAAATCTAATTTCTAATTAGGGAGGGGAAAAATCTTGAGAAATCAAATATCACAAGTGATTTCAATGTTTGTTTATGTTCTTAAAGTTATCACTTATTTCTAGTATTTTTGGGATGTCCTTGTAGGCATCAAAGTGGATATGCAAATGATTAAATTCCTAGAGAAGAAAACCAACTTGTAGGTTAGTATTCATAATAAGTTCACCATCCTACATATAATCATAAGAATATTTTCAAACAAGCCTGACAAAAAGACATGTTAGCTAAATCATTAGTGGCTTACTTGTTGTGGCTTGGATAATAACTTTCAAAATACCTCATAAGATATAATGCATCCATCATCAATGTTGCAGTCATGGTAGCTCTCTTAATATTGGTTTGCAATAAAAAATATAAATATCTAGACAAGTGTAAAATGATATAATACACCCTAAAAAACCTTCTTATCTATCTAGAAGAATCATAAACTAGGTTGGGCTTGTATTTGCATGACACAGGGCTGATTTTGATTGCTACCATTATAACATCTTGGTGAACCACATGCATATCCCACATGGTAAATCACTAAATGTGAACTTTGAACCACATACTTTACATGAGACTCCATATATTTATCATCACCATTTCGGTTGTACCTCGGAGCTTATAACCTCATGTTGATGGTGTTGGAAATTTTTCAACCAAGGGGGTCTCCTCAATATGAAGTCCCAATTAGACCTCACATTGTTTGGAGTAGGAGCCCCAAATATAAAGTAAGGCTAGTTTCCATAATTCCTCGGGAATTACATTGGCTACAATTATCAACATAAGAGATTATACAAAATATCAAGTAATTTGACATTGTGAGGCATAGAATCGTAATGTATATAAGGTGATTTCACAACTAGGAAAGAGAGAGTGAGTATCTAGGTGAAAAGTAATAATACTATCCTAAAAGTGACACACAAGAGAATGAAAGGAGAATCATTGGTTAACCTACAAAGTAGTTCAACAGATAACAATAATTATAAAGACAAGTAACAACACAGATTCAATAAAATGCATACCAAAACCAACGAAATAGTTCATTTTCATTAATATGTGTTAACATAAACATACACTTCAAACAATGAAATAATAGTTTCACAATAACTCACGACATATTCTTGAAAGTGCATCGGCTTTGAGAGCTTCATATATTAAGTGAAACTCCCAAGATATAAAATTACAATGTTGTTGCACTAGCCCCAATAGTGGAACATTAAGTCACTAGCTTCTCCAAAGAAATATATTCTCTTCTATTCCAAACTAGAGAAGCCAAGGTGAAAAGTACAAGGTTTAAAGCCCCTTGCTTGAGTTATGATTATTTATTTATAACAAATGAGGTGAATTTCCACCTCCCTTATGACTCTTGAGTTTCTACTATGAATTTCCAAATTCCTACATGAACTTTGAGCTTTTGCATGACTTTAGAACTTCCTAGTGACTTTTCACATCCCATGTGGGACCATTGAGCTTCCACACATTTTCATTTTTTCTTTTGGAAAATTACATAATTACATCCACAAATGATGTGGCAAAATACAATAACACATAAGACTCTTATAGTGACACTTGGAGAAATCTTGATTTGGCAATCATGACATGGAACTTAATTGCGATGTGTCAATGTCAATCTCTTCTCTTTGTTTCTATGACTTTGAATTCTTCATGATGGATCTCTATTTATGCTTCATATTCACCCTCCAAACGGTCTAGGTGAGTGTTGGAACCTTCCAAGACAACATGAGTTACCATGTATTTTCATTGGTCCAAGATTATTTCATGTACTTGATTATGGTTCTTTATTTTTCTCCTTGTTTGCAAGTCCTCCCTTATATCCTCTCCATGATCACCTCCCTTGAGCATCACCCTGCCATGTTGAGATGATAGTTCCTACAAACGAAGTCCACTCAATACAATCCAACATTAGTCTAAAAACCACCTATTCTACCTATGTTAGCTCATGGAAGATGTTGACTGTGATGGGTGCGTGAAAAGGATGAGAATGAGAGGCTTCCTTGGGTGCATTGCGTAGTTACTGGGGGTAAGAGTTAATACACTATGAACTAGAAATGTGTACTACACTAAGGCAAGAGAAAGAGATATGCATGTGTGTGAAGTACCAAATACAGTGAATAGAGGCTTGAGGCTTGAAGCTACCCAAGAGAGAGAGAGAGAGAGAGAGAGAGAGAGAGAGAAGTCATTGCACAGTTCTCTGTTGCAAGGGTCTAGGCATGCCACATTATTGACTAGAACTGTGTAATGTGCAGTAAAGGAGAGGATTGACAGAGCTTTTGCGTAGTGGGAAAGTACAAGAGACAAGGGCAGAGTGATTTCCGATAGTGACTACACAATGCACAATGATTGAGGGATAGGCTCAGTGAATTGTGTATTTGAGGGTTTCAGTGACTTAGAGGTGACCTACTAATCACTAGAACTACACAATGCGTAGTGAGAGGCCCACCAGATGAAGGGATTTGCGCAGTTGGGAACGTTAGAGAGACAAGGAGACAAGGTTTCACACTGCAACGGCACAATGCATAATGGTTGAAGAGGCAACTTAGGGGATTGTGCAATTGGGCATGATAATGACACAGGGAGGCTCCATTGTCCACTGCAATGGCACAATATGAAATCTAGGGAAATATAGGACAAGTTATTGCGTAGTTCATAGGGTTAAGTAGTCAAAGTAATGATCCAGACTTTAAGGATGCTAAGTGTATAGTTGAGGGAGATTGTCCTCTAGGACTGTATAGTGTGCAGTTCCAAGAGGAAAATGGTGCTTCACTATGACTTAATACTACACAATGCATAGTTCCAAGAGGAAAATAGTGCTTCACTGTGACTTAAGACTACACAATGCGCAATTCTAGGAGGGAGAAAGGTTAGCAAGTTTCAAAGATAGTGAAAGCCCCGAAAATGAATAAGTGTGGGATCAGTGAGACAAGAGAGAACAAAACATGAAAATAAGTCTTGCAATAGTGATATTAGACTCAAATAACATCAACACAAGCCAAAATAATTCGCAATACCCAAAATAAACATGCATACCTTGAAACGATAGAAAAGAGGCACTTATTTTTAAGTGCAATAGTTGAAATGTATGCATGTGACATTTAGAATACAAGTTACAAAATAAGTTTCGATTGTAGCCAGAAAGTGTGCCAAGTTGTGGGAGAGTGTCTAGTGCATATTATTATTATATATATGATTAGTTAATTTAGAAGAGTGCACTATAATTGCTTCTAGTGGTGCACTAAGGTGCAACACATGTAGGAGTACAAACAGTTAAAAGTGACACTTGCGACAATAAGAAAAAGTAAAAATGACACTTGAAAAAACTAACAAAAGTGAAAGAGACACATGCTAAATAAAAGAGAAATAAAAAGAGACACTTGCGAAAAAAAAAAGCACAAACGGCAATCATGAAAGTCAAAACAACACTTATGAAAGAAAAATCACACAAAAGCGACAGTTGATAAAAATCACTGGGATGGTGGTACACTTGCAACTAACAATGAGAGATACTTTCAACTAGAATTTAACATTGAATTTCCATAGGGACTGCACATTCTCTTTCTCTAAGAACTGTGAAATCACTATCACTAGAGACTATGCAGACACTTTATTTTAATACTATGCAGTCATCATCCACAAGGAACTATGCAATCGTTGTCACTATCACTGTCATCAGGATCTATGCAATGACTATCATCTAGGATTGCAAAGTGCTTGACTTTCTAGGGTGCACATTAATTGCTAAGATTGATATAAAAGGGTTCACTTATGAATGCATCAAAGGCTAAGAATGTGTAAGCAAGTGGCTTCGAAAATTCAAATCTCGGAAGAAGGCTTAAAATATTAACCAATCATGAAGTTAATATTATAAACTTGAAATGAAAGATTGTAAGATTGCAAGGAGGCTCCAAAATTCAAGTGGACGAAAAATTTTGGAGGTTGTTTATCGCAGTGACAACACTTGGTGACACACTAGAAGAAATCTAGCTTCTTTGCTCAGGTCTACCTTTGAGCACAAAATCTTATTCTTTTAGGAAGTATTGATTCACCATGTGAATTATGTCAGCTTCCCCATTTATCCTGGTATAGGTGTAGTGTCTCTTATTCCCTTTCATGGCTAAACACATTTACAAGGCTTACCATATCTCAATTTTTTCGATACGAGAGGAGGATATTATATATTTTTGACTTTGAAATGATCGAAGTTTTAGTTCCGTGTTTCTCCACTACGAGTAGGCATGTTCAATACCAAGATGAAGTCACTGTAGGAACACTAGAATTGCTTCACTACCAGTGAGCATGTTCAATACTTTGACAAAGTTGCTTGGTTCACCCCTCTGTGCAGGAAAAATTTCTCTTCTTTCACCCTTTATTTTATTTTCAATATAATTGGAATTTATCAGTGTTTATATCGCTACGGTGGAAGAGGGATCCTAACTTATTGAGAGCAAGAGAGGTTATTCATTTAGGGATTGTTAGCTACCTCTGAAATTAATATGCTCGCTCTTTAGTTTTTCTCCTTTCCCTTCTCTACTCGATTTGATCGGCAAGAAAACACCATTTAATTACCACACCGAGTCAAAGAATGGAGATCGTAAAATAGATACAAGAATCATTGTTCTTCTTATAACTATCGATCTAAATGAATCATATTTTTTGTCTAGACATTATTGGCTTTAAAAGGTATTTATACCCAAACAAAGAAATATATCACATATTTATCCAAACATTGTTCATCATCACAATTTCCCTTTTGAAAGCTCTACCACATTGTCTTCTTGATCCAAACAAGAGAAATTTTCATGCACAACCTTATTAAACAAAACACGAAAGAAAAGACATGAAAAAAAAGAAAAAAAAAATCAAAGACTAGATGAGAAGCCAAATGTATGGTAAAAAAAATGCAAAAGAAAAACTAAGATGCAACTAATCCTACTCCTAATCTAACTGGCTAAAAGGTCAGGACTAAGTGAAGTGAAATTTCTATCCACCAAAGCTTCTCCCGACTTGTAAGTAGAAAGAAACGAGCAATTAAAAACAGTATAAAGAAGTGTGCAAAAATAAAGATAACAACTTGATATCTTGCACAATAAATTGAAGGTCTTGTTGGGTGTGTCTTATATTCCCTCCAGGATGTTGGGCGAACCTACCCATGGTTTTGTGCATAGGCTTTTCACATGGTTTTGGGCATGATGGTTTTCTACCCATGGTATTTTGTAGATTTAGTCAAGGGAACTACAGTTATGTTCTAATCTAGGATTAATGGATTGGGGTCACAACAAGAAAAAAGGACATTGGTGAGGGTAAAAAAATGTCACTATAAGCTCAATGGTGATGGTCAAAAGAGCCTTTGTCACCAAAAACTAAACATCAAGAAAGGTGGTGTCGCCAAAAGTATTGGTTTTGTGGTGACATTCAAGGCCCATCACCAATAATGATTTATAATGATGGATAGTTACCATTACCATTTCATATGAGAAACGATGATGGATCTTAGCCTCTGTCACCAAAAAATTGAACGTCACCAAAGGTGGTGTCATGAAAACTATAGGTGTTGTGGTGACATTCAAGGTCTGTCATGAATAATGATTTTAATGACAAATAGTGATCGTCACTATTTCATATGAACAATGATTTCTTGTGATGGACCTTTCATAGCCGTCACCATTGATGCATATATATGGTGATGTTCATTGACCATCACCATTTCATATTTTGGTGATGGTCGAAAAATGTCACCATAAGCTCATTGGTGACGGTCAAAATAACCTTTGTCACCAAAAGTATAGGTGTTGTGGTGATGTTCAAGGTATATTATGAATAATGATTATAATGAAAAATAGTGACTGTCACCATTTCATATGAACAACAGTGATTTACAGTGATGGACCTTTCATGGTCGTCACTATTGATGCATATGTATGGTGGCATTGGTTGACCATCACCATTTCATATTTTGGTGAGGGTAAAAAAATGTCACCATAAGCTCATTAGTGATGGTCAAAAGAGTATTCATCACCAAAAACTAATTGTCACCATTCTATATAAATATTAGGGCACGATGGAATCAAACCACCAACCTCCTGCTTGTAAAGCAGGTGCTCTTCCATTGAGCTAGCACCCTTTAAATAATTAGACATTAAAAAATTAGACCTTGAAACTTTATAAATTGTAAATTCTACAACTTTCAATAAATTATAAAACTTTGTAAAGTCTTGGAAAATGTTTTACTAAACAAGAGCCACATGATTGCAATGTCACTACTTTTGTGGTTGTTGTGGCTCTTGTGGAAACATAGAATATCAAAAATTATTATCATGTTAAATCTTTTAATTATTTCAAACTCATCACATCATCTAGGTTTTCTATTCTATTTGAAAGACTAACATTACAAGACTACATAAGATTAATACATATGTTATTTTCTTCCTAGATGGCTGACCTGAGAACTATATCAAGTTGGCGATAAAAATTAAATGTAGAGACTAATAATATTACCTTATACAACACATAATTCACAATACAATATAAATTAAATATAGACACAACATTATTCTATACACTGAAAATTCTGATTAGGAAGAAAATAACTTGAAAGAATGAGTTTTTGTAATACCTCTTGACACAAACACACACACACACACACACACAGATATATATATATATATATATATATATATATATATATATATATATATATATATATATATATATATATATATAGATATATATATATATATATATATATATATATATATATATATATATATATATATATATGTATATATATATATATATCTATATATCTATATATATGCAAAAGAACCTCCATGTTTTCCAAACTTTATATCAAAGTGAAACTCTGATATGATCTTTGCATGTAAGTATAACTTTAGCATTAGAAAACATTAACAATGTATGCTCTGATATTGCTTCATTGAGAATACCATATTTCCATCTAGTGAGGATATTTCATGCCACTAACATCCCCAAAAATGTAACAACAAACGTGACAAAATTTTGAGTAGCACCTGTTGCACCTATCTATCTCAAATATATATCTCTTAATGGTTCATCATGTTCAATGTACTATAGTTAAGCACATGTGCAATGATCATGAGTCATCATCAGGGAAAATAACCCAACAAAATTTTACTAAGAAGCCTGGTGGAATTGGGTAGTTTGTTGAAAAAACTATTGTTGACTAGTACTCAGATGTGTAATCCTCAGAGGTATAATTATTGGAATCTTCTAGTTCATACAAGTAGTCCTCATATGAAAATTCAATAGCCTGAAGTACAACTATTTCATAATCATCTTACAAGTTATCATAAGAATAAGATGGTCATAAAAGGTGAATGTAGAAGCTTTAAAATATGTTAAACCAACCATGTCAATTTTTCCAACTTCTATAGAGTCAACCTCTTCATTAGCCTACAAAATAGATAGAATACAAATGAATTTTCTATGGTTCCAAAAGATCAACAAAAAAGAGATCACTGTGCATGAAATTTTATAATGATCATGTAACAACAAAACTTGAATGCATAATCTTCACATTCAAACATAATATAAGCAAACTAGTCAGACTTCTTCAAGATATTTAGCCATGGAAATCTTATATTCCATATTTAATGTATGAGCCTTCGTAAAGTAAGGTTTTTATCCTATCATCATAAACCAATGAAATCATTAGAGAATCCCATCAAACCATGCCAAAATTGGGAAATAAAATGAGACCTATTATTTACCAAAAGGCACTTATCTCTTTAAACCCTAAATGTTGAAAGAATACACCAACATCCACCCAAAAAAAACAAAAATATAAAAACAAACTTTATTCAGGTGAAGGTGGTTTTTTTTAATTAGGAGAATTGGTAGACCTACTACTTGTCACTGAGAAGCCTTGGATCAAGTCAATGAGACTGCCACTAAACTCTTGAGCCTAGAGCCACTGCCCACAAGCCTATCTAAACAGATAAACTAAGTTTGAACCTGAGTGAGGAAGCCCTATATTGGTTGGAAAGAACCTTGAATTTTATTCAATTGAAGGTTATTATTCAAAATCCACACAATGATAAAGACTTTATATGTGAAAGTTATCCATGACAATGTTTTAGTCGATGTCTATATTATGATCACCAATAAAAGCAATCAATCCTTTTCATCATAGGCCTTTAATTTTGGACATCATTCTAATAGGCATTGAATGTCATAAATTGGTTTTGTATAACATTGAATATCATTCACAAATTACTTTAAAAGAGACTTAAAAGGGAACCAAACAACACCCAAACCAAAATCCAACCATTAAAAATAAAAATTCTGCAACCATTCTTTCAAAGTGTACCCTTACCTCTTCTATCATTGACTTCCATTTATCAAATCCTTGTCTATTAACCTACATGAAATAGTTCATACTTCAATTCCTACAGATTCACTTCACACATGCAAAACAAGACCAGGTTTACCATAGCTTCTCTGTATATAAATGACATATCACACAACAAAAAGATAACTTATAACTATGGGTTTTGAATCTAGCATACCCCTTTGGCATCAACATTATCCTCTTTGTATTTTTTTCTAAACTCCTCCCTGCCATGACAAATTTTGTAAGCAAGAAAACATGGATTTTATTTAAAGAGTAAAAAATAATACAATTCATTGAGGAATCTAGGTATTCATGCTTTTATGTGTGCAGATGCATATGCCTTCACGTTGCAGGAACATAATGCCCAATAGAGGTATGCTAAGTTCGAAATCAAGGACCTCAACACTGCAATGTGTAAACTTCAATATATATTTTGACAATTGGTAAAGCATATATAAAACATATATAATATATTTTTTCCCATAATAGCAACAGAAATTACAAACTAGCAGATTAAACCATTCTAACTAATTGATTCAATTTTGAAAAGTCTTATGGAAAGATTCATATTCCCAAAATTGTAAAATAACTAAATCAAAATCGATTTTATTACAAGAATTGCACAATATTGTAGTTTTGTTTCTTAATTCTCCACCAACTATCGAATATAATAGCTTAACTTAAATTGGTTGCAAATTCTAGGAATCTGACAGATAGGAGTGAAGTCAATTGTTTGACCTCATTCTTGTTTGTTAGATTCTGAAATATTCCTAGAATCTGGAATCTAGCTAAAATTTCTAAATACAATGGAAATGCACTTCCATATGCTTTTTCCACTCCTTAAAAAAATTATTATTTGTGAGTTTTGAAATGCTCCACTTATCCTTGTGAAGTGTAGTACTACACTTTTGTGTGACTTGCAAGTATCCTCCTCAACCAAACTATATTACAAGCTACAATGATTGTTACCTTATATTTTGTTTTAGTAGAGGAAAGAAATTCTTTCATTGGTTTCTGATGATAAGATAAAATACCTTACTCAGTGACCAAAGATATATACCTTGTAAGTTAGAAAGCCTCTCACATACCATATAATGTGATTGATTCTAACCTTGAAAGTACCCTTCACATATGTCAAAATTATCTTTATTGTCACTCAAGAATCAACCTTGGTAGTTGTAATAAATTCAGAAATGTGATCTGCTAAAATCCCATATAATGGTTGTTAGATAAATCAAACTCCATATCAATTTTTAATCCAAAGATGCATTTGTTAGTTTAGATTAAAATGTGGTTAATAACTTCATGTCAAATTCTATAGGTGTAGATGTTGCGTTGCAACTAACCATCTTAATTTTTTCTAACAAACTTTTAACATAATTTGTGTGTAATGCACACTAGAGAAATTTGAGAACTAAAATATTACACAACAACAAGTTAAGGCTTAGGCGTGTTCTTAAGGAAACGTTGTTTCCCAGATCTCTTCTTTGGATGAATCTGCAACCACATAGAAGGTTATTGGTTCCCAAACTAAATTTGTTGCCCTAAAAATACCTTAGCCAGAATTTTGTGCCAAAGTAATACTCCATTGTTGCCTGTTGTGGCCACCAACAACCCCTGTCCTTATTTAGTATTAGCAATAACACTAAGTAAGTGGGGACCCTTAGTAAAAATTCAAAAATTCAATTAAAACTCATGTATTTTACTCCTTAAGAGAACATCGCATCGCGCAAAGACCGAGAGGACATTTCCTTATGAGTAAAAATGATAAACTGCGAAAGTGCGACGCGAATTTCATCGCATTACATGTATTAAGAAACACTCATATTAGAATAACCTTAAAAAATCACCGATGGCCGATATGCGATATCGCATATCGCAAAATCGCATAAAAAACACATAACCATTTAACGATTGTAACAATCTGCGATCTTGCGATAACGCGACAGTACAATCTGCGATCTTGCGATCGCACGATACAACGATCTGCGATTCTGTGATAAGCGCGATCGGGCAAGCCTGCGATAACACATCTTAATGAAAAAGGCGATAATGCGATACTGCGATGATGCGATGCTACGATGCAAATCGCAGAAACTGTCCATCGCAGATTTTCCCTGGCTCAACATTCAAGAAAAGCTGTCCATAAACCAAAAATTGGATATGCGCTTTAATGAAAATTAATGAATGATATGCCAAGTGTTAATGAAAGACAGTATTGTGTTTTTCGAAGAGTTAGTTCACGTCAGGTGGCATGTTTTTGTACATCCGTAGAGCTTAGAGCTTTCTTGTCGACTTTTATTATCATTACTCTCTCCTCATGTGTGAACTGCAAGAACGAAAACAAAAACAACATGAAGCAATGTGCAGGAAGCGATAAAGGAAAAGGGTAAAGCTCCAAATGCTCAGAAACAGAGAAGAGATGCCCTCATAAACGGATACCGCATGCAACAGAGCCGCAAATTCACAGAGCGCTGCAGAGCTATCCATTACAGATCTTTTAGTCAGAGCCATGGTTGAATGAGTAGTTGAACAATGTTGATATCAACAGGCGATTTAACGCTCAAGGTCAGAAGCTCACGAAAGTAGTATGTTTACAAAATTTTGAAGCTTATACCCGATGAAGGAAAAGGCGCTAAAGGCGAAAAATGCACCAGAAAGGCCCAAATCAAAGAACGGAGGCAGTTTCCGATATCGCTAAGAAAATTGCTCAAAAAGCAAAGTCCCTAACTGCTCAGTCAGTCATAAGCCCGGAAAACGCAAGAAAGCAAAGGCAGAAGCAATTCAAGGATTAACCAAGTAGAACTTGGATTATTACTGGAAATACACAGTAAATCCACATAGCCAGAGGATGATTCTCAAGTATATCTTCTATTTTGCTGAAAAGATGGTGCCAGCTCTTGCCATTTCTGTTTGCTTAGCTCAACCAAAAGCGAAAGACAGTCAGCCGACTCTACCCAGGCACATATTGAATGCTCACAACATTAAGGAGCAAATGCAAAAATAGTTAGATATTAGATTTAATTTTTAGAAATAGTTTTGCTTAGAAAAAGGGCGGTCATTTAAACCGTATCCTGAATCTGTGTAATTAAGTTATTTAGTTAGTAGTATTTAAACCCTTCTCATGCATTTAGAGAAGGGTCCAGAAATTTATCAAAAACTTGTACTCAGAACATGCACTTTTGCACCCTCAGAGGAGGTTTTGGTGAATGAATGGATCAAGATTTGTTAATGTTTTCATTTGATATCTGCTACTAATGTTGCACTTCTGTACTCTTAGTAGATGTTAGATCAAGGAGATATAAATCATTGTTGCTTGAAGCTTATGAGTAGGACCAGTCATAAATGGTACTTTTATCTCTTGACCATTTCTGCTTATATGTTAAATTGATATACAATTTTTAGTTGTTTATATGTTATTGCATGAATGCTTGAGTTATCAATTGGAACTTTTGTACGGTGGTAGCTATTTATTGATGTTTAATGTATGAATAGCTTATTATGCGATATGCTGTTCACAACTATTTCGCCTAACTTTTTATGCGAAATAGTTCATCTTATTTGATTTCCTTTCTTATAATCACTGAATGATCTTTATTACCAGTTGTTATTTGAAATCTCTTTAGATCGCATAATAGAAGAATTACATCATGGGTTAGCATAGATTTAGATGTGTTGTTTATTAGATTACAATAGCATAGAATTAGATTAAAGTTTGAATTAGAATAGCTTAGATAGGAACTGTTAGATCAGCAACATCCAATTCTACACACACACACACACATAGATTGGGAAACTGGTCCCATTATCCCCAGTCGAACCCGCTATACCAAACGGATAAGGAGCTACCAACCAAGTTCCGGACTGGGCGGGTATCCCCCTTGTTGTCGACCCGATTTTCGGGGCTTCAACATTGCCCTAAACTGGCCTTATCAAGTTTACGCTACAACCAAAGAACTGTCTGTAGCCCAAAATAATGTTTTTGTTTCCCTAAACTATCTTAGACAAATCTTGGTGCCACTGAATTGCTCCTCATATTAATCACTCCACAAAAACCCTTCCTTGCTTTCCAAATCAGATGAAAGGTGCCTCAGAAAATTAAGCCAAACAAATTATAGAGAGAGAAGAGAGATTGGCTAGGGTAGGATCTTTCACCACCAAAACTAATCAAAGAAAAAAGGGATCTTAAACCCTCAGAGCCTCAACTCATAAATCAGAAAGATCCACAATCCATGATGAGAGAAATGATTCTCCTCTCTCTTATTTATAGATTCCCTTTAGGGTCTCTTTTCCTAAATTTAATTTGAGGGGCTAACAAGTTTCCCTCCACTTTGCCCCAATTATGGCTTCTTTCACAAGTTTTCCTCCAATTACCCTAATTTACCCAATGTTAACCCAAAACATTGAATAATGGGTTCCCCCCTTTATAATTGACTATAGCCTATGGGGTTGGATAGGCTACTTTGTCCTCCCTTGGGAAATTAATTAGAAGAGAACAATACAGACCCTAAAGTGGGGCCCTAACTTGTTGGTCATGCATTTTTCTACATAAAATCAGACTTACAAGTCCAAAATGGTGGGCAAGCGCATTGTTTATAGTCATATATCTGTTGCACTAAAAATTGTCACCTTGACATTCTGCTATATGTGTGAGTTCATTACCACTCATACTTTCCTCCTCTGCAAGTCTAAAACTGTTGGAAATAATACTGAGAGGGGGGGTGAATCAGTATTATCAGAAAAACTTTTTCATTTTATGCTCAGAAACATATACGCAACTTCAGTTAAGTGAAACAGCGTGTACACGCTACTGTGTCTAAAGCAACCAGCGTATAACAAGAAAACTTATGATTCAGTAGCTTATCTTCAGTAAATGCATCAGGACATGATAGTAAAATAGGTGCAGTATAACAGAACAGATCATCACACAAAAACCACACACATGAACACCATGATATAAGGTGGAAACCCAATGTGGGTGAAAACCACCTGCTGCAAGTCGTCTCTATCTTTCTTTAATAAGAAACTTCAGTTTACAATCTTTTGTACTGGTGCAGCCTTATACCAGTACGCAGGCTACAACCTGCAGAAGGCTTCAACCTTCTCTCGTTCTCCAGCTTCTCCTGGAAGGGAGCTACAACCCCCTTAGCTCTTGTACTAGCTAAGATACTAGTACGTAGGTGCTGGCCTACAATCTTCTTTCCTTCAGGTACCACCTTTCATACATTTTCAGACTGGATATTCCTGAAGCACAACATTACAATCTGAAGACCACAATTCATTCAACTTTCATAACAGATCATTGAAGCACAAAACAACCAATAATAGCATCATCAATCACTGAACCACTGAAACCCTGTCAACACCCAGTCATTAGAACACAGAGCAGACTACAGAACTCTGCAACCCAACTGCAAACCCAAAAATCAAGCTTCAAAAGATATACGCTACTTCAATGAGAGCAACCCGCGTATACACGCGCTTTTACCGAAGACAACCTGCGTACAGATCTGAAAATAAATTTTCTCAACTTGCAGCTGTACCAAACATCAGTTAAACCCAGAATATAACATTGCGTCAGTATGCAGATCTAGAAATACGCATAATCAACCATATCATAATAGTGCATTTCGAACCATTAGATCTCGATCTGTCCTTAGATCTAGTCTTCCATCAACCGGTGTGATCTCTCCTTAGCTTAGATCAAGCAACCCAGACCCTGCATACCAGATCTCTTTCTTTTTCAGATATTCAAGACTTTTCAAAGATTATGCTTGCCTAATGATCTTCTTCTCCTTATATAGCCTTAGGCCTTGCTCAATACCAAGGGCCAAAACCATAGAAATCCAATACCATCAACTTCAAAACTAGGGATCAACACGTTTGTCGAGATACTTTGGTCCAAAGACATAGGCTCAAGTACCGAGGACTAACTACCACGGACCAAAGGGAAGCTTCTCGACATGTACGCCCTTTTCTGTTCATGAAGCTGCATGTATACGCGACTTCGTATATAGCGAACCAGCGTATCCGCTACTTAGTATATAGCGTACCTGCGTGTATACACAACTTGGGCTTAATGAACCTGCGTATATGAAATTTCTCTTCATACTTGTAGTCTGGACTGAGATCTGTCATCAAAGAGAGTTGCCATCAAGGACAACACCTGTATCGTAGCACCACACCTGTGCCAAAATGCCAAAAATCTCCCCCTTTGGACTTGATGACAACCCCAATATCCTTAGAATCATTCTCCCCCTTTGTCATCAAGGGCAAAGGGCTGTGCTCCCCCTGAGTACATGCTGATATCTCTGCTTGGCTGTGCTAAAACATGCTCCCCCTGACTGTAGGCAATATCTGCAAAAGATGTTCTTCAAAAGAACCAAGACTTATACACCATAAGGGACCTTCCTATCACCAAAGGACTCAATACATACATCCATACTCCCAACCAAGAGGGGATACATCAGAAATTTACATATAACAACCAATTATATTACATCATTCATCCCAGGCATAGTGGGGAAACCAACATAGGCCGTTACATGACCTTGACACCATAAAAGAGATAAAATACCATAAAAGAGATACATGACATAGAGACAACAAATCTAGACCAAGACTTATGAAAGTCACCAGCAGCATCTGATAAACATCTTTTAGATCAGCAACCAAGATTTCCTTCTGTGCTCCTTCTCCTGAAACCAACAACAGTTGTGAACTAGAACCAAAAGTGTCTAAATGCCAACAATGCTTTATGAGACTTTAAGCTGCTCCCCCTGAACCTGTGCCTGCTGCACCCCCTGAAACTGTGCCTGAAGAATTCTGGCATACCCATCTCAGACCTTCTCCAACCAGAGTCTGCCAGCACGGATATACTTTCTACAACACGCGTACACCATACACGCGACTTTCCCTGCATAAATCGACGTATATACGCGGATATCCCTTACACAACTAGCGTATACCAACTTTTCTGTAGAACAGACAAGCTTCAACAGCAGGATGAAGCATCAACTACTCCCATCTTTTGTCTGAGATATTCAAAAGTTTCCCTGGGCAGTGGTTTTGTGAGAATATCAGCAACTTGTTCCTTAGAAGGAACATACTCCAACTTGACCTTCTGCTCAAGCACTTGTTCCCGAAGAAAATGGTACTTGATTGGTATGTGCTTGGTCTTTGAGTGCATGACTGGATTCTTTGAAATGCTGATTGCACTAGTATTATCACATAAGATAGAGACTGGTGGAGTGCAAGTGATTTGAAAATCCTGCAAGGTCTGCATCATCCAAAGAAGTTGTGTGCAACAAGATGCCGCAGCCACATATTCTGCTTCAGCTGTAGATAAGGCAATCGAGCTCTGTTTCTTGCTGAACCAAGATACTAATCTGGAGCCCATAAAGAATGCACCACCACTTGTGCTTTTCCTGTCATCCACGCTTCCGGCCCAATCTGCATCTGTATAAGCATGAAGTGTGAGATCTGTATCTCTAGGATACCATAAGCCATAATTTTGTGTCCCTTGAAGATATTTGAAAATTCTCTTCACTGCCTGAAGATGAGTCTCCTTTGGATTTGCCTGAAATCTTCCAACTATTCCAACTGCATGCATGATGTCTGGTCGGGTACCTGTCAAATAAAGTAAACTCCCAATCATAGATCTATAAGTTGGTTGATGAACTGTTGTTGATTCATCATTTGAACTGAGGCTGCATCTTGTAATCATGGGTGTACATACGGGCTTTGAATCTTCCATGCCATACTTCTTCAAGATCTGCTTGAGGTACTTGGTTTGAGACAAGAAGATACCTCCTTCATTTTGTTGGATTTGCAATCCAAGAAAGTATGTCAATTCTCCAAGTAGTGACATTTCGAATTCTTTTTGCATAACCAAGGCAAAGTTTTGACTCATAGTCTCTTCATTGCTGCCAAAGATAATATCATCTACATAAACAACAAGTATTAGCAATTTGTTATTTTCAACTTTTATATAGAGATTGCTATCTGCTGATCCTTTTGAAAAGCCTTTTTGGTGAAGATATTTGTCCAACCGATAGTACCAAGCCCTTGGAGCTTGTTTGAGACCATAGAGAGCCTTTTTACATCTGCATAAAAGGTTTGGATCATTCCCAAGAATGAAACCATCTGGCTGCTCAATATATACTTCTTCTTCTAAGTCTCCATTCAGAAAGGCTGATTTCACGTCCATTTGAAATACCTTGAAGTTTTGAAAGCTTGAGAGAGCAAGGAACATTCGGATGGCCTCAAGTCTTGCAACAGGAGCAAAGGTCTCTTCAAAATCTATTCCTTCTTGCTGCGCATACCCTTTACAAACAAGTCTGGCCTTATTTCTAATTACTTCTCCATTTTCATTCAATTTATTTTTGAAGACCCATTTTGTCCCTATGGCATTCTTATCTTTTGGTCTAGGAACCAATTCCCAAGTGTTGTTCTTTTCGATCTGCTCAAGTTCTTCATCCATTGCTTTGACCCAACATTCATCTTTGCATGCCTCTTTCACATTTTGTGGTTCAGTGGAAGAGAGTAATGCCAAATAGCTTGAAGCTTCTGCAATTCTTCTTCTTGTTTGTACTCCTGCTTCTTTCTGCCCCATAATCTGAGATTCTGGATGATTCTTTTGAACATATCTGGATGGAGTCTTCTCTTCTATTCTTGTCTGCTCCTTTGGTTCTTCTTGAGGTTCTTCTTCTTCATCATTCTGCCTTTGAGGGTAGCCTTCATCTTCTTCAATGTCTTCATGATGAACTTGCCTAGGAATGTATCCCTTCTCATCAACCACTACATCAATGCTGTCAACAATTCTGCCAAGTTTTTTATTGTAGCACTTGTATGCTTTGCTATGTGGAGAATAACCAAGAAGAATGCCTTCATCTGCTCTTGGTTCAAGTTTGCCAAGTTGTTCATCAGTATTCTTAATATAACATTTGCTCCCAAAGATTTTGAAGTGCTTCACCGAAGGAGTCTTACCACACCAGAGCTCATGAGGGGTTTGAGTGCTATTTACTCGAACATTTGTTTTGTTGAGAATAATGACTGCAACATGTGCAACTTCACCCCAGAAAGTTGCGGGAGTACCAGATTCATCAAGCATAGCACGAGCCATTTGTTGGACTGTTCTGTTCATTCTTTCCACAACTCCATTTTGCTGAGGAGTTCTAGCTGTAGAGAATTCTCTTCTTGTCCCATGTTCTTCACAAAAATCGAAAAATTCATTCGAGGTAAAATCCCCACCTCTGTCAGATCTGAGGCACTTAATTTTGTGTCCTGATTCATTTTCAGCCAATGCTTTGAAGGATTTGAAGTTTTCGAATGCTTCATCTTTGTGCTTCATAAGTCCTAACCAGACAAACCTAGAGAAATCGTCAATGAATAATATCAAATATTCTTCTCCTTGAGGTGTTCTTTTTCTGAATGGACCACATGTATCTGTATGTACTAGCTCAAGAGGCATGCTAGCTGATCCTTCCTTCTCAGGAAAATTAGTTCTGGTTTGTTTTCCAAACTGACATGATTTGCATATGGTGTTGTCTGGAATTTTGATATCTGGAAGATCACGAACTGCCTGATATTTGCATGCTTTCCTTATTTGTTGAAAGCTTAGATGCCCCAACCTCCTATGCCATAGCCAGTGTTCATCATCCTTGCTCAAATAGCATTGTTGTGGTCTTTCCTCAAATATGTATAGATTATTTGGAGTCCTTCTTCCTTTGATCACTGTTTTACCTGTATCAAGATCATGAACACAACATCCATTTGATCTAAATATTACCTATGTTCCTTGATCGCACATCTGACTGACACTCAGAAGATTATGCTTCAATCCATCAACATACAAAACATTTCTAGCTTTGACCTTCTCTTTCAATGGAGCAACACCTTTTCCTTTTATGGCTGCAGAGATATCGTTTCCAAAAGAAACTTTCTTCCCCTTTTCTAATGCGGTATATGACTCAAGCTTTTCTTTGTCCCCTGTCATATGCTTCGAACATCCACTGTCAATGTACCATAGACTTTCTTGACCTTCTGCATAAAAGGCTATCCCACATCTTTCTGGTTGCGATTCTTTTATTCTCCATGTTCTGACATTTGAGGTTTGTTCCTTCTGAGTTGTCTTCCGGAACCTGCTCCTGCATTCAGAGTCTTCATGACCAAAGTTATTACAAATAGAGCATTCAACTTCATTTTCAAGAACCGAAAAGTTGTTATAAGTCCTTTTCATGGTTCCAGTCATTCTCCCTTGCTTTTGAGCTTCTCTAGTCATGATTGTCTTGTAGGCAACACATTGAGTTGCTTTGTGACCGAAGTTATGGAAAGAAAAGCATTGCCCATTAAAGAAACTTCTGTGATAATCAGATCTATCATCCAACTGATTGTAGCTTCTATTCATTCTTGGAGCAAATTGGGAAGATTTTACCTGTGGCTGATTGTAGCTTCTGTTTGTCCTTAAGGCAGTTTGTCCCCGAATTTCTTGATGGTCTTTATTTGTTCTTGAGGTAAACTGTCCCCGATTCACCTGATGACTTTTATTTGGCCTTTGCTCGCTTCTCCTTGCTGCATCAAGATAACTTTTAGAGGTAGAGGCTTGAGATGTTTCTCCATTATATCCCAGACCTGTCTTGATTAGAGGATATCGCTGCACATTGATAATCTCATCCAAGGTTTCAGATCCTTTAACAAATTTGAGATTAATCGCTTTTTTTTTCTCAATCTCCTTTCTAAGACAAACAATCTCACATTCCAATTTTTCAGGATGTTTTTCCTTTTCAGTCAGTTGACATTGTAGAGAATCAATAATAGCACTTTTCTCTTCTAAGCAAACTTTAAGATTATTCATTTCTTCATAAAAGCCATCTACATCTATAACATCCATGTAGTCATCATCTTCAAAAGCCATTAAAAGTTTATATCTATTACCTTTTTCATCTTCGTCACTATTTGAAAGACCATCACTATCTTCATGAGTGTAATAGCTTTTCTTCTTTTCATTCTGTTTCTTGTTCCATTTAACAGGTTCCTTTCCCTTGTCATTCTTATCTTTGTGAGGACATTTGGCAGCATAATGACCTACTCTTCCACAAGCAAAACATTTAAAAGGTAACTTACCTCTGAACCTTCCAGAACCCCTTTGAAGATTTCTGACAAAATTTGATTCTTCTTCTTCATCTTCTGGCACGTGACTTGCTTCATAATAATCTTCTTTGCCTGAAGCCTTGAAGGCAGCTTCTCTTCTGTCTGATGGACCTCCCTTTCTCATTTCATAAGCGGTTAGAATTCCGTGAAGCTGAGACATAGTAAGAATTTGCAGATTTTCCTTTTCTTCTATGGCAGACACTTTAGATTCAAATTTGGGGGACAAAGATCTTAGAACCTTTTCAACCACAATAGCCTCTTTTATTTCTTCACCCAAGTTTTTCATGCAATTAACAATCTCATCTACCCTAAGGAAATAGTTAGCCACACTTTCATCATTATACATTCTGAGAGTCTCATACTTAATCCTGAGAGTTTGAAGTTTAGCACGCTTTACCTGTTCGTCTCCTTCATAGCTCGTGACAATTTTGTCCCATATTTCTTTTGCAGATTTATAGTGCATTACCTTCATGAATTCCGATTGGGATATACATCCCAATAGAGTATTGACTGCTTTCGCATTTGTTTCATATTTCTTTTTCTCGTCTGCATCTGTAGGAGTAGCTGAAGGAAAAGTGTAGCCTGTGTTAACACCCAGGTTGTTCCCTATGACTCCCAAGGGAATACGGCCGGGGTAACCACTAACCAATCTTTTAATCACTGTTTCTAGCCAAACAGTGATCAGAGAGGGCTCTCTCTTTATGATTTATATCTACAGTGATGGTGTTTTAGGCTAGGTATTGAGTACAGGTCATGTTTGTGTTTCGGTTGATGAAATTCCCTTAGACTTCAGTGATGTAGTTTTTTAGATATGTTGAATATCATTGGGCAATGGAGTCTGTGGCTTAATGTGTTTGAATCTGTGAGATGAAAGATGGAACTTACAGGGCCATTTGGGTGTTTAATAGAACAGATTTTTGATTAAAAGACTGGTAACAGGTAGCACGAACAGTGAAAGCATTTAAGAATTTTCACTATTTATCTATATGTTCCCAACAGATAGCTTTAAGAAGAGAAAACAGAGGTCTTAGGGGGCAAAAGTTGAATCCCTGAGAATGACTGTTACAATAAAAACACAGTTTTGAATTGCAGCAATTAAGAATTACAATTCTGTTACTGTATATGAGGAAAACATATATAATAGCTCAGTTTGAGTCCAGGGTAAACATGGTTAAATCCTGGTACTATCCTTTCACCTCGCTATCAAGTGTAAAACATTAGAACGACAAAGAGAACAAAGACTCAAAACAGACACGATAAGAGATTTGAGAATACTTATAGTTTTATGCAACACCCATGGAATCCTGTAACATGCATCCTTCACCACAAGACATCAAATACACCAAACTTCTGGAAGTTCCATTCCTCCTTTGTATTAATTCTCTGAAAATATTACAGCAGATGGAAGTTATCCAAGAGAAAATTCCAGCAACCCCTTATGCGTTACTAAGGGGGGTATATATACGGATTTACATTTGGAAAAATATCTGAAAGAAGAGTAAATGCCTCATAAATATGCTGCCAACTGCTAGTGAGCAGTAGCCAAAGAAGTAAATGAAGAAGTAAATGCAGTAGTAGCTCTTAGTCCTTTAGCTGTCAAAATCTGTCAGATGCTGTTGAATTTGTAGCAGTTGTAGTCGGCTGAAGGCGTGTGTTTCAAAATGTGGCTAGCTGTCACTGTTAGTGATGAATCACCTTTTAGATATTTTCCATTCACTGACCACTTTATACTTGTCTTGCGGTGACCTGAGCTGGCTTTTGACCTGGAGTTTTGAAACTACTGTGGCAGAATCTGGAGCATGGCTTGCCACCAGTCCTCCTTGGGCATTTGATGCCTTCGCATTTTAATCAATGTCTCATCAAGCTCTGTGTATTTGAAAAAACTTGGAGGAGTTTCAAATAGATGATTAACTTCATTTTCAATAAAAAATGACCCTTCAAGCTGAGTGTACAAACTCTGTCCTGTAGGAGGAATAGTTTCTTCAGAAGCACTGCTGGATGCAGTGATTTGATTTTCTATGTACGCGGCCATCCTATTTGTAAATTGATCTCTGTTGATCAATTTCCCTGTACCGCTCAATAGGCTAGGCATTCCTCTTGCCTGTAGCATCCCCATTCTGAGCTTGAAGTCTTCAACTTCAGTCTGTATCTCATAGCTCCTCCTTTCTGCTGTCTGCACATATCCTCTGAGTGTTAGCACCTTTTTGGTCATAAGGATGGCTTCCGTTCTGTTGGTGATTCCAACTGCTGCCAGCTCATCTTTGTCTTGCCTGTTCAGAAAGTCTATCAGTTGGCTAGCTTGTTCAGGTCTATTTCCTAGTGCTGTCTTAGCCCTCTGGATATCTATCTGAGCTTGCACAATTAAATCCATATGTTCATGGATTGTTTTGAGTGACTTCCACTGTTTAATCATGCTTTGGGTGATTTTATTCCATAAGATCCTCTTGATCTCAGCCATGGTGTTTTTGAGATCAAGCTCTTTCTCCAGGGCTTTGATTCTGTCCTTTTGGGTCTTGATCTGTCTGCCCTGTTCTGCCACTGTCATTTTAGACTGGTCATACTTGGCATCTATCTCTGCCAGTTTTTCTTTTGCCTTCCTTATCTCATCTGCTTGTAGCTCCATTTGCTTAACAGCCTTAGTTAGTTCTTCTATGCTGGGCTGGTCAACTGTATTTGCTGTTGTAGGGGCCACTGCTGCCTCAGAGCCTGTTGCTGCTGTAGAATCTGTTGGGGGAGTTGGTAGTGTGGATTCTCCCTGTTTGCCCTGAAATGACTTCTCCAGCTCCTTCTCTAGCTCTTGGATCCTTTGATCCTGCTGCAATAGTAGATCAAGTTGTTGATCAACTTGTTTTTCTTTTTGCAGTTCAGCTGTCTGAGGATGTTCTGTAGGTGACAGCTTCAATCTCCTCTTCATGGCATTGAGATCATCCTCTTTTTTCTTCAGGAGGGCTTTTACCCCGGTTGGGTCACTAGGGTTATGCCCTAGATCAACAATAATCTCTTCAAGAGATTTTATCCTGTTATCCTTGGCCCTGGAAGACAATCTCTCAAAATCCAGTTGAGTATTTGTGTGCTTCAAGGATTCTTTCAGCTCATGAGCAAGTGTAGCCTTATCTACCAAGGTGGCATAGACCATTTCTCCAGTCTGCTTATGGAGCTCAATTTGGTCCATAGGATGTATGTCTTTGGCCAAGACCTCCACCCTTGTTTTGATGAAATCAGCAGTGGACATTGGGTTGGGCCCCTTAGGTTTGAAATGGCTGAATATCATCTTCTCCTCTTTGAAGTCGTAGACCGACATCAATCTTTCTTGTTGGGCTGGAGTGGCATCTATAAATTGCTTGTAAACCTCAGCCCTCAATAGTTCATTTGCTGCTTTGATTTCTTTGAAGGTGGCCTTAGCACCTTTGAGCTTCTGGCTTTGTTGAGAAGAAGATGATACCTCCAAGCCAAGTTGTAAATTCTGCTCCTGCTGAAAGGAGCTAGTCCCTGTGTGTTGGCTGCCCTCCCTATCCTTGGCTGTATCATTGAAGACATCTTCAGTAATGTCTTCTACTTCTGGGGAGTCTGCCCTCTGCCTTTTAGCTTCTGGTTGTTGGGAGGATCCACTGAGGGGAGTGGACTCTTCTCTTTGTCTTTTGGTCCCCCTTTCTTCATGTGCAGGGGTCTGTAAAATTGAAGTGGTTAGGGGCTCCACTTGAGGGGGTGGTGTCTGCAATAAGGTGGTTTCTGGCAGCCCAGTTTGTGGCAGACCGGTTTGTTCTTCTTGCTGCCCTGTTTCTTGCTCTGGTTGTTGCTTTCCCTGCTCTGACTGCTGCTTTTTTGCTTCATCTTCGGCGTCCATTTTTCCCTTTCCCTTATCCAAGCCTGGTGCTGTTGTTGGCGGCGCTGTCCTGGTAACTGAGGTTCCTCCTCCTGATGTTTGAGGCAGCCTGAACGGTACCTGGGTCACATAGTCCAGGTCAATAGTTTTTTCAAGTTCTTTCATATTTTTAACTATTTTTTCCTCTTCAGACAAGCTCTCAACAAGGGTATCCAACTGCCACTCTTGTAAGTTTGCATACTGTTCTAGATGTGGATAGTGGCAGTGTTTGATGGCTAGGAGTCTGTACTTTGTTCTCCTGGCAGTGATGAAACCTTGAGGGTCATATGGGACCCACCGGAAACTGTAAGACAACTTATATTTGTCTTTTAGGATCGAATCTGCAGCCTCCCATCCTTCCTTCTTATTCATGATAAAAGGGCCCAGCTCATTTTTGTAGTTAAGGTGTGCTTTTTTCTTTGAGCTGTGGAAGTGAGTGAGGTCTGACTGGATTAATTGCCTGTAATATTCCAAGGCAAATAATCTCATGGGAACATACTTGGGTAGTCTGTATGGACAGAGCTCACACCCATACACTCTGAACACAGTGTGGTGTTCATATAGGTACCAATCACCTATTTTGTACTTCTTAGAAAGCTGTAAAGCTTTCTTGATCTCATTTGATATTCTAGGTGGAGGGGATTTCATAAGTATGCTGGAGACTGGGTATACAAACTGATCTACAAATTCACAATAGCTGTAGGGTGAACTTGTGATTTCATGATAGACTGAGGTCCAGAATATGACTGATCTTTTCTCCCCTTTGTTGTCCAGCCTTCTGATGTAGCATGGGAAAGCTTCAGAGTGATGATACATGAACAGGTGGTAGATGTATGCTGAATATCTAAAGACTCCTTGTCTGTCCAATTTGCACAATTGATCATGGATCCTATTGGCTATGAACTTGGCAAAGTTGTACTTTCGGGCAGGGGGTTGTCGTGGGCTGTAGGCAGATAGCATTACGAGCATGGCTAGATCCACATGCTTGCTGTTCTGGTAGCCTAGCACATAGGCTATCATGTCCAGGAGCAGCCTGCCTGAGTCATTGAAGTGCTCATGTGGATAAGGAGGTGGCCCTGTAGGCTGGTTCTCAGGCCACATGTAGTTCCTGGTGACCTTCTACAGCTCTTCACTGGTCATCTTCTCACCTGCTTCTATTAAAGATCTCATGGAGAAAGGGACTAATAACTCTGTCTGTTCAAAGTGCAGCATTTTGTTGATGGTGTCAGCGTTTATATAGAACAAAATCCTCCCTAGTTGAGTGTTGACAGCTCTGTGCTCCTGATCATAATTTTGAGCACATAAGTGAATGATTTCAGGGAAAACATTCACAGCTGGGAGGCAGTAATAGGGCAGGTTTGACTCCCATATCCCATCTGTACCAAGTCCTGCCTTATAGTCTTCCCTTAATGTGGTGAAGGTCTTCAAAAAGTTTCTGTTTCCCTCAAAATCATTTATGAGACAGTCTTTGTCAACTAATGGCATAGCTTCCAGTTCCTTATTGGTTTGACTCAGTGGAGTGACACTGAGGGAGGAGGATGCAGATGCTGCCATGATACAGTCTGAAAGTGTGCAGCAGGATGCAGAGCTTTGATGAATCTCTTGAAGACTTTTGAGCAGCAGGTAGGTGCAATTGGTGTGATGTCTTCTTCGGGTGTGAAGTTGTTCTGAAGCTAGCAAAGTACTGATGATTTTCAGGAATGTGGATTGTCTAAGGGAATGTTTACTGAGGTATTAGTATTTGTACAGGAAGAGTGTAGGTAACCAGTACTTGGCAAAAAGGAACAATGCCGGATTCTTCAGGGCGATTTCTGCAGTTTTAACCCGCGAGCTGGTTTGTACAGAGCTAAATTGGGGCTTAATGGATGGCACAGGTTGCTTATGTCTGATTTGGGTGCTTAGGTAGAGCTAAATTTAGAGTTTTTGGCAGACTTTAATGGTGATTTTGCAGAAAATTGGAATTCACGGGCAGAAATGGGAGAAAACGGCAAAATACCTGGCAAATCGACCTGGAAGCTTGCGGGCTGGGTTGCAAAGGCTTAATGCAGTCAAGCTTCGAACTTTGAACGGTTTACTTGTCGAATTTGATGGCTGAATGCAAGATTTCGCGGCAGCAGGCTTGACAACGGCTAGTTCAGCTTCGCATGCAAAATAAGCGAAAAATACGCGTTTAGCCGTTTAAAACGGTAAATTTGGCAAAAGTATGAATTTGGCGCTTTTCCGCCGATGACGTCAGCATGACGTCATGGCGGGGCCCAGGTGAGGGGTGACGTGGATGCTGAGGTGTTAGCCAGGTCGGCAGGACACGGTGGCGGGCGGGCGCAAAGGCGGGCCCGCGTGGAGGACCAAGGGACGATGGGGCGGGCACCGGCGGGGTGACGTCAGAGCGGCGTGGACATGACGTGTAGGCATGACGTGTGGGGTAGCGGTATACGGGGTGGCGGTAAGTGGGTTCCCCGCACCACCTTTGGGCAAAGGCGGTAAGTGGGAGGAGGGCTCCGAACAACCTTACCGTCCGCCACGCGTCCATTGTACGGGATAGGTAAAACCGCTTTCCCCGGACGCTAATTGTCGGCACATCGAGATCTGAAATTGACCGCCCACCCTTAGATCTGGGCGCTGGAGATCTGACGGCTGGCGGGCCTTCCGACTGGTCGAGCATGTTGGGGAGGGGTCCCGCCAGCGCAATAAAATATTCAGTTTAATTTTTGGGCGGAGGACTATAGGCAAGTGGGTTTTTTCGCAGCTTTGGGTTTTTTGGGCCTTTTCAGGGGTTTTCATAGGAAAAAAGGGGGTTTTCTGTGCGCTTTCAGCAGAGAGACGGTAAGGGCTTGAGGGACAGGATTTCTGCTCATAACCAGGGGTCAGAGCACATCCAAGACAAGGTTGACCACAGTCCCAGGTGGACTGAAGTCTCCTTGGACCATTTACTTGGCTATAATGCCAAAAGGAGAATATGTAGATAATGCTGGGATTTATACACCTTGGTGTTAGTAATATTAGGGAGAAAGGCGATATAAGGGATTTGTACAATAGGGTTAGTGTTAGTTGTGGAGGAGGGGGTAAGTGGATGTGGAAATCATTGAGTTTATATGAAACAAGCTTGGTTCCAAGAGTAGATCAAAATGAAAAGAACTTTAGATAAGAAATGTGGCTTTTAAAGATCAAGAACCACTATGAAAGCTTAGTCTTTTCCATGAATCTCAGGCTAGTGAGGGAATGTTAGAAATGAAATTGGAGGGGAGTGAGGGAAATTAGTCATGCTTCCAGCTGTAATCTTTTGCCTTGCTGCCCACCATCATCAACCTTGCAATGATAGGGATACCTTTCTGCAACCCCTGCTACCTACCCAGCTACTTGCCTAGCATTTTATTTCTTCTTGGAGGGTGCATTTGGACTTGCAGACCCTTACTTGCCTTTTCTTTTCCTTGGCTTTCTCTTTTGCTTTTTCTATCTACTTCTACCCTTATCTCTTTCAAGGTCCCAGATTAAGCTGTTGGGATCCTTTGTTTCTCTACCTGAACTATTTGTCTGCCAAGATTAAGCTGTTTGGACAGACTTCTTTCTCTATTCTACAACTCAAAATTGAAACATGGCATGATCCAGATTAGACTGTTGAATCATCCAAAATTTTGTAATAAGGTCCTCAATATTTGAAGTATTTCACACACCTCTGATTTCCTGGAAATATGGGATCTTTGTAGTAACAAAGCAGAGCATATTTGGATTTTCAATAATCAATCATGAAATATGAAACCTATTACTATAGGTATCCAACAGCCTGTATCTACGATGTCCCAAACTTCTGTACCAAGAGATTGAAGATAGGCAGTAACTCTTACTTTCCAATAATTGAAGTTTGTCCCATCAAAAACTGGTGGCCTGATTGATGCTTCTCTCTCGTAGTTGCTCATGATGAACGATCTGCCTTCAAGCGATCAAGCTTCTTTGAAGGACCTGCTCTGATACCAATTGTTGGAAATAATACTGAGAGGGGGGGTGAATCAGTATTATCAGAAAAAAAATTTCATTTTATGCTCAGAAACATATACGCAACTTCAGTTAACTGAAATAGCGTGTACACACTACTTTGTCTAAAGCAACCAGCGTATAACAAGAAAACTTATAATTCAGTAGCTTATCTTCAGTAAATGCATCAGGACATGATAGTAAAACAGGTGCAGTATAACAGAACAGATCATCACACAAAAGCCACACACATGAACACCATGATATAAGGTGGAAACCCAATGTGGGTGAAAACCACCTGCTGCAAGTCGTCTCTATCTTTCTTTAATAAGAAACTTCAGTTTACAATCTTTTGTACTGGTGCAGCCTTATACCAGTATGCAGGCTACAACCTGCAGAAGGCTTCAACCTTCTCTCGTTCTCCAGCTTCTCCTGGAAGGGAGCTACAACCCCCTTAGCTCTTGTACTAGCTAAGATACTAGTACGTAGGTGCTGGCCTACAATCTTCTTTCCTTCAGGTACCACCTTTCATACATTTTCAGACTGGATATTCCTGAAGCACAACATTACAATCTGAAGACCACAATTCATTCAACTTTCATAACAAATCATTGAAGCACAAAACAACCAATACTAGCATCATCAATCACTGAACCACTGAAACCCTGTCAACACCCAGTCATCAGAACACAGAGAAGACTACAGAACTCTGCAACCCAACTGCAAACCCAAAAATCAAGCTTCAAAAGATATACGCTACTTCAATGAGAGCAACCCGCGTATACACGCGCTTTTACCGAAGACAACCTGTGTACAGATCTGAAATAAATTTTCTCAACTTGCAGCTGTACCAGACATCAGTTAAACCCAGAATATAACATTGCGTCAGTATGCAAATCTAGAAATACGCATAATCAACCATATCATAATAGTGCATTTCGAACCATTAGATCCCGATCTGTCCTTAGATCTAGTCTTCCATCAACCGGTGTGATCTCTCCTTAGCTTAGATCAAGCAACCCAGACCCTGCATACCAGATCTCTTTCTTTTTCAGATATTCAAGACTTTTCAAAAATTATGCTTGCCTAATGATCTTCTTCTCCTTATATAGCCTTAGGCCTTGCTCAATACCAAGGGCCAAAACCATAGAAATCCAATACCATCAACTTCAAAACTAGGGATCAACACGTTTGTCGAGATACTTTGGTCCAAAGACATAGGCTCAAGTACCGAGGACTAACTACCACGGACCAAAGGGAAGCTTCTCGACATGTACGCCCTTTTCTATTCATGAAGCTGCGTGTATACGCGACTTCGTATATAGCGAACCAGCGTATCCGCTACTTAGTATATAGCGTACCTGCGTGTATACGCAACTTGGGCTTAATGAACCTGCGTATATGAAATTTCTCTTCATACTTGTAGTCTGGACTGAGATCTGTCATCAAAGAGAGTTTCCATCAAGGACAACACCTGTATCGTAGCACCACACCTGTGCCAAAATGCCAACAAAAACATCAGTTCCTCATATCAAGTCTGGAAAATAAGAGAAAAGCTCTGAAAAGTCCTTAAAACTTTGGTTCCACACTTTCTCTTTGTCTTACCTGCGGTTCCGCACCTAATGGTCATGTCTCCTGTGCACCTCACTGCACTGTTTCTGTGTTAAAGGTGCGGACCCCTGTAAAAGTTAAAAAGGCACGAGTATACTCTGAAAAAACTCACTTTTAGTTATTTCTAGAAGCTTCTAGAAGGAATATTGAGGTGGCAAGTTCACTCTTTTAAGGTTCATGTAACCCATACCTTAAGGAGCTAATCCCTTGATATGATGAGATTATCCCTTTGAAGGAGGATTCTATCCCTTCATAGGTGGACCAGTAACCTCCTCCTCTACACTATAAAAAGAAGCATTGGACTGGTTACCTAGAACTTAGAAGCTTAGTATTTTTTGAGGTAAAATGCTGCTGGAACTTAGTCCTCTTTAATTGAGTTTTTATGAGGAGAGGTTACATACCTCTATATATCTCATTTTGAAGAGTGCAAGACTTGTCAAAGTAAAGGAAATTCCTGTTTCAGACCCCAGGAAGAACTTGTTCAACATCAAGGCTAAAAAGGTTGTAAAGTTCTTCTATTATTCAAAGTTAATACAAATATATTTGTTTTTCTCAATAAGTTGTTAATTCATGGTTTATTTTATGGATTCCTTGATCACCATAATAGACATGATTTATAATATTTGCTATGCAGGTGCTATTTAATGTTTGCTTGTTTGTGATTGCAGGTCTTTAAAGGTAACTCTTTCGAACGATTGGAGGATGATTACTACGAACAAGCACTGGATCTAAGGTAGGATCTTAACACCTTTGTAGTATTTACTTATAAATCGCATATGTCTAGAGAAAGATAGGTTTGTTTGTCTGTTTGTTGCTAGACTATCTTCTGATACTAGGGAGATCGGTCTTGTTCGCAAGATCGATTTATCCAGCCAACAATATCGAGGGAATAATCAATGTTAATCGATATCCTAATCGGTAAGGGATATATTACGCTCAATTTAGTGCATTTGCCAGGCTTATTTCACTATTTTATTGAGTCCTCATTGCAATCTGTTGTTGTAGAATATCATTTTCAAGTTTTGTAATCATCTAAACTAACTCTTAATCCCATCATCCAATAAATATTTATAGGCACCGGTCTATTAATATTGTGGTAGTGTAACACCCTCCTCCCACATGCACTCAAGTAACCATGCCAACTGGGTAAACATGAGAGGAGAGGCTACTATGATCATATTTGACTTCCTATGTGACTTTAAGGAGGTGGAATCAGTGGAAAAATCATACACAATCGTCCAACACCATCAAAAAAACCCTCAGGAGACAAGTCAGCCACTTAGACAGCTTGTCCCTAGGTCCCAATGTTGTTCTAGATCTCTTAGGCCATAGTCTCTCTCATTCTATGGGCAAGGGAGCGACAAATAACCTAAATTCACTCTCACAGGCTTGACTGCTAGTGACCAAGGACCAAAATTTCCAGTTTTGTGCTAACAACCTCGAGATTTAAGCCACTTTTTCAGACCCAGAGCCTAGGCCACTTCCCATAATGGAGTGTTACCTTAAAATCATTAAAAATATAGGGGAAAAATGATGCAAAGGTAATAATTTGAACAAGAGAATAACCAGACCCCTACTAGCCATGCCAAGCATTTTGTCAAACATATCATCAACATGTAACTTACCGGCATAAACAATAGAATTAAGTGTAGGGATCTCATACTTATTTTAGAATCGCTATGAACCATTTTTCCCTCATGTCATTTGCTGCATTATCATCTATTAGGCCATAGATACATTATCCATTAATTTACAAGTAAAAACATGCTAAGAGCCATACATAGATGTTGTCATAAAATATACATATAACTAGCATAATAGGAACATAAATACCATAAACATATCAGCCATCAAAATTGACATATACATGAATACATTTGCAAATCGAAATCAAGGGAATGAATTTCTCATTAAAGAATGCAATGAACCAACCAGAGATGGGACAACTACGTTGCACCCAACCATAGAATGGTTGATCCAAATCCCTCTTCATCCATTCACCCCCATGCCATATTCCAAGCATGAATGTGGGACTCAAACCAAAAGAACCAACCAAGGCATACCGAGGCTAAACCACCTCACCCTCATCAACAGAAACCAGGGTTTACCGTAATCCATTCTAGATCACTAGGCCAACATAATGAACACATCATAATAGGATTTACCATTCTCTCCACCTGATTACTAGGCCAAATAAGCATGGATGCCACTGGATTTCTCCACCTACAACGTGAGTAATTTCCTGTCTCCTAGTCTCTCAAGTTTTACCGCAATCCAAACTGAGATCACTAGGCCCTAAACCAAGACCCACTCTCCAAGCTTTATCGCATATCCAAAACCCGAGATACTAGGCCCAACAGAGAGAAAACCACCTCTTGGCTTTACCATATATCCTGCCATTCACTGTCAAGGATTCTTAGGCTATCTGAGGAAACAAAAAATCCATCTTTACAACAACCCACAATCTGACTTAGGGGTTACTAGGCCATGTGTTCTATCATTTCAGAGATCCACCTCACTCAACTTTGAATCCATCTAGAAATCCAGCTCATCAAAAAAATGAGAACCCCATCACACCATGGCTATCCGGAAATGGCAAGTCTAGGTTGAAAACAATGTTACACCTGGCAAAATCCATGCCATGATAGAAAAGAAACACATGTAATACCATGCATGCCAACTCCAGCAAGGAAAATACACATGAAATTTGATACCTACAATGAATCATGTTGTAGCTTCTTGATCCTACCTTTCCCTGCTTGATCTTTACTTCCTCTTGCATTCTTTGCCTTTCTTGCTCTAATGCCAAAATTCCTCCAAGAAACTCTAAGTGTCCAATATTAGGAGAGAGAGAAAGAATAATGAGAGAGCTCCAAAACTCAAGTGACAAAAGGTTACCAACTAATCCTCAGAAGCCTTTTTATGAATGAGGCCTCTATTTTCTTCATTTTCCGTTATTTTACTTCAATTTTCTCCTTACATGAAACCTGTGACCTTTCACCTCCCTTTTCTCCTAATTTCCATTATTTTCATAAATAAATGTGCCAAATGCCATTTTTCCTTTCCAAATCCTTAGCCATTTCCTTTTCCAATTTCCTTAGCCATAAACAACCAAATGAACACACCCTAGGATGTCCTAACCAACATTCATCTTGGAATAAGTGTCCCATGAATCGTGGTTATTGTTTTTAACTTTTATTAAATGGAATTTTCACCAAGGATGTTACAGAACCCTCCCCTTGGGGGACACCATCTCCGATGTTCAATCACACATATACCTCAGCAACGTGTTGAAAGAAGACATACTACTCATGGAGCTTTATAACACATCTTCTTGTAGTATTTACAATGAAAGACCTGCTTAATACATGACAACATGATAACATACCGCATAGTGGAGATCTATAACAGGACTCATTACAATATTTACAATGATCATCCTGCTGAGTGCCAACCCACATGCCATCATAACATCATGATAACATAACCACATGATAGCATAGTAACATGAAAACATAATCATAATCACATAACACCCATATTGGATAGTGGAGCTTTATAACATAACTCATGGCAGTATTTACATCCATACACATATGTACATATTACAACATCACCATGAATATATACCAAAACATATATCAAATCATATACCAAAACATATGTTAAAACATATACTAAACACCATATCTAAGCATATATCAAAACATTATAAAGCATATATCAAACAACCATAAATCATATACTAAGAAACCATAAATCATATACCAAACCACCATATCGAAGGTTTTTTTTCCTCAACCGACAAACAAGGAAGGATACATAGCCTACATCTAATCTTCCGTCTCCCATGTAGCTTCAATGAGCCCAAAGTGATTCCATTGCACTTTAACTTGCTTGATTTCTCATTTCTAGAGCATAAGCATCTTTTTCTGTGATATACACTGAAGCTACGAATGGACTTCTCCATATGGTTCCACCTATAATACAAACCAGTCAATCACATGATCAGCATCCTTAACATACTTCTTAAGAAATGATACATGGAAGACATCATGGAATTTCACTGTCAGAGGTAGTGCAAGTCGATAGGCTACTGGCCCAATCCTCTCAATGATATTGAAGGGTCCACAAAACCATGGTGCCATCTTAGCACATGATCCTATCCATAAGGAGCTCTTCTTCATTTTTATGTGCAAGTACACATGTTTCCCAGCCTAGAACTCAAACAATTTGTTTCTATATGCATAACTCTTTTTCCTATACTGTGCTGCCTTTAGATTCTTCTTGATAACATAAATCTCATGTTCCATGTCTGCCAACATATTTGGTCCAATCAATACCCTGCTAACTAGATCACTCCAACTGATGGGAGTGTTACATCTCTGCCCATACAATTCCTCAAAAGGACTCATCCTCAATGACCTATAATAACTATTATTCTCTGTTGATGCATCACATACATCCTCAACATGTCATCTAATATCCTGTTGAACCTCTCTGCTTGTCCATCTGTCTGTAGATGATAAGTTATGTTGAAGGCCAACTTTGTGTCCAAACCTATAAATAACTCCTTCCAAAACTTGGAAGTGAACTTCACATCCCTATATAACACAATATTATGTGGAACACCATGCAGTCTAACTACATCTTTGATGAATACCTATTCCAAATCCCTAGCTAAGAATGTAGACCTTAAAAGAATGAAGAGTGCAACCTTTGTTAACCTGTCCACAATGACCATGATGGAATCATGATACTTCATTGTCTTAAGAAAACTTGTGATGAAATACATGGAAATGACCTCCCATTTCCACTATGGAATCATGCTCAGTTGTAGTAGTCCACCTGGATGTTTACACTCTGCTTTCACTCACTGACAGTTGAAACACCTCGCCAAAAACTCTGTTACATCCCTCATTAAATTTAGCGAATAGTAGATTCTATTCACTGCTATTAGTCTCTTCTGATAACCTGGGTGACCTGAATAAGGTTTCACACGAAACTCCTTCAATATCACCTTCTTGAGCTCACTTTTATCGGGTACATAGATCTTGTCTCAAAACTTGACCAGTCCATCCATTGTAAGACAATAATACATACCCTATGCTCCTGCACCTGTACCAATACCTTTATCTACACATGTACCCTGTTGCAACATGTGCACAATCTCCAAATACCTAACATCATGCTGACTTGCCTATAGGATCCTATCCTATAAGTTTGTCCCATAGGAGCTCATAGTTGCTAAGTGATGTTCCTATACCCGTCTACTAAGATCATCTGTCACCCTGTTTTTTTTACCTTTGATGTACCTGATCTCGAAATCAAACTCGCTGAACATGGAAAACCATCTAGCCTACCTGGTGTTTAGATTCTATTGGTCAAACAAATACCTCAACCCAATATGATCACTCATCAGTACAATCCTCCTACCATGAAGATAGTGCCTCCACATCTTCAATGCATGTATGATTGTTGCTAACTCAAGATCATGTGTCGGGTAGTTCTTCTTGTTCTCGTTTAGTTTTTGGGACTCATAGCATACCACCTTTCGATCCTACATAAGGACTCCACCAAGACCTTTGCTACAAGCATCTATGCGTACCACAAACTCTTTGTTCGTATCTGCAATCTTTAGCGCTGGTGCATGTGTCAACAATTTCTTAAGCTGCTCAAAGATAGCCTTGCACTCCTTTTTCCATTCAAACTTATTACCTTTCCTTTGCAATTATTCGATGGGATAACCAATCTATGTGAAGTTCCATATCAACCTCCAATAATAGCCTACCAAACCCATGAAATATCTCACCTCATCCACACTCTTAGGAGCTACCCACTCCTTGTTGGCCCTTATCTTCTCTGAATCTACTGCAATGCCTTCCTTGGAGACAACATGTCCCACACAATGTACCTCACTCTAAAAGAAACTACACTTGCTGAGATTAGCATACAACTGATGGTCTCTCAACACTGCTGCTAAATGCTTGGTATGCTCTTCCTCTTTTTTAGAATATACCAGTATATCATCAACGAACACAATAACAAACTTATCCAAATATGGATGCAACATACTATTCATCAAACACATGAATGTAGTTGGAGAATTAGTTAAGACAAATGGAACAACAACAAACTTATAATTCCCATGCCTAGTCCTAAACGTAGTCTTGTAAATGTCCTCTTATTTGATGTGTACCTGATGGTATCTGGATCTCAAGTCAATCTTTGAGAACAATAATACTCCCTTCAGCTAATCGAACAAGTCATCAATCCTCAGAAAAGGGTACCTGTTCTTGATAATCACTTTGTTCAGCTACCTATAATCAATGCATAATCTGAGAGTACCATCTTTCTTCTTCACAAACAATATTGGTGTTCCCCAAGGTGATACACTTGGCCTAATGTACCCCTTGTATAACATTTCCTTCAACTGTATATTTAACTCCATTAACTCAGGTTTTCTCATGATATAAGGTGCTTTTGATGCTGGAGCTTCCCATGGCACTAACTCAATATAAAAGTCTACCACCCTGTGAGGTGGAAACTCTATAATGTCCTTAGTAAATACATCCCTGAACTATTGTAAAACTAGGTATATTCTCAACACATATGCATCCTCAACTTCCTTACCTTTTTCACTATAAATGTGTACTACAAATAACTTACACCCTTTCCTATGACTATAATTTTTTTGCATAGTTGTCACCATCCTAACTGATGTGGCTTTCTTATTACCTTGCAAGACTCTTGCTTTCCCATTTTTATCAAAACAATCAATGGATTTTTCATAATAGTCTACCTTGGTCCTATGAATATACAACCAATCCATGCCGAAAAACATATTATATGAAACCAACAGTAATATATTCAAATGTGCTACAATAGGCATGCCATTCAAGTCAAATGCACAAGATCTTACCCAATGGTGAACTCATTTCTTCGTATCTATGGCCAACTGTACTAACCAAGACTCTGCATGAAATTCCTTACTCAAACCACACTTATCCACCAATTCAGGACTAACATAGCTATAATTAGATCCAGGGTCATTCAGAATAGAAATAATTTGATCACAAAGCTTACCTCCCATCTCAATGATAGATTCCTGCCTGTTGTCCATTGCTACATAGATACGTGGGATACTCTGACCAAAATCCCCAACGGTCTGTGCCTCCTTTTCATTGTATATATGAGGCCTTCCACCCTAATTATATGGACAATCTCTCTTAAGGGTCTCCTTACTGCATGTCCAACACTCCAACTGACCTGTGCCCTCACCTCTATGTTGTTACGACTGATGTGACCCATGTCCCTGTCTAGCTACATTAAATCTCTTTTTCGGTGCCACATTCTCTTTCTCATCTGCATGTGAAGGCCTTGTCCTCTTAGTCTAGCATTTATGTTTACCTTTGTCCCTTCCTTTCCATCCATGTTGAGATCCATTCTTACGCTTTTATTTTTCATATAAATCTTTTATTTTCCCAATAAATTCCTCAAGTGACTGAGGCTCATCATACTCAATCTGATCTCTAAATGTTAATGGACAACCAATGACAAATATCTGAACTTTAGCCTTCTCATCAATAAGATACGGTGAATACCTCAATAGCTCCAGAAACTTGGTTGTGTACTCTTCATCTGTCATCGATCCCATATTTAGCTCATAGGATTCTTTAGCCTTACTGTCGTAGTACCTCTTTGACAAGTACTTCTTCCTTAAAAGCCTCTTGAACTCCCATTAACTCAAGTCATTTATCTTGTTGTCTCTGACCTGCTTAACATCTTCCCATCAAATGTCTACTTTACCTTTCATGATGAAGATCACTACTCTGGCCTTCATGTTATCTATGTAATCATGCAACTCAAAGAATTTTTTCATCTCAAATATCCAAGCCTCTACACCTTCCTGCGTCTTCACATATCCATCGAAAGTAGATGGTTTTTATTTCTTGAAATCATCCGGCAAGTATCCCTTATCATTCCTCCTATAAGGATGATAGCGATGAAGATCGTGATGTTTATCAGAACTAGAACTAGAATAGTACCTGTACTCATCGCCCCTCCTATCCGGAGTGTCCAACAACCTACCATCTCTCCATGTGTTAGATATATTCGACCTGTGTCTACCAGAAGACCTACTTCCATATGCCCCATTAGTTATATCCTCATTTCCATGGTTGATCTGAAGCCGCCCTTGTCATTGCAATTCCGACAAACTCTCAAGAAGTATAACATTAACCTCTGATTTTTTCTCTTGTGCTTGTATGATTTGGTCATTATCTGCCTTACAACTCCTTATCTCTTCCTTCAAACTTCTCAATGTAACTGCCAAATCGAAAGAGTTCCCAACACCATACTTCTCTTCGAATTCATAGGGAGAGTCTTTGTAGTCAAACATATTTCTATCCATTTGACCTCTTTCCTACACTGCATAATATGTCAAAAACCAACTCACAATAAATCAATGTACCTTAGCATAATTCGGGGAGGATATCTTGTCTTCACGATCAGAAAATTAGTGTGATACATGTACAACATATATACATTCACAAATAATTGTATCAACATATAAGCATAATTATAGTTAGGGTCTAGTCATCAACGCAAGGCCATATAAACAATGCATGCTATGACCTCATGCATGACAACAACCTTTACTCCATTGTACACATTGCCACATGCAACCATCAACATGCATAAGCAATGCCTAATCAACTACACATATGCATAAACACATGTAGTCGAACATTAGCGATCAATTCTTTTAATCAACCTACAATATTGATACATGTAATCAAATATTCAAGAATGTAACCTAACATACAAGGATTTAAGTAGGTAACATAAAATGAACATGTAAGCGACATATAATCCATATGAAACCAGTCACGTACTCATGACAAATAAATTTCATGAAATCAATATCAAATTCTCCATGGCAACATTACTACAACCATAATCAATCATCAAGCCAATGCAACAAGCACACGAAATGCAAGTGTAAGAGGCACTCATGCAACTCACATGCATGCATGACCAACACACACTGCCCATCAGTCTGAGAATTGAACATGCTTTGATACCACTCTATAAAACCTTCTTCCCACATCCACCCAAGTAACCATGCCAAATGGATAAACATGAGATGAGGGGATACTATGATCAGATTCGACCTCCTATGTGACTTTAAGGAAGTGGAACCGATAGAAACATAACATATAATCATCCAACCTCATCAATAGAACCCTCAAGAGACAAGTCATCCACTCAGACATCCTGTCCCTAGGTCCAACTATTGTTCTAGATCCCTTAGGCCATAGTATCTCTCATGCTATGACTAAGGGAGCGAACAACAACTTAAATTCACTCTCACGGGCTTTCTTGCTAATGACCAGGGACCAAAATTTCCAGTTTTGTGCTAGCGACCACGGGATTTAAGCCACTTTTTCAGGCCCAAAGCTCATCCCACTACCCAGAATGGAGTGATATCTTAAAATCATTAAAAATATAGGGAAACAATGATGCAAAAGAAATAATATGAACAAGACCATAACCAGATGCCTACTAGCCATGCCAAGCATTTCGCCAAATATATCATCAACATGTAACCTACAGGTGTAAACAACAAAATCAAGTGTAGGGATCTCATACTTATATGAGAATCACTATGAAGCATTGTTCCGTCATGTCCCTTGTTGCATTATCATATGTTAGGCCATAGGTACACTATCCATTCATTTACAAGTAAAAACATGTTGAGAGCCATTGTCATAAAATATACATATAACCAACATAATAGGAACAAAAATACCATAAACATATCAGCCATCAAAATCCACACATACATCAATACATTTGCACATGGAAATAAAGGGAATGAATTTCTCATTAATGAATGAAATGGACCAATTAGAGATGGGACTATGACATTCCACCTGCCCATAGAATGGCTGACCCAAATCTCTCTTCCACCATTAACCCCCATGCCATATTCCAAGCATGAATGTGGGACTAAAACCAAAAGAACCAACCATGGCATACCGAGGCTAAACCACCTCACTCTCATCAATAGAAATGATGCTTTCTTGTAATCCATTTCATATTACTAGGCCAACACAATGAACACATCATAACAGGCTTTACCATGATCTACACCCGATCACTAGGAAAAACAAGCCTAGATGCCATCATATTTCTTCACCTACACTGTGAGGATTTTTCCTGTCTCCTAGTCTCTCAAGCTTTACCATAATCCAAACCAAGATCACTAGACCCTAAACCGAGACCCATTCTCTAGGATTTACCGCATATCCCAAACCTAGGATTACAAGGCCCAATGAAGAGAAAAAAACCTTTTGTATTTATCGTATATCCCGCCATTCATTGGCAAGGATTCCTAGGCCATCTGAGGAAACACAAAATCAAGCTTTACTGCAACCCACAGTCCAATTCAAGGGTTAATATGCCATGTGTTCTATCATTTCAGAGATCCACCTCACTCATCGTTGAATCGATCTAGAATCCCATCCAAAACATGAGAACCCCATCACACCATGGCTATCCGGAAATGGCAAGGCTAGGCTGAAAACAATGTTACACTTGGAAAAATCCATGCCATGATAGAAAAGAACCACATGTAATACCATGCATGCCAACTTCAGCAAGGAAAATACACATGCAAGTCGATAGCTGCAATGAATCTTGTTGTAGCTTCTTGATCCTGCCTTTCCCTACTTGATCTTTTCTTCCTCCTGCCTTCTTTGCCTTTCTTGCTCCAATGCCAAAATTTCTCCAAGAAACTCTAAGTTTCCAAGAGTATGAGAGAGAGAGAGAATAATGAGAGAGCTCCAAACTCAACTAAAAAAAGGTTACCAACTGATCCTTAGAAGATATTTTGTGAATGAGGCCTTTATTTTCTTCATTTTCCATGATTTTCCTTCAATTTTCTCCTCACATGCAACCTGTGACCTTTCACCTCCCTTTTCTCCTAACTTCCATTATTTTCATCAATAAATGTGAAAAAATGTCATTTTTCCTTTCCAAAACCTTAGCCATTTCCTTATCCATAAATAACTAAATGAAAACCCCCTAGGATGTCCTTCCCAACATTCATCTTGGAATATGTGTCCCATCAACCATGGTTATTGTTTTTAACTTTTATTACATGGAATGTTCACCAAGGTTGTTACAGGTAGAGTGTTTTAATAATGTAGGGAAGCCTACCATGGCATTTTAGGAGTTTTCCTAAAGAGTGGGGACTCGTGCTAAGCTGACAATGGGTAGTTATCATGTGTGGTTCTCCTTTAACATCTTTCTAAACTTTTGGAAGGCTGATAATATGTGCAATAACAGTTCCCCCAAAAATATTTATTGACTAGGGAGATTGTATACTCTAAAATTGCTTTGCCAGAAATCATGGTGTTGTCCCTCCATTTATGTCCCAACTCATGGGTGAAAATGTAACGGAGATGTTGAGCTAAGCCTAATGGAGAGTACTCCTTGATTAATTTTTATGGAACGTTTGAGAATATGTTCCATTATGCCTTCATTGATTTGAATTTTGATGTTTCAAACTTTCATTTCATGTTTATTGTATTTGAATGATTTTCAATTTTTTTAAACATACTTAAGCTATCTATGGCTTAGTGATTGATCACAAAACATAAATGAAAAATGGATCTTGTGAGCATGCAAATGGTTCAGGTGTGAGTAGCATAGGTCTGTTTTTTAGGGGCCAAATATACATTAAGCATACTAGAAACCTATGCATGTATTCTGAACACCAGGAAGACATCAACTAAAATAGAATTGAAGCTTTCACTACTCAACCATTGAGCAGCACCACCCATATGCAGGTATTTGGTTCCATTGTCCAAACTCAACTTCACTTTCTAGTTGTTGCGCTAGCACTCCTACATTGTATTCATAACGATTGTACTCTTTAGTCCCATTGACCTACTTTTTTGGTCATGTTGTAGCACTACAACTACCCTAAAAAAATTTGGCTCACATGCAAATTTCAGAGCCTACCTCAGATGCTGCATCTGCATTGATTATCCTTACTCGCTTGATTGGTAAGATGATGATTTCAAGCTCCCCTCCTTGATCTTAAGAGTTTTCCACATTCTCATCTTCATGCAGCATGTGTCATATTTAAGCACAGGGGTTGTTGTTTGTCATGCAAAGGGGACGTTGTTTTACTTCACAGGAATTGTGTGCATATGAGTGGTTGTCATAACATAGACATGTTTCACACTCACCTCACGCACTCACGTCACAAAGGTTGTTGCATCAAGAAAAGTATGTCTTATGTATTCTGGATGGTCTACATTGTGTCACTAAGTGTCCGTGTGTGATCACAATCGAGTCCTATCAATGTTTGCATATGTTTCACTGATCTCACACTTAGCCATTTTCCCAAGCAACCTAGCCTCATCCAGCTTCCCAGAACTATGCGCTTTGTTTCTGCAACCATCAAGCTTCCTCCCTTACCTACTGAAATCCCGCAATGTGCAGAGACACAAACCTCCCTTGCCTATTGAAACCCCACAGCCCACAGAGGCCCCAACCAACACTGCTCTCTAGAGATGCGTAGAGCAGTGCAGCTACACTGCACTCATAAATTGCACAGAGGTGTCTTCCCTGGACCCCTGTCCCACAGTAGTGCTTTGAACCTCAAAACTACGCAGTGTTGTCCAAGTTGTCTTGTCCGTATTGCATGTAGAAATTGCACAGATGGGCTTCCTATGGCCTCATTCCAGCAGTAATCATTGTCTACTGAAATTGCGCATATCTACCTCTTAGTGACTATAGGAAAAGGTGACATGCTAAATTCTCTTCCAATGAGTTGAGGAGAAGGACCAAGGAACTGAGTAATGGAAAATATCAGGATCGCATGCAAACTCCGTCAGATGCATGATCATCTTAAGGGTAAGTATGGTAAGTACGAAACATCTTTCGAAGTATACTTCTTAGTTGAGTTTGCAGGACTGCTTTTCATTTTCATATCACCCTGTCCTCAGTAACATGCATGTGCACAAACACGAAAAGTCATCTTATGTGTTTCTTCTACATGTCTTACTTCTTTTTCACTTGTTCAACCATTTGTCGTCTTTCGCATGTTGATTACTATGTCATGCTTATGACCTCGTTCTGGTGATGTTGAAGGTTGTGTTTGAGTTGTGTTTGCTATGTAAACATTTATCGCACTCACACACAATGTTGTATGCAATGTCGCGTAAGCGTCATCGCGGTCATTCAAAGATCTATCATAAGTGTCGCACTTGTCACTGGCACCGCTGATCAATCACACTGAGTATATGTTGTCTTGATGGTTTGAGGTTTCTTGTCGTCGAGTCATGTTGAGTGTGTGTTCGCATGGTCATGTATGCATGAGTTCAGTCGATGACACACTTAGTCATTTTGCTAAAATTATGACGCCCAAATCACCCTCCAACATTCGGACCTTTATTGAGCTGCATTGCACAGTTTCATCCCTTAGGGAACATGTACTACTACCCAGAATTGTTAGAGCTTGAGGATGTCTCCCAGGCAACCTACATTGTGCAATCCTAAAATTGACTGGACCAACTGTCGTCTAGAATAGTGTAGAAGTTCCTCAGAAATACTTCTCAATATGCGTTGCTCGCAAGAAAATAAACCAAACCTCCTCCTGGTCAACCAAAGAGTTTGAACGTCAAGTCACCCAGGGACTCACTCCCCTCAAAATTTGCACAGAAGCTGTAGACCTTGCTCACTCCGCTGACTGAGAAAATTGTGCAGACAGGCTAGACTAACACCAAGTTACCATCCCTATCTCTCTCTATAAATTGGGTAGTTTTTCTAGCTAGCCACCTAGATAGCCGACCAACTGCTCACCCAGAAAAATACGCAAATTTCATGAGTAAGCCCCTCAAATTCCCATCATCTCACTTAGCTAAGAAATTGCACAGAGGTGTTCAGTAGGTTAGCCTCCCAACAATTGCGTAGTTTTTGTCTCCAACGATCCCATAGCTCGCTGCCAACTGCATTCAGGAATTGCGTAGTTTTTTCTGCCAAGCCTCCTACAGCCCACAGCCTGCTCCCTCCAAAAATTGCATAGTTTTTGCTGCCAAGGCCCTCTGTTTCTTGCACTGCTTCCCTCTAGAAATTGTGCAGATCTATCCTCTAGTCGAGCCAGATTCCGCGAAAAGTCACTGCTTATCCAGATTGTCCTTCTCAATCTCTGAGTGACCTCTACGCAATTTTCACTAGTAGTGCCCAAAACTCGCATCCTTGCTTGAAACATGCCTCATTCAATTTCGTAGCCTTGTCCTCTCTCCCTATCACCTGCAACTGAAAGTGAATGACCATGCATCATGGTAGACTAGGAGTTTTATGGATTTGATTTCGTCCCATCATGAGTGATTGCAGACACATGTACATGAATAGACATGATGCGATGATAGACGAGATGAACAGGGAGAGTACATGCAAAAGGATGTGTTGACGAACGGATGAATGAATGATGCATGCAAGGAGATTTGCTCATGGAGAGTGAACAGATGAACATGCAAGAAGAAATTTTCACGAACGAATGAACATGCGAACATGTGTTCGCAATGGAAGAATGTCCGAACATGCGAGGATGTGTTCATAGACAGAAGAACGAATGAACATGCAAGGAGATATTTTCATGAACAGATGAACATGTGAAGCATGCCAAGGTAAAAGCAAGGAGAAACGTGCACATGTAACATCAAGAGAACCCAATGACCATCGAGGATTCTGCACACCTTGACATGCGGAGGTGAAGCTGTGATACACCAAGAGGACATCCTTCACTAAATAGCACTATAGCTCGACATGCACACCACCAACAACATGAACGTATGAGAATTATCATGTTTATTCGTGTCATGAGTCGTGTCAGCCACATCACTACTCTGGACCATACTGTTGTAAATCAATGTAAATCAATGTGGAAGTCCAAGAGACCCACTTGTAATATGAACAGTCATGTAAATTTGAAAATTCATGAGGGAATTTGAACAGTCACGAGGGCTAGTTTTACCCTTGGCTATAAATAGCCCTCATTTGTACATGCAAAAGACTTTTTCACCTTGGCTCCTCCCACATAGCCTTGAGAGTCTGTAATATTTTATTTGAGGAGCAAGTAGTGGCTCCAATGCCCCGTCCACAAGGTTAGTGATGTATGGTGTATCGATGTGTCTTGGAAATTTCACTTAATTAAGAAGCCTATAACAGGCCAACACATTTTCACCCATGTGTTTTAACTGTTTGTAATATTGATCTTGAACACTTGTAATACATGTTTATTTAACCTATGTTAAACAATTGAACTCATTCAACTATTCTAATACATATACTTATGAAAATGTGTTGTATAAGTTGTTAACATTGTCATGCCCATTTTGGTTACCTCCCCGGACATCAGACATAACCTTTCACGTAAACTTGTTATAACGACTGTCGCACTCGCTCTGACTGCCCTGCTAGGTGTTGTATGTGCTATTTTCCCTTGTGTGTTGTCACTGTCGCATCTATGTGGATTGCTCCTCTAGAATATGTGAATGTCCTATTGTGTTTTGTGTCTCTAACAGAGTTGGGACTTCTTCCCTTTCGACTGGAGACTCACTCCTACCCTCTCTCTCTACTGTGAAAGAACCTTGACACAAGTAACACTAGCACTCACCAGGCACGCGAACCTCGTTGTTCGAAGATGAAGAAGACCACTCCCACGTGATGAAAAGAAAGAGATAAGGCATATATTTAAGATAATGGCAACTGGGCCATCGTAATGGATGGAACTCCTACACCAAACGGTGTGAGGTCTAGCTGGGACTTCATACTAGGGAGATCCCCTGAATGTTGGTGGATCCAGCACCGCCAACATTTTGGCACTAGAAGGAGGGCCAAATGACAAGATGAGTCCTCACATTCTGTGTTGAACCTTTGCACATCTATCATGGAGTTTGTTATAGTTCACCCTCCGAAATGTCTATCCAACAAACATAGCTTTCACATCAAGAGGGAGTTCTGGGATGAATCATCACAAATCACGTATGATGGTGAAGGCGAAGTGGCATGACCTGAGTAATTAAATGACTTCCATGTGCTTATGGAGAACATGGAAGGTTTTAATTAAACAACGGTCTATTCATTGCTCGCACACACACTTTGCGACCACCCATTGCGATGATGTGGCATACTGCCTCATAACTGAGTGCACTCATTCAAGAATTTCAGTGATCTAATTGAATATTTTTTTCACCATTTTGATCTTGAAGCACTTGATAAAAAATTGTTAAAACAATGGAAGGCCTCGCATGAATCACCTATGGATTTTTCACAGCGCTTTCATCTATTCATGTTTGAAGCTCTGAAAAGTCAGATGAAATTCCAGTATCTCATGGACAGATTTGAATATTTCCTTACCAAATCACTCTATCCCAAGATGAAGTTTAAGTTCAAACCTCACTTGGCATACTTTGGTGATGGAGCTGCGCAATCACAAGCGGACACAGTCGTTGTCACAAGTGATTGTTTGCCTTCCCCTCATCAAACAACTCCACCACCATAGGGTGATTGGGAGAACATGTGCACACGTCCGTTCAACTGTCACATCCTCCCACCCTCACTACTCTCAACATCTGCATCGATTTGGTTAGGAAGCCTAATATTTGTCATACACACTTGTTACCTCAACCTCTGACTCCACGTTCTTCTAATCCTCTAGATTGCACTGTCTTGTGTTCTTCCATTCCGAACTCTACATCTATTGTGAACGAGGATTAAACCATCGACAGAGTTGATGTTGCACAACCAATATACATTGTCATTCATGAAGAGTATGACTAAGCATCTAAGAATGAACCCGCTGTGAAGGATGACCTCCTTTTGTCTACGCCTCCTCCGATTTTTCCTAACATCGTTGGTGATTCTATTATCTCTTATTTTACTTGTGTATATCTGTCCATGGAAGAATCTACTTTATATCATTCGTAGAATGCATCAGATGTCAATACATCATTTGACAGTGGAGAGGAAAATTCCTCATTGAACATCCACTTGATTTTGCATATGCTTTTCCCAGAAACGCGGAGGGTGACATTCTTGCTTATCTACCCCTCTATGTGATTCATCAAATCATGAGGATGCCGAAAAACAACCTGAGTTTTCTGATCTTGGTTATCATGATCTCTGTACTTCTTCATCTGATCACAATTTTGATTCACTCGTTGTTAAGTTTTCTAATACACTGGTCTCTGAGGATCTATCTATCGATGAAGTGGAAACCCTGTTGGCTGTCAAGGCACTTCAAACTAAGCTGATGGTTATGTCAGGCCCTTGCTGTCCTGAGGTTAGTTCCACTTCTACTTAGAAATTTTGTGAAACACCTGAGGCTCCTAATCACTCTTTTCTCTGCATTAAATATCAACCAAACACCCAGATTTTGCTTCCTCCACTCAAATCGCATGATCCCATCGCTCAAGCTTTGGAGGAGTCTTACATAGTGTGCGTGCTTGCAAAGCATAGGCTGTTGGTCTTTCTCGTGTTTGCTCATATGTCATAGTACAAAGGGTGTGCATGTTTATCATCTACACACAGTGTGTCACAACAACACTTTAAGTCCGCATAATGTCTATCTTGTGCATTCACTCTTTTCTTTTCTGTGGATGTTTTAAGACTCGGAGCATGTTGGTTTTCATTATTGTATCTTTCATGTTTGCTTACTTTCTTACTCGCTTTGGTTTTCTTTCTTGCTTTCTTTGCTTGCTTGTACCCATAGGTTAGCCTCTCGTGAAGCCGTGTTTGGCTCTCGAGACAGGCGGGGTGAATCTAAGAGGACTTGTATAGCTATCAACATCTGGTTATTTTTTGTCCTCTCTCTTTATGAAGAACATGTTGTCTTCAGTTGATGATGCCTTGATGGAAAATATGTTCTATTCAAAGTAAGTCTTGGTGAAAACATAACGCTTACGCTCTAACTAGCACCATACTCTAGTCGGTTGTTTTGGGTTAACCATTGTCAGCTCAGTTAAGTAGAGTAAGGTGAGGGGGAAGAACTTAACAAATATGTTAGAGGTATACATAACATACTTCTCTGAAGGAATAACCTCTTCTTCTCTCAATAAGTCAGGATCCCTCTTTCGCCCCTGAAATAAATAAGTTCCTACGCACAGTTCTATAAAAATATGAAAATTTTGAAAAAATGAATAAGGCGAAAGAAGAGAAAGGCTTCTTGTACAAAGAGGTGATGTAAGTAACTTCGTCGAGGTACTGACCAGGCTCGCTAGTAGCAGAGTGATGCTTGTGTTCCTGCATGACTCCGCCAGGGTACTGTCTAGGTCTGCTGGCAATAGAGCAACACCAGAGATGAAACTTAAACCTTGACTATCATATTACTCATGCACCAATATACCCCTTATCCCCAATTGAAATAACCATGTTGACTTGGCTTGGAATGTGTGCTAACTAATCAAGAGAATGGTAGGGACTACATCTTTCAACCAAGCTTGTGTAGGAACTATGATGATCAAAGAACCGAAAAATACTTGCGGAAGGGTTAGACTCTCTTTTCACGAAACAGGGTCCATACAAAGAGTTGGAGTTCTACCAATGTGTTGCCAAGTGTTGTAGCGGCTACCACCACCCTCAAAAATTTTGGCTCGCATGCAAATTTCTAAGCCTACCTCAAATCCTCTGACTGATTATCCTTGGTCACTTGATTGGAAAGATGATGATTTCAAGCTCCCCTCCTTAATCTTAAGATTTTTCCACATTCTCATCTTCATGCAACATGTGTCATATTTGGGCACATGGGTTGTTGTTTGTCATGAAGAGGGGAGGTTGTATTTCTTCACTGGAATTGTGTAGGTATGAGTGGTTTTCATCACATAGACTTGTTTCACACTCACCTCATGCACTCACGTCACAAAATTTTTTTCATCAAGCAAAGTATGTCTTATGTATTCTAGATGGTCTACATTGTGACACTAAGTGTCTGTGTGTGATCACAGTCGAGTCCTATCAATGTTTGCATATGTTTCACTGATCTCACACTTAGCCATTTTCCAAAGAAACTTAGCCTCATCCACTTCCAGGAACTATGCGCTTTGTTTCTGCAATCATCAAGCTTCCTCCCTTGCCTGCTAAAACCCTACAATGCATAGAGACACTAGCCTCCCTTGCCTACTGAAACCCCACAGCCTGCAGAGGCCCCAGCCAACACTGCTCTCTAGAATATAGAGCAGTCTAGCTGCACTACACTCAGAAATTGTGTAGAGGTGTCCTCCCGGGACCCCTATCCCACAACAGTGCTTTGAGCCTCAAAACTATGTAGTCTTTTCCAAGTTGTCGTGTCGGTCTTGCATGCAGAAATTTCCAAACAGGCCTCCCATGCCCTCATTTTGGCAGAAGTCACTGTCCACTAAAATTTCACTAATCTACATCTCAGTGACTACAAGAAAATGTTACATGATGAAATCTCTTCCAAGGATTTGAGGAAAAGGACCAAGGAATTGAGTAATGGAAAATATCAGGACCGCATGCAAACTCCATTGGATGCATGATCATCTTGAGGGTAAGTATGGTAAGTACGGATCATATTTTGAAGTACACTTCTTATTTGAGTTTGCTAGACTTCTTATCATTGTCATATCACCCTGTCCTAAGTAACATGCATGTGCACAAACACAAAAAGTCATCTTATGTGTTTCTTCTACATGTCTTGCTTCTTTTTCAATTGTTAAACCAATTGTTGTCTTCCGCTTATCGATTACTATGACATGCTTGTGACCTCATGCTAGTGATGTTGAAGGTTGTGTTTGAATTGTGTTCACTATGTAAACATTTATCTCACTCACACATGATGTTGTATGCACTTTCACGTAAGTGTCATCGTGGCCATTCAATGATGTATCATAAGTGTCGCGCTTGTTTCTCGCACTATCGGTCAGTCACACTAAGTATATGTTGTCTTGATGGTTTGATGTTTCTTGTGGTCAAGTCATGTTGAGTGTGTGTTGACAAGGTTGTGTATGCATGAGTTTAGTCGATCACATACTAGTCATTTTTCTAAAATTCTGATGACCAGATCACCCTACATAGATGGACCTTCGCTGAGCTACATTGCACAATTTCAGCCCTCAGTGAAGATGTACTGCTGGCCAGAATTGCACAAAGCTTGAGGTTGTCTCCTAGGTAGCCTGCACTGCGCAATCCATAAATCGACCAGATTGACTGTTATCCAAAACAACACAAAATTTCCTCAGCAAGCCATCTCAATCTGCATTTCTTCCAAGAAAATCAACCAACCCTCCTGATGGTCAACTAGAGAGTTTGATTGGGAAATCACCTTGGGACTCAGTCCCCTCAGAAATTGCACAAAAGCTACTGACCTTTCCCACTCTACTGACTAAGAAAATTGCATAAACAAGTTGGACAGACACCCAGTGCCTATCCCCGTCTCCCTCCAAAAATTGTGCAACTTTTTCAGCGATCCACCCAAACAGCTGGCCAACTACTCACCCAGAAAACTGCACAAATTTCATGAGAAAGCTCCTCAACTGCCCAACATCCTTCTCAGCTCATATATAGCATAGAGATGTTCAGCGGGTCGGCCTCCTAACAATTGAAAATTTTTTGTCTCCAGTAATCCCGGAGCCTGCTGCCGGCTCCCTTCAAGAATTGCGAAGTTTTTGCTACCAAGCCTCTTGCAGCCTGCAGCCATCCCCCTCTAGAAATTTTGCAGTTTTTTCTGCCAAGGTCCTCTGCTGCCCGCACTGCTTCCCTCCATAAATTGTACAGATCTGTTCTCCATCCAATCCAGATCCCACGGACAGTCATTGTTGATCTGGATTGTCCTTCTCAATATCCCAGTGACCTCTGCACAATTTTCACCAGTAGTGTCTGGAGCTCGCATCCCAGCTTGGAACTTGCATCATGCAATTTCACAGCCTTGTCCTCTCTCCCAGTCACTTGCATCCGAAAGAGAAAAACCATGCATCATGGTAAACTAGGAGGTTTATGAATTTGATGTCGTCTCTTCATGAGTGAATGCAGACATAGGTACATGAATAGACATAATGCAATGATAGATGGGATGAACAAGGAGAGTACATGCAAAAGGATGTGTTCGTGAACAGACGAACGAATGATGCATGCAAGGAGATGTGTTCACGGATAAGCAAGCGAACAAACATGCGAGAAGAAATTTTCACGAATGAGCGAGCATGTGAAGATGTGTTCGCGAATAGATGAACGGATGAACATGCAAGCATGTGTTCGTAGATGGACGAATGAACAAACATGTGAGGCATTATTTTTGTGAACAGACGAACATGCCAAGGTACAAGTGAGGAGCAATGTGCACATTCCACATAAAGAGAACCCACCTTTCCATGTGAAGGTGAAGTTGTGATACACCAAGAGGGCATCTATCACTCAGCAGCACTACAACTTGACATGCACACTAGTAGCAACATGAACGTATGAGCATTGTCATGTCAAGTCATGTCATGAGTCATTTCAACCAAATCACTACTGTATGCCATACTATTGTAAATCAATGTAATGAAACGTGGAAGTCCAAGAGACCCACTTGTAATCTGAAGAGTCATGTAAAGTTGAAAAGTCATGAAAGTAAAACAATCATGAGGGAAGTCAAACAGTCACAAGGGCTAGTTTTACCCTTGGCTATAAATATGCCTCATTTGTACATGAAAAGTAATTTTTCACCTTGGCTCCTCCCACATAAACTTGAGAGTCTGTAATATTTTCTTTGAGGAGCGAGTAGTGGTTCCAACGCCCCGCCCATGGGGTTAGTGATGTATGGTTTATCAATGTGTCTTGGAACTTTTGCTTAATTCAAAAGCCTGATAACAGGCCAACACCATTTCACACATTTGTTGTGTTATAGCCTAAATCTACCTCTGGCTGAGAAAGGCAGGTCTAGAGTAACATCAAACCATGCTTAACCGGGTAGCTAGCCCTACTAGGTCGGGAGAGGGCTCTCTCCTTGTCAATCTCAAAGAAAATAGGGCAAGTAAGGCTTGAAATGACTGATATGAATACTACTTTTAGGCTAGGTATATGCTTAGAGGATTTTGATTGATTTTAATGGTTGGTTGTTGGATCAGATGAGGAAGACAACTTTGGGTCGAAGAAATCAACTCAGATTTGCAGAGGTTTCTATGTGGCGAGGTAGGCAAGTGTTTTAGCACTTTGAAATGAATGTGATGGTGAGTTTAAAGACTAGTGAGCAGTTGGACAGGTCATGTAAGTTTCATGAGTCCTCTTCAAATAGCAGAAAAACATTTAAAACTAAATAAACCCCAAGGCAGAGCATTGAAACACCAATGGATTCCACCCTTTAATCTTGATTCATTTAGTTATGCAGAAAAATAAAGATGATGGCACATACACACATAAGAGAAAAACTAAATAACAGAGGAGAAAACAATGTTAATTCACATTGCCACAAGAATCCCACAAAATGCTGCAAAACCCTGGTTCATTTCCTTGCCAAACTGCGGAAGTGATTTGCAAAGTAGCTCAATGCATCCACAAGAGTCCAACCTTGACAAATGACTAAGAAAGTACAAGATATAGGCATCAAACCACCTATGCTAGCCATCAGGGGTCGAATCCATGAATCAATGAGCTATTTCAACAAGATCTAAACTAGGAAATGAAAAATAGGCAGTGGAACAGCTTGCCTCTAAAACCATGGAAACTGATTCATTCATCCTCAAACCAACTCTAAATGATGCATCTACCTTCTCAAGTCATTTTTCTTCATTTTTACATCATGTTACATCGACTTACATCAAATTACATCATCAATTTACCAAAGAAGGAAGAAAAAGTCAAACTGGTAACAAACTAGGCAAAATTATGAGATTTAAGTCAAAATTGGCAAAATTTTGCCTAATGCGTAGCGCCCTAAGCCTGATGCATAGCGCCACTTCTAGGCTGCTTTTGAAGGCCTTCCACTTCACCAAATCAAGCCCAAGATAGCTTACTGGAAAGGTCTGCTATCTACTTTCTGGGACAACTGGAATTTTTGGATTTGGAATCCATTTGCCCCTTCAAAATTCATTTCTCCCAAGACTAGTTTCTGTGGGTCCAAAAAGTGGCAGAGAGGGAATTTTTTAGGTGTTTCTTTCCCTTTAGGTGACCCAGATCTCCTCCAAATTTCATGAAACTTTCTGGGTTTCATTATTTTTTCATGAGGAACCCAAAAATGCAAGCCATTTTGTAAAATTCCTGACCAGCGCGGCGCATCAGATGAAAATTCCTATATTTTGCATTTAAAAATTGTGAAATGACAAAATTTTTTCAAAATTGCTTCAAATTTGGCAAGAGGGAAGCCTACTAATTGCTTTGCTGAGCCAAGGAAGCTTCAACCAAAATACTAAGTTTGTCTTTTTCCTTTTTGGCTCTCAAGGCTCTCTTTAACTTAGATTTTAGGCCATTTATCCTTGTCTTGCAAATTTTATTCTGGGCTAAGCAATGATAAGCCATGCGGCACAACATTTTCTTCTCCTTGTTAGACTTATCAAGCAGCTTCTCAAGGTGGATATTCATTCTTTCCAACCATGATTCTTGATCAGCTTCAATATCTTGCTCTAGGGATGTCATCTTGATTTTTCTTCTTTTTGCCACTTGTTGATTTTCTCTAATTGTTTGCAGCTCCATGATTGCTTGTTTGTGCTCCAGTTTCTTGTTCTCTTGCTCAAGAAATTTAATGATCCATTTCTCCCTCTCAACATCAAGTGATAAGGCTTGAATTTCAGCCTCCTTATCTTTGATGATCACATATTTGAGTCTTGAGCTTTGAGATACCAAATCAGTGTCATCTTCTTCAACCAAAACAAAATCTTTGTCCTGCCCTTCAGTAGGCCCTTCATCATGCACTTGTTGTTTTCCTTTGTCCTTGTCCTGTACCTGTTTAGCTGAAGAAGAAGGAAAAGCCCCTTTCACCCTAGGTGAATATAGCATTTTCCTATGATCTGGTGAAGAAAACGAGACCCCTTCCACCCCTGGTGAAGATAATACTTGTTTGGCAGTTGCAAAAAGCCTCCCGGTGCCTTTCTCATAAGTTATGTACACAGGAACATGAGCCTCTTCATTTTTGCTTTCAAGGTCTTTTTGTTGCCTGGAAAGTTCACCTTCCTCTTGAGGATCTGCAAAAATCTGAGGCCCCTTCAAGATTTCATGGGAAATCAAATTTTCCCATGACACTCCCAACTGAGTGAGTTGATGCACAACAACCTTTTTGATGACAACAAAATGATAAATACTGCTGAGCTGCTATGGGTATGGTTTTATTTTTGCAATCACAATCATCCTCTCTATGTTTTTGCATATGAAATATGGAATACTCGTCATTCTGACCCTAGTGAAATGCATAAGTAATCTGATATGGTAGGCATAGATTCTGGAGAACCTACCCTCACATGTGAAGTATTTGATGATAAGCTTCATAAGTGGAACATACCGGTCCTCCAAGAACTTGAAAGGAAGCACCCTGCTCAGTTTACTATGATATTTGGCCTTAATATATGGTTCATAATCCTGCTTGTTGATATTCTGCCTTTTGTTCCACTTTTCCCCTACATCTGGCATTCTAGTGGCTTCTGCAATAATAGCTGGTGAAAGAGTGAAATTGATCCTAGCAAGGTGTAACATATTATTCTCCATGTTTATGACAAACTTCCTTGCTAACTCATGATGGTACTTAACCCTCTCAATCATCTCACAAAACTGAAAGCAAGACTGGTATCTGAAACCAATGGTAGCAAGGGGGCAAGCAAGTAGTTCATTCATGCTAATAGGTTCTTCTCTGATATGCTTTCCACCCTTGTGAGGTATCCTAGGTTGTACATTTCTTTATCTTGAGTTATCACTTAGTGTTTCTTCCTCAAAACTTGACTCACTATTTCTTGCCATGGTGCTTAGTGCTTATCTTGGGGAAGTCATGTGATGATAATATAGTGGAAAATAGAAATGAGGGAGGATAAGGGAGATGAGTATGAAGAGATTTTACTAATGGGAAAAGGAGTTGGGGAATGAAGGGATAGGTTTTAGGAAACTAGGGTTTTTTTTATGGATTTAGGGTTTGATGAAGGGAATGAGGGTTTTAGGGTAGTGGGATATGGAAAATGGGATTAATGGATTGATTTAGGGCAATGTGAGATAAAGAAGAGAAAAATGATGTTGTTTGAAGTTATGGAGTGCAGATGGTACAATGAAATGGAAAATAATGAAGACAAGCTAGGGTTTGATTTTGAAATGTAAGACTCATGAAGAACACATGTAGAAAATCAAATTCAGCCCAAATGCAATGAAGACTTACTTGTAGAAGAGAAATGCAGCATTTTTGAGGGTTATTGGGCAAGTTGGAATGTTTTGGCAGTTTCTGGACTGATGCGTAGTGCACTAGGCCCAATGCGTAGCACCCTCCTGATGCGCAACACCCTTGCAAATTAACACTGGCAGAAACCCACTGATGCGTAGCGCCAGTCTAATGCATAGCGCACTGCCTCTAATGTGTAGCGCACTGCAAATTTGCTTGGAAAACAGGGTTTTCAACTTCCTTTGTTCAATTTGCCTCCAAATCATGATTTTAACTCTCTAAGGGCATCTTGCACAATGAAATGAATGAATAGCACTCCTTTCACTTTATATGTGAATGGCTTTTGATTTTTCCTTGTTTCAAACCCACTTTTCTAATGTCAAAGTCACTTTTGCTTTAAAACTATGTTTTTCATTTGAATTGACTTTTCTTGATCACTTTATGAACTGACAAATTGATTTTTTTGCTTTTGTTTGCAGTGAATGGAGTTGAAAAGGTGAGCAAGGACAGCAGCTGGAACTTATTGCATATAAAAACACTTTAAATTACATAAGTTTGTACAAAACAAAAACAAAAAACCCTGTTTTCACCTCAAAACAGAGTTTTGAGGTGAAAACCATTTATTGGGCATATCATCAGTGGATTTTTTGATCTTATGAACTTATAAAATCTCCTCATTTGCCTACTGACCTTTAATTGAGGTTTGGATGATCATGATGGCAAACCCTAGACCTAGTGAGACCTAAAACCCTAAAACTGGCTTTTGCAAATGAAATGACACAAAAGGACAGTAAATGATCAAAACATGTAAAAGCAGGCCAATAGGTAAATTCCATGAGGGAAATTGACAATGAACCACTACCATCAGTTGATCCATGACCTAATGGAATGTAGTTGATTGGATGGGACACCTAATATGCATGCAAAAAGAGAAATTTGATCACTGATGGAGGGATGAAGATACCGACACTAACATGTTGTAATTGTTTGTAAGATTGATCTTGAACACTTGTAATACATGTTTCTTTAACATGTATTAATATTGAGCTCATTTAGTTGTTCTAATACATATATTTATGAAAATTTGTTGTATATGTTGTTAACGTTGTCTTGGCCTATTGGTTACATCCCTTGACATCAAACATAACCTTTCATGTAAACTTGTTATAACAACCGTCGCACTCACACGGACTGTCTCACTAGGTGTTGTACATGCTATCTTCCCTTGTGTGTTGTGACTACCACATTCATGTGGATTGATCCTTTGGAATATTTTCATGTCCTGTTGTGTTGTGTGTCTCTGACAGAGTGGGAACTTCCTCCCTTCTGACTGGAGACTCAATCCCACCCTCTCTCAACGCTGTGAAAGAACCTTAACACAATTAACACTAGCACTAACCAGGAATGCAAACCTCATTGCTCGAAGACAAAGAAGACCACTCTCACGTGCTGATAAGAAAAAGCTAAGGAATATCTTTAAGATAATGGAAACCGGGCTATCATACCAGATGTGACTCCTACACAAAATGGTGTGAGGTCTATTTGGGACTTCATACCAAGGAGATCCCCTGAATGTTGGCCGGTCCAACACCATCAATAGGTCATTATTCAGAAATTAATAAAATTATCTTATCTTCCAACTTCGCATATATCTTACTTGAGATTATATTCCACTCATGTTGTATTTCCTACTAATGAGACCAAATCAATTTATCAAAAATAATTGTAAAGTAATTTGAATGCCATGTTATCCCCCATAGTACATGAAAGGATTTCATCATTTTTTTGTTCCACTTACCAAACATATCTCGATGGCACAAGTGATTCAATCTTCAAATGAAGCTAAGGGTTATTTTATGGACACACATTTTCCCTGGCATTACCCTTATGGTATTGTATTACTGACCACCTCCTCAACAGTGGGCATGCAATGTCTAGAGGAAAAAGATCATTGCAAGGTCTAGAACAGATTTATACATTTTATAATAGTTGAACCTCATAATAGCATATGTCTAGAACATATTTATACATTTTCTAATCTTCCCTTTATGCTGGAAATCATTTCCAAAGATAGTTGTCTTTTATCCACTTGTGAATCACTTTCTAAAACTGGATATTCATGGTTTAATACAACTTTCAATTCACTATTTTCCAAGCTAAAATCAGATCTGAAAAGAGATATAAAAGTCTACCTTTTTTGACCCTAGAAATAATTTGTAAGAGTAGATTTCTCTGTGTACTAATCTGCTACAAATAGTCAATCAAACCTAGAAATTAGACCTCTTGTCCTCAATAATTTACAACCCATAAATAGTATAGATTATACATTTCACCCCATCTGAAATTGGACTAAATAGGTTGTGTGTGTGTGTGTGTGTGTGTGTGTGTGTATGGATAGAGAGAGAAAGAGAGAGTAGATTCTTAATTATTCCATGATCCAGCCTCTATGTCATACACTCCTCGATTGAGTAGACATAGGGAAGCCCCTTGTGGTGATTGTAAATCAACCTAAAGTGAGGGTGCCAAGGTGACAGTGGTAACTCTTCCAAGTTTCATTTGTCCTTTCAACTGGTGAAGGCTTTGCATCCAATGTGAGAGATTAAGTGGTGACATGCCACATGGAGACATCAAAGGCAGTTGAATTTGATGATAATAATTAATCAAGAACATGATAAAAAAAAGTGCAAGGATAGCTAACTCAAGACAACATATGACAAATACATTACAATTCTTAATGAACACATTTTAGCATATGTCAGTTTTCCCCATAAGATCAATCCTAGGAATTGAACAGATGTCGTGTGTATGTAGCAGCTAACAAAGAACATATTACTTTCAAGCCAACTTTCGAGATGATAATAAATAATCGGCCACATGGTAAAAACAAGAAATAAGGGCAAGGATACTTGACTCAAAACAACATATAATGAATGCATTACATTTCCTTAATGAACAAATTTTAGTATGTCAGTCTACCCCATAAGGTCAATCCTAGGGATTGGACAGGCAACATGTGTATATAGTGGATAGCAAAGAAAATGTTGCTTCACAAGAAAGTTTTGAGACAATAATAATGTATCACATACATGGTAAAAGCAAGAGAAAAGGGTAAGGATAGTTGACTAAAAACAAAATATAATGAATGCGTTATAGTTCCATGATGAACATATTTTAACATATGTCAATCTGCCCTATAAGATCAATCCTAGGGATTGGACATATATGATGTGTATATGTAGCAGCTAGCAAATAAAATATTTTTTCCAAGGAAAATTTCAAGATGAAAAGTAGAGATTAAAATACTTTTATGTCAAATTCTTGGAGCTAGACTTGGCTTGTGACATGGAAACTATGTTGTCTTCACACTTTCTCTAAAACTTTCACAGACTAAGATTCTGTACAAGGAAACTCTCATGAAAAGTTTAGACAATATGAAACAACCTCCTCCCACATCCACCCAAGTAATCATGACGATTGGGGTGAACATGAGACAAGAGGCTACTGTGATCAGATTCGACCTCCTAGGTGACCTTAAGGAAGTGGAATCAACATAACACCACATAGAGTCATCTAATACCATAATCAGAACCCTCAAGAGACAAGTTAGCCACTCAGACAACCTGTCCCTGGGTCCCACTATTGTTCTAGACAATTTAAGGCTCAATCACTCTCATGCTATGGGAAAGGGAACGACTAGAGACCTAAAGTCGCTCTCATAGGCCTACATGCAAGTGACTATGGACGAAATTTTCCAGTTCTATGCCAGTGACTCCGAGATTTGATCCACTTTTTCAGGCCCAGAGCCCAGGCCACTACCCAAAATGGAATGAAATCTCATAATTAAGTAAAGTACAGGGAAACAATGATGCAAAATTAAATAGTTGATCAAGGCCTTAACCAGATCCCTACTATCCATGACAGGAATTTCATCAAACATATCATCGACATGCAACCTTCAAGTGTAAACAACAGAGTTAAGAGTAGGGATCTCTTACTTATTTGAGAATCGCCATGAACCATTGTTTCCTCAAGTCATTTTTTACCTTATCACTTATTAGGTCATAGATACACTATCCATTAAAATACAAGTAAAAACATGCTAAGAGCCAAACATAGTTGTCGCCATAAAATGAAAATTTAACCAGCATAATAGGAACATAATTACACTAAACATATCAGCCATCAAAATCCATATATACACCAGAACATTTAGACATGAAAGTCAATGGAATGAACTTCTCATTAATGAATGCAATGAACCGACCAGTGATGGGACTACCACATTCCACCCGACCATAGATTTGTTGAGCCAAGTCTCTCTTCAGCCAATCAACCTCGTGACATATTCCAAGCATGAATGTGGGACTCATAGCACACATCAAAAACACCAATCAATATTTATGCCATTCTATTTCTCCACCTACACCGCGAGGAATTTGAGTGCCTCCTAGTCTCTCAGGATTTACCGTGCATCTGCAGTCCCATCCAGGGATCACTAGGCCCTACACTAAGACATACTCTCCAGGCTTTACCTTGCATTCCATCAACAATGTAAACTTTGAAACGGGAACTGATACGATTACCCATTGCATAGAGGGGGCAAAAAAGTGACCTGATTTTGAAAAGTGGTGATGCTGAATACACTTTTTTTTTTTTTGAGCATATTTTTAACACTTTAAATTTTCTTATGTATCAAATATAAATATTTGTTTTTAAATGTTAGTGATTTTCATGCTATTTTTGAAACGTGTTGATGCAACATCAACTTTTTTTTAGAGGGCTTATTTTTGACACTTTAAAATTTATTATGTCCAATTTTTTTTGAAATCATGACTACTTAACGAATTTTCAAGTTGTTTTATTTTTATTTTTTTAAATGTTGATTGCTTAAAAAAGAAAATATAAAGATATATATAAAAGACAAAAAAAACATTAAAAAATGTATATATATATATATATATATATATATATATATATATATATATATATATATATCGTAAATCATAAAATAATTTGGAAATATTAAAAAAAAAAAAAACATTAACAAAAAAGAAAGAAAAAATTAAAAACAAATTAGATTAAAAAAAATAGAAAAGTAACCAATTTTTTTTTAAAAAAACTAGTAAAATTAAGATTAAAAACATTTAAAAAAACTAAAAAAATAATATAATCAAATTAAAAAAAAAAAAAAAACTAAAATTATATATATATATATATATATTCAAATTAATATATATATATATATATTATTTTAAAAAAGACATTTAATTTTTTTATAAAATCATATATTTTTTATTTAAAAACGAAGTTAAAACTTATATATATATATATATATATATATATATATATATATATTTATATTTATATTTATATTTATATTTATATTTGACTTTTAAAAACCCACATACGTTTATTTTTGTTTTAAATACATTTAAAAAAAAAAAACATTTTTTTTTTTTTTAAATATAAATTTTATATTTTAAACATTAAAAATTTTAATTTTTTTTTCTTTATTTATAAAAATTATTGGCATTTTTTTTTAATAAAATAATCATTTCATTTCCTTTTTAAATATAATTTTTTATTGAAAAAAAAAAAAACAAAAAACAAAATAGTCTTGTTGCCGCTTGGCTGCCCATCGGGGCGCAGCTACAGCTTCGCCGCCCAGGGCCACACCTCCACGGGTGGTCGAGCAGTGGCTGGGCGATTCCAGGAATCGCCCCGCCACTCGTGGCAGTGTGGACCTGGGTGGCGCCACTGCCAGGCAGTTGTGCTGCCTAGGGCCGCGCTGCCATGGGTGGCCAAGTAGCGACGAGGCGATTTCGGGAATAGCCCAATGACTGCCCATGGGGGCGCGGTCGTACAGCGACAAGACTGGCCCATTTTTTTTTTTTTTTAAATACATATTTATATTTTAAAAAAATGAAATGATTATTTTATAAAAAAAATAAAAAATTACCTATAATTTTTTAAATAAAAAATATTTATTTTTTAAATAATTTTAAATGTTTATTTTTTGTTTTTAAAATAAAAAATTATTTTTTTAACCATGTTAAACTATTTAAAAAAAGAATTTAAAGTTTTTTTTTTTCATTTTATATATATTTTTAAAATATTTTAAATGTATTTTTTTGTTTAATCATATATATATAATATTTAATTTTGTTTTTTAATCGAAATTTTAAATTTTAAATTTTTTAATATAAAATTTTCCTTATTTATTTTTTAAAATTTTAATTGTTCTATATATATATATATATGGTTTTTTTAAATGCTTTTAATCTAAATTTTAGTAGTTTTTTAATTTTTAATTTTTTTAATATAGTTTGTTTTAAAATTTTTTTTTATCCAAATTTTTTTTACAGTCAAAAAAAATAAAATTGTTTTAAGATATGTTTTCATATATATATAATAAGAAAAACATATCTCTTATATATATAGTTATAGAGATTATTTTTTTAATTCTTATCTTTCATAGGTTAATTTTGTTTTTTCTTTTAACATTTTTATAATTGATTTTTTTTTATTTATTTATTTTTTATGTTTGATTTTTTTGTCTTTTTGTATATTCGATTTTTTTTAATTTTATGTTTTGTTTTTAATATATATTTTTATTTACATTTTGCTATTTTTTTTAACCTTTTTTTTTTGCTTTTTCTCATTGTTTTAATTTTTAATTTTATGTTTTCATTATTCTTTTGAAATTTTAATATTTTTTTGGAGTCAAGATAAAAATTTTTACACCATTATTTCAAAATGTTGAAAATTTACCCTAGAAAAAAAAAGTGTTATTCCAACATCAACACTTTTCATTTTGAGGGTGTTTTTTGCACAATTTTTGCACATAAAAATTTGATTTTACTCGCATTTTTTAAAAATGTTGAAAATTGACCCTAAAAAAAACCCCATTGTTCCGGTATCAACACTTTTTATTTTCAGGGTGTTTTCAGCACAATTTTTGCACAAAAAAATTGTTTTCACTGCCATTTTTAAAACATGTTCAAAATTGACCCTAAAAAAAACCATCGTTCCAATATACACACTTTTCGTTTTTAGCACTGTTTTTCATGTTTTTTTGGAGGTTTTTTGTCAGAGTTCCCATTTTGAGCTTATAGTTCCCGTTTCAAATTTTACATTTTTAATCCTAGAATCACTATATCCAAAGAAGAAAAATTCCACCTCTTGGCTTTACTACATATCCCACTATTCATTGAAAAGGATTCTTAGGCCCACCGAGGCACACAATCTAGATTTACCACAACTCACAGTCTAGTTCAAGGGTTACTAGGCCAGTGGCTTCATGTATCCTTAGTCTGGTTCAATGATCGATACTACCATGTGTTTTTCAATTCAGAGATCCACCCCACTCAACTTCGAATCCAATCTGACCATCCCACATAAACCACATGAGAGAACCCATCTCATCAAAACTATTAGGAAATGGCAAGGCTAAGATGAGAATATTGTCACACCTAGAAAAACCCATGCTATGGTAGAAAAAAAACAAATGCAATCCCATGCATGCCAAATCTAGCAAGGAAAATACACATGCAAGTTGATACTTGCAATGAAGCTTGTTGTTGTTGCTTGATTTTGCTTTTTCCTGTTGAGACGGGGTCCCCTGGGTCAGATTTTGTTAAAGTTTTGTTAAGTTGGTAAAGATATTGTAAAGTCTCTACATTTTGAGGAGCGAAGCATGAGTAGCGCAGGTCAATAGGAGTCAAAGGGGCTTTAGGAAGGTCAAAGACCCTTAGTTTGTTAAAGTCAAGTTGTTTTGAGACTGGCCCATGGTTTGCGGACCATGGTATTATAATGAAGGAAGAATATAAAAGACATAGAAGAGTCATAGGTCATCTAAGAAATAAAGTGGATGAGTTGAATCTGAATTTATCTATTTTGTACTTGAGTGAAGGGGAAGGCTCCTATAGCTATGTGCACGGAGACGTTGGTAAGTCCGCAACTGAGTGTGCGGGCCCCTGCCGTTGTGTGCGCAGGGTTGGAAAGAGTTTGTATCTAAGAATCTGAAGCATAATAAAGACATATTTTGAGGTGATATCTGTGTAACTGTGGATTACTCTTTATTTCTGAAGTTGTTGTATTTATAAACTATTGACTGCATTTAATCAGGAAAATTACTTAATAGATTTATGAAGACGTAGATTTTCTTATTTGTATGATGTTATGCATGTTTAGCGCAATCGATGAAGGACATAAATCTGTTAACTTTTATTTACTGTAAGTTTTGGGTTTCAAGGGATAGGGTTCGCGAAGTTCAAGGTAAGCCCTAGATCCATAGGAAAAACATCACATAGCCCTTTCGATGTAGAAACCTGGTTCTAGCATCCCCCAATACCACCTCGGGTGAGACTCCAGCATGTGCTATGCAAATTGTTTCCGAAAGGGCCGATAGTGTAGGTTTTGCTGGTTAGCGCAACTAACTCCAAAGCTAGGTCCAAGCGTCATCTAGCCAAAAAATGGTTCCATTGTTGGGACCAAGGTCTATCTGAGGGACATGTGATGTGGGGTCCGTGGAAACCAACAAAGAAGGAGATTGAAAAGTGGATAGATTGGAAGCTGCACGAGTATGTGGCTAAAGAAAATAGAAATCTGCATCTATCGAAAGAAGAGTGGTTGCAGAGATATCTGTATATAGAGGAAAACAAAGTTTTCTTTTGCTCTTTTCCATGTGAATTACATGAATGGTTGGCTAAATTAGCAAATGGTCAACCTACTTGGAAGTTGGATAAACCTATTGTGTGGAATCCAAAGTTAATGAAGTGCTTGGAAGGATCATTGTTATGAAACCAGCTCACGAAAAGATAGAAAAGATAGATCAACGCCTTAGAATTCAGCCTCTTCGAGGGGGCAACCTCCTTTACATTACATAAATGAACAATTTTTCGATGATTCAAATGAAAAAACCTCCTTTTTATATATAAGAGTCTAAGGAGTCACAATATAACCCAGCCGACCTAACAATAATAATATAAAGCCACCTTACTAGGTGTTTGCATTTTATTTCCTCAGGGCATCAGTTACCGATAATAATGCTCTACTATGCCCTTTGAATTCCTTCAAAATAAATTTTCAAACCAAGCTTAAGCAAAGATTTAAAAAAATCTGCACACCTTTTTTCACTTTTGTAGGAGCTCGATATTGCCTCTGATGTATCTCTGTACTTTCTGATCATTTAGTTCTAAAATTATGATCTGCAGTAGCCCTCTATGTCCTCTTTCCAATGCCACCAGTCTGACCGAAATTGGATTCTCCAAGAAAGAGTTATGAAAAATCTCACACAGTGACTTGATTATAGACTAGTTCAATAGAGCGAATTTGTACGACGTGCCATGAGTCACTGTTTCGACCTTTGGCTCTAAAAAATATCTAAAAGAAACAACAGGTCATCTTCTTTCTATAAATTCTTACGAAATTTCAATCCGATGCTCAGAGAGAAAGTTATGACGATTTTCCCTAGGTCACCTGTTTGGAATGTAATTCAAGAGTTTGCAAAAAGACCAACTTACTCAGATCATATCTCCGCAAATATAGTGCGAAAAGCTTTGAAATTTGGACCCGAGGTTCAGCACGATGTCTTCTCAAATGGGTTTTTTTTCAGCTTCTGAAACATCGCAGAAAAAAAAGTTATAGCGAAAATTCCACGATGACCTATTTGGAGCAGCGAAAATCTAGAATCCAAATCTCTGATACCAAATGTTATGAAAGCAACTCAAGAAAAGATAGAAAAGATAGATCAACGCTTTAGAATTCAGCCTCTTCGAGGGGGCAACCTCCTTTACATTACATAAATGAAAAATTCTTCGATGATTCAAATGAAAAAACCTCCTTTCTATATATAGGAGTCTAAGGAGTCACAATATAACCCAGCCGACCTAACAATAATAATATAAAGCTACAAAAATAACAATAGAGGGATTCTACAGGGCACAATAATAACAATATCGGGATAATAGGGGCACAAAAATATTAATAAGGGATGCAAATACAATAGTAATGGGGTAATCACTAGTATTATAGGGACCCAACAATCATAATACAAGGTTGCGAAGGCTATCGGTTACTGGATCGATAGTATTTTGGGCACATTTATCATTGAGTTCACGATTGATACGTATGTCAGTTATAGAGAAGCTGAATGTAGGTTTTTCAAAGGACCAACAGGTAAGTATCTAAAGTCTCTAAAAACTTGGATTAAAATGCTATTGTGTGATACATGGGTTATGCCACTAAATTGATGTTTAGAAGAGCTTTGATGGGAGCTACGCGAAGTGGGAAACAATTTAGAAAATATCTAGATACAATTGTTGAGTATGGTCAACTATTGGGAGCATTCGATAACGAAGAAGAAAGTAATAGTCTAAAGATGCCCAGAGGTGTGCTGCAGTCAGTAGATCAGGGCATTGCGGGAATTCCACATCCATCCACTCCACCTCTGCCATCACCTCCACCTCACACACCTATGCCTCCACCTCCACCTCCACCTCTGCTATTTAGTATGGCGAACACTATGAAGATGCCTATATTCAGGGGTCTAGGGACAGAAGACCCTGATCAATTCTGGTTTGTAGCAGATGTTGTGTGGAAGTCATAGTAGATAACAAATGACAATATGAAGAAAGTGTAACTAGTCACAACATTGCAAGATAGGGCGCTGAGTTGGTATATTAAGTATAGTATGACTAATCCAGTTGTGTCATTGAAAGACACAAAAGATGTGTTGAATAATGAATTCAGAAAGCCAAAGTCTCAAGCCCAGTATGTGACTGAGGTCAAAGAAATTAAGCAGAAGGTGAATGAATCTGCATGGGATATTGATCAAAGGCTAAAATATCTGCTACAACAGGTTAATCTACATATTTCGGATGAGCAACGTAAGGACTAGTATATTGCTATGTTGTTGCCTCATTTGAGATTACCATTGTCACAACAAAAGCTTGGAGTGCGGACTGAAGCACTCAAAATTGCTATGAAGTTGGAGGCTTCGCCTATTCAGGATAAGAATCTGGGAGTGCAGCAGATTCAAATGCAGTTGGCTAGCTTGCATATGGAGTTGCATAATCTCGAAAAGGGAAAAGAGGTAAAAGTGAGACTTGTTCTGAAGTTTCATTAGGGGAGTTTTGAGGTCTAAAATGGGCCTCCTAAGGAAATTATAAAATAATAGTGGAAATAATAAAATAATATTAGATTACATCATCAAATTTTAGAGGAAAAAAAGAAAAAAATAAATTTTCAACTCATATTTTCAACTTATCTCCCTATGAGTTTACTCAAATTTTGAGAGGAAACACTCGTTGGATGCAAAATTTGATTCCTCATACAAGGTGTTAGGTTCCTATACCAATAGGAGTCATAATTTTGAATTACTAAGGTTAAGCCTTGTAATATTATACATACCTTTGCTTTCTGCAAATGTTTTCCATATTTAAAGATTAAAAAATGTAAAGGAGGTATGTCCTAAAAGAAAAATCAAAGGACAAAAGGAAGGAGAAAAGGTCCAAAAAATGAAAAATATATGAACCACAAAAAATAAAAAGAGACCATGAAAGTGTGCAAGTCAAAATGTCACTACTATTTACTGTTATGCATAATAATGATTGTGTGCAACTTGTTATTAATGCCACAATACATGGTAATCAAATTGTTTAACCTTGATTATATCATGCTTTGAATTTTAACTTTGTAGTTAGAGAATAAAATCTGACCAAACAGTTTAATCTTGGCTAATCATTAGATAGGTAGAGAAAATAAAAGGAGCTCATCAATTTAATTTGAGCCCTTGGATGATATAAGGTTAGAATTAGATAGTCTATTATGTAAAAGAAAAGGATTGTTAATGGTTTGGTAGCCTAAATGCACCCAAATAAAATGAAGAAAAAATGGTAGGGTAAATAAATGGGTAAGTAGAAGAAAAGTTGCAAAAATATCAAGTGATTATACAAAAACACTTATGTCATGTTTAAATACATCTTTCAAATGTGCATAAGCAATAAACAAAGCAAGGACAATGGTTTACAACTTGGTTTATTTAACATCCGCTCAGTTATTTCACCCATATACTTATTAATTTCCTGTCCACAAGCATGTTCTAGTACTTTTAATCCTTCAAGTCAAAGAGGCTCGGAGCATTTCTCTGATTTTTGGTGGGATTGGACCCTCGGCTTAATGACTTATGGACATCAAGTGTTAGAATCGCCTTCATAAAAGTCATCCCCCTTCATTTCCCTAATATAACTCTTTTTCCTAAGGTTAAACTCCATTAGCCTATGAAAAGTGAGAAATACCATGTAAATCCCTTTTCACCCAAAAACCCACAAAAAACACTTTATCCTAAGTATAAGGCAAAGTGCACGAAATGCATACATTTTACCTTTTTACTTAGGAAAAACCCACTCTGCCCATCACATTTCATATTAATTATTAACTTTATTATATAATTCCCCCATATCCATTTTCCCATATATAAACTAAATCCCTATGTAATACCCTCAACCCCTAGTTTTAATAGAAACAAATACATTTGCCCCTTATCCTGACAAAACAAATTAATCCCTCATTAACCCTAAATAATCACAAATCACTTTTGATTAAAGCTTGGGCCCCCTCTAAAGCCCAAGCTTTTATCTCTTGCTCACTTCCCACGCCCGACTACCGTTAGATCAACATCCGCCTAATCCAATGCTCCACAGCCATATCGGCCGCACCCGATGGCCGAACGATACCCACCCGATAAAGTGATTTTCCCCGACCCCACTATAGCTACGTGTCAGGCGCTGGAGCATATCGAGTGATCGCTCCTAAAAACTGCCTTCGCCTCATAAGTAGTGCGACGACCCTTAATACCGCCTCCTCGCCAACCCGATAAACCGCCTATTATCCGTAAATATAAACATTCGCACCATATTCAAAAAGTTACTCGTTAAGCTTAAATCCCCGAAAACCTTCATTTTCGTGCCTTTTGCCTGTTTCACATTATAAACCCATTAAACCCTTTGGCGTCACCCTGAACCTCTACAACGCAATTCCACCTCCATTTACGTGCAAAACAATACCACAACTCCTTCCTCAGGCACCTCTGTACTAGAAATCCATCAGTTGCTTTTCCTATCGAACCTATGTTTTCTTAATTATTTTTGAATTTTGCAGATAATCAGATGAAGACCAAAGCTTGGATAAATAGTTCTGATACTAGTGGTGGAACCTATTTACTCTAAGACTCGACAAGAAACCTATTAGAAAAGCTTATATTCAAAAGAAGAAGACCAATTACACGCAGAATAGAGAAGAAGATAATTATACACAGAGCCGAGAAGAAAACATTCACACATAGAATTGACTGTTAAAATAGAGGAACTAGACCGAAGATGCAGTTAGAAGACAAACAAATGAAACATACAGAAACTTGACCAATATCCACTACCTGATGTTGATACACATAAAAACAAATGATTTACTATTGAAATACATAGTAAAAAGTTAAAATGTACAGTAAAGGTAAAAACAAAGTAAAGGATATTGACAAGTCATCAAAGTAAAAGTGTATCAGCTGAAAGAGTATCAGTAAAAGTGTATCAGATTGAAAAATTGAAGTGAAAAAGGATGAAATCAGAATAGAAATGGTATATTTTCCAGAAATTTCTTGTTTAAGTCATAATTTTGTAGAAAATATTGTGGCTAATACGAGATGAATTTTGAGAAACGAGAGGAGATTTGTGTTCCAAAATGGCCAATCTACAAAATCCTATCTCACGTTTTACACAATTATTACAAAATTGGAGATAAATGCATATCTTCAGAGCCTATTTTTTGGACTTTGCAAAGTCCTATTTTTGACATATTTGTCCAGAGAATATTGTAAATAGATGGAGCTGAATTTTAGGAAGCTGAAGGAGGTTTATCTCAATAATATACTTATCTACAATAACCTCTTTCACTTTGTAGATATATATCTCATATTGAGATATAAAAAGGTATCACTGGACCCTAATTTTGTAGAATTTCTGGGGTAGAATGCACAAAGGAAGGAGGCAATTAGTGACTTGGAAGCCTCATCATCAATTAAGAGTTTCTATCAAATTCGACTTTCTCTTCTTTGTCACCCTCAATCCATAAATATAGTGCCAAATAGATTCATTAGTTTTGAGTGTCCTTTATTTAAGTTCTATTAATGTAAAACAATTTGAGATATTTGTAAAACCAATCTTGATATTTTTTCAAGATATTTCAGTTTAGAATTTGTATAAATACTTCTTCATTTGAAGTATTTTGGTGTGGATTCTTAGACATTTCTATAGACTTCTTGATCAAAAGACTGTAAAGCCATTGGATCATTGACTGAGCCAGCAAGCTAGATTGATGAATAAAGACTAAATATTTCAAAAGATTCATGTGTTGAGAAAAGTGCAAACAAGTATTTTCTCACGTTGTTGTTATCTTTCTTAAAGTTTTTCCATAATGTATCTCTGAATCTGAATGCTATAATTGGAGTATTATCTCAGAATTTTTTTAATTACACTTTTTTTTAATAGTTAGGCATATAAATGTTTTCTACTAATATCTAAGTTAAGGAATTCTTAATTTCTCCTTAGTTTAGATTGTATCTTTATAATCTATAGCAAAGGATTCTTAATTGCCCTTTGTTTCTGATTACCCTCTATTCCTCCTTTATATCTTGGTCTTAGAATTCTTAATTGCTTTATCACCTTGATTAAAACCATTTCACCCTCCTGTCCTAAAGACCTGCACTTTACTCAGCTAGCTTGCCCTCTGAACATTCCCTTTAGTGAGTTGATCTAGTCCAGCTACCCTTCTGTTGACTCCATAGCCCAATGGTCTAAAGACATCATTCTATCCATCTATTTTAAGGATCCCACCACCCAATCTCAAATACAAATCAAAAACCTCAAGAAAAATCATAACTAGCCTAAAATTCAAACAAACAAAGCTAAATCATATAGAGAGAGCCCTCTCTGAGCCTAGGTTGGCTAGAGCCTATGCTCCAAATTTGGTTGTGGTTACCTTGGTGATTTCTTTCTTTAACCTTGAGAAAATACTGAGTGATAACATAGTGGCGACCATACTGGGGAAGACTAACATTTTCTTCAGAAATATTTTACATGTTGAGATTTGATCTATGATGGTGGACATTGATCAGACACACAAAGGTTGAAATCATCCACCTGGCGACTCCAAATCAATTTCACAAACAAGACTCCACTGGAGGAACGAATCTGAAAGAATAATATGAAAAGATCAAGCGTTTAACTTGGATTTTTATCCAAGACATTATGTTATTTCTCATCAATAAAGTTTTTCAATGTATATTGTATTTTAGAGAAGATTTTAGAATAATTTTTGATTATTTCCCTGTGAAAATTGTAGATATAAAGTCTCCTTACACATTTGAGCAACATTCTTCTAACTCTTATGAAGATCATTTTCCAATTGAGGAGCATCAAACAATAAAGACTAATCATACAATCCCTGTACATATTCCTATACCTTATAAAGTTCCTGATAGGTATAAGCCACTCATATTACCTCCTACACTCCATGCTTTCCCTAACAATCATTACAAGTATCTCCCTAGGTTTGATGGAGAGAATGGTATCACTACCCAAAAACATATTCAAGGTTTCGAGAATTATCTTGACTTATTTGAAATTGATGAAGATGATGTTATTATCAGGCTTTTTTCTCTTTGTTTGCAAAGTAAAGAGTTGGTTCATGAATTTACCTATTGTAAGCATCTCAAATTTCCAACAGTTTGTCAAAATTTTCCTTAATAGATGTATAATCAAATTCAATCTATTTGTGATAATAGAAGAATGTAATCAGTTAAAAAGACAGCCAAATGAAACAATACAACAATTTTCTGACAAATTCAATCAAGTCTATTATTCAATGCCCTCAAATATAAGACCTCCTCCTGATTCAGCTCTTTTGCATTATCCAAAAGCATTTGATCATGAGATAGAATTTCAACTAAGAGAAAGAAACCCCTCAACACTGGAATAGATGCAAAACATTGCAGTAGATGTAGAAGTTAATGTGCAAATTAGAAGAGAAAAGTTGAAAGCAGAAGCAAAGGAAAACAGCATTGCAGAGGTAAAACTTGACATTTTGGTAAGAAAGATAGAGGAAAGGATACAGAAGATCATCATGAAAGATAATTTTTTTTCTCAAAATCACCATAGCACATTTATTTCACAAAAAGAAAAGGTTGATAGCCATGAACAAATTCCTGCTAATTCCAACTACCATGGATCAGAAGATAGATTTATAGAGCAATATGTGGAGAAGCAATCTACTGATCCAATGTGTATGTTTGATGACATTACTTCTTTTAATGATTTGCCTAAGAATGATCAGTATGATGATAATTATGTTCTTCAAATTTAAGCTAAAGTCATAGAGAAATCAGAAGCTAGATTGGGGAATAAGGAAATTTAGTTTCAACAACTTGAAAATAGTGATCAACTTGTTCATTTCAGCTATGAGAATGAAGAAGAAAGAGCAGAAAATTTAGAAATAAGTGAAGGTTCTTTGCCTCTTTGCTTTGCTTTATTTCAGTTTATCAGAGACAATTTTAAAGCAATAAAAAATCAGCAGTCTTTTTGTATTGTTATTGACAACAAAGAAGACAATAAAACTCTCGATCAAGATTCTTCAATTTCACAGTTACAGTGATCAAATTTCTTTGAAAATCCTAATCATATGACACAAAAAAGTTCTATACCATTATGTTTTGAATCATTTTAGTTTTTAAAGGAAATGTGGTATAAAATCTCCAAAGAAAAGGATGAGCAGCTTGTAGAAATCTATGAAGTTCCATTTAAACCTATGTGCAATAAGTTGCAGCAATCCTTCCAAGTTTTTTATGATCCAATGGCTGATATGTTAGATGATGGATGCAATCAAAATTTTTCTTCTCTAACTAACTATGAGATTCAGGATCAGGATCATAAAGGTTTCATCAGTCAAACATTTCAATCACTAGAGATATCATCACAAAGCTTATTTGAAAATCTGTAGGGTGGTAAAGATGAAAATGACATTTCAGTTTCATGGCATAGAGACTATCCAAAACAGATGTATAATGGCTTAGATCAGTTAAACATTGGTGTATATTTCTTGGAAGATCCTTTTGTACAATTTCTAGAGTCAACAAAGGAAATCAAGTATTTCCTTATCTTCTCATTGGTTCACAAGGTTATATTGGGCTGTAGAACTTCAATTTTAATCACAAACAAGCACAAGCAACAAAATCCACCAATGTATATGATGCTTGAATGGTTGCATCAACTATTTCATTTTACCTAACCAAAAGTTGGACAGCTGATTAGATTAAGTAGGTAGGATTTCAGTTTGAATAAATTCAGTTTTTTAGCAGCAATTTTATGTTAGATCAGATTTCAGTTTGTAGAAAAGGATGTATTTTCAGTTCAAGAGTTTTAGTCACAGAGATTATACAACAAAGCATATACATGTTTGGGATTGGCCCAATGGATCAGGCTACTAGTCGACGATGTTCTTGACATCTCACAAGGAGATGCCATCCCCACGTGGAGCCACTGTTAGGTTCCTATACCAATAGGAGTCATAATTTTGAATGACTAATGTGAAGCCTTGTAATATTGTACATACCTTTGCTTTCTGTAAATGTTTTTCATATTTAAAATTTTAAAAATGTAAAGAGGGTATGTCCTAAAAGAAAAATCAAAGGAAAAAAGGAGAAAAGGTCAAAAAATGAAAATATATGAGCCCAAAAAATAAAAAGAGACCATGAAAGTGTGCAAGTCAAAATGCCACTACTATTTACTTTTATGCATAATAATAATTGTGTGCAACTTGTTATTCATGCCACAATCCATGGTAATCAAACTGTTTAATCTTGATTATATCATGCTTTGAATTTTATCTTTATAGTTAGACAATAAAATCTGACCAAACAATTTAATCTTGGCTGATCATTAGATAGGTAGAGAAAATAAAAGGAGTTCATCAATTTAATCTGAGCTCTTGGATGATATAAGGTTAGAATTAGATAGTCTACTGTGTAAAAGAAAATGATTGATAAGGGTTTGCTAGCCTAAATGCACCCAAATAAAATGAAGAAAAAATAGTAGGGTAAACAAATGGGTAAGTAGAAGAAAGGTTGCAGAAATATCAAGTGATTACACAAAAGCACTTATGTCATGTTTAAATACATCTTTCAAATGTGCATAAGCAGTAAACAAAGCAAAGACAATGGTTTACAACTTGGTTTATTTAACATCCCCTCAGTTATTTCACCCATATACTTACTAATTTCCTGTCCACAATCATGTTCTAGTACTTTTAATCCTTTAAGTCAAAGAGGCTCAGAGCATTTCTCTGACTTCTGGTGGGACTGGACCCTCGGCTTAATGACTTATGGACATCAAGTGTTAGAATCCCCTTCATAAAAGTCATCCCCCTTCATTTCCCTAATATAACTCTTTTTCCTAAGGTTAAACTCCATTAGCCTATGAAAAGTGAGAAATACCATGTAAATCCCTTTTCACCCAAAAACCCACAAAAAACACTTTATCCTAAGTATAAGGCAAAGTGTGCGAAATGCATACATTTTACTTTTTTACTTAGGAAAAAACCACTCCTACCATTGCATTTCATATTAATTCCTAACTTTATTATATAATTCCCCCATATCCCTTTTCCTGTATATAAACTAAATCCCTATGTAATACCCCCAACCCCTAGTTTTAATAGAAACTAATACATTTCCCCCTTATCTCGACAAAAAAAATTAATCCCTCATTAACCCTAAATAATCACAAATCATTTATGATTAAATCCTGGGCCCCCTCTAAAGCCCAAGCTTTTATCTCCCACTCACTTCCCTCGCCCGACTACTGGTAGATCAACTTCTGCCTAATCCAACGCTTCACAGCAATCATCGGCTGCCTGATGGCCGAATGATAACCACCTAATAAAATGGTTTCCCCTAACCCCCCTATAGCTATGTGTCAGGCACTGGAGCATATCGCATGATCCCTCCTAAAAATCATCTTCGCCTCATAAGTGGTGCGACGACCCTTAATACCGCCTCCCTGCCAACTTGATAAACCGCCTATTATCCATAAATATAAACATTCGTGCCATATTCAAAATGTTGCCCGTTAAGGTTAAAACCCTAAAAACCTTCGTTTTCGTGCCTTTTACCCATTTCACATTATAAACCCATTAAACCCTTCGCTGCCACCTTGAACCCCTGCAACACATTTCCACCTCCATTTACGTGCAAAACACTGCCATGACTCCTTCCTCAGGGACCCCTTTACCAGAAAGCCATCATTTGCTTTTCCTACCGAACCTGTGTTTTCTTAATTATTGATGAATTTTGCAGATAATCAGCTGAAGACCAAAGCTTGGATAAACAGTTTTGATGCTAGTCACAGAGCCTATTTACTCCAAGACTCGACAAGAAATGTATTAAAAAAACTTATATTCAGAAGAAGAAGACCAATTACACGCAGAACAAAGAAGAAGATAATTATACACAGAGCTGAGAAGAAAACATTCACACAGAGAATTTACTGTTAAAATAGAGGAACCATACCAAAGATGCAGTTAGAAGACAAAAAAATGAAACATACAGAAACTTGACTAATATCCACTACCCGATGCTAATACACATAAAAACAAATGATTTACTGTTGAAATACACAATGAAAAGTTAAAATATACAGTAAAGGATATTAACAAGTCATCAAATTAAAAGTGTATCATATGAAAGAGTATCAGTGAAAGTGTATCAGATTGAGAAATCAAAGTGAAAAGAAAATGAAATCAGAACAGAAATGGTACATTTTCTAGAAATTTCTTGTTTAAGTCATAATTTTACAGAAACTATTGTGGCCAATACGAGATGAATTTTGATAAACGGGAGGAGGTTTATGTTTTGAAAAGGCCAATATGAAAAAACCTATCTCACATTTTACAGAGGTATTACAAAAAGGGGGATAAATGCATATCTTCAGAGCCTATTTTTCGGATTGTACAAAGTCCGATTTTTGACATCTTTTTCTAGAGAATATTGTGAACAGATTGAGCTGAATTTTATGAAAATGAAAGTGGTTTATCTCAATAACATACTTATCTAAAATAACCTCTTTCACTTTTTACATATCTATCTCGGATTGAGATATATATAGGTATCACTAGACCCTAATTTTGCAGAATTTCTAGGGCAGAATGCACAAAGGAAGGATGCAATTAGTGACTTGGAAGCCTCATCATCAATTAAGAGTTGCTATAAAATTCGACTTTCTATTCTTTGTCACATTCAATCCATAAATATAGTTCCAAATAGATTCATTAGTTTTTAGTGTCCTTCATTTAAGTTCTATTAATGTAAAACAGTTTGAGATATTTGTAAAACCAATCTTGATATTTTTTCAAGATATTTCAGTTTAGAATTTGTATAAATACTTCTTCATTTGAAGTATTTTGGTGTGGATTCTTAGACATTTCTATAGAATTCTTGATCAAAAGACTGTAAAGCCATTGGAGCATTGACCGAGCTAGCAAGCTGGATTGATGAATAAAGACTAGATATTTCAAAGGATTCATGTGTTGAGCGAAGTGCAAACAAGTATTTTCTCACGTTGTTGTTATCTTTCTTAAAGTTTTTCCATAATGTATATCTGAATCTGAATGCTATAAGCAGAGTATTATCTCATAATTTGTTTAATTACACTTTATTTTAATAGTTAGGCATATAAATGTTTTCTATTGATATCTAAGTTAAGGAATTCTTAGTTTCTCCTTAGTTTAGGTTATCTCTTTATAATCTATAGCAAAGGATTCTTAATTGCCCTTTGTTTCTGATTACCCTCTATTCCTCCTTTATATCTCGGTCTTAGAATTCTTAATTTCTCTATCACCATGATTAAAACCATTTCACCCTCCTGCCCCAAAGACCTGCACTTTACTCAGCTAGCTTGCCCTTTGAACATTCCCTATAGTGAGTTGATCCAATTCGCCTGCCCTTCTGTTGACTCCATAGCCGAATGGCATAAATACATCATTATATCCATCTGTTTTGAGGATCCCACCACCCAATCTCAAACAAAAATCAAAAACCTCAAGAACAATCATAACTAGCCTAAAATTCAAACAAACAAAGCTAAATCATATAGAGAGAGCCCTCTCTGAGCCTAGGTTGGCTAGAGCCTATGCTCCAAAGTTGGTTTGTGGTTACCTCGGTGATTTCTTTCTTTAACTTTGAGAAAATAATGAGTGATAACACAAGAAGTACACATGTTGCATACTTTCCATGAACCGTGCTAAATGAAGAAATGATAAATACATGAAAAACTTGACTACAATCACATTTTTTCATGTATTTCTCATATTTCATGTAGCAAGGTCCATCCAAAGTATGCAACATGGGTACTCCTTGGATGAGGAATTAAAATTTGCATCCAATGAGTACTCTCGCTCGAAATTTTAGTAAAACCTTAGGGAGATAAGTTGAAAATATGAGTTAGCCCCAAGGGTTAGCTCAATTGGGCATGTCAGGGCCTTGCCAAATGGGAGGTCACAGTATCAATTCCTGAAATCTCTTGGGGTCAAGTCTTGCAGTAGGCCAAGAAGAATCAACCCAAATTTTTCCAGTGACCATAGCACCACCTATTGACCAATGGTGTCTGTGAACTACGCGCAAAAAAAAAAATGAAAATACGAATTGAAAAAATAGTTTTGTTATTTTATTAGTTTTTAATCTTTTTACTTTTTTACTCCAAAAATGGTGAATCATCTCCCATGGTTGACATCATCATCTTGAATCCTATTGGTTCTTATAAAGTTTATTTTGGTTGTATATTTTTCTTAGGAGGCCCATTTTAGACCTCAAAATCCCCTAATGGGTGTTTAAAGTGCAAAGGAAATGGTCATGACAAGGATCATTGCCTGGTATATCAAAACTATCTAATTCAGGGAGGTCCTAACCCCTGAAGCTAGAAACATCTCCTGGATCAAGTAATAATGTAATTCCATGGTGAATTATCTACCAAATAATAGGAAAACACTCAACTGACAATTGTCATTTGTTGCAGAAGTTCATACAGACTCCCCAATGACTATTTTTCAATTTCTATAAGTCTATAGGCCATGATGAGTGCAATTGTTGAAGCTATGAGTTAATGATGGACATAACTCTAACATATAGAGTACAGGATGAGACATGTCCATAGCAGGATCAAGGCACACCTATAGCACGCGGAGGATTCGAGGGACGAGGAAGAGGATGAGGGGGAGGAGTTGGAAGAGGTTACAGACAAGTTATTTGTTATAATTGTGGGGAACCAGGCCACTATGCGCGATATCGTCAGAACTTGACATAGCCCTCTTGTCAGTATTGCCTACGTAATAGAATCTTATCGTCAGAACTTGACCACGTAATAGAATATTATCCTATAATCATTGCAAAAATTCAAGAGAAGAAGAACCAACAACCTACTCATAACATCTAGATGATGAGGTTAGAACCATGCGAGGATGACCCAAGCGTTAATATAGTTACGCGAAGTGGTATAACTACTGGGGAAGATAAAGTTGTAGGGAAACAACTAGAAGAGAATCCATGGGTGCGTAGGGCTACTAAAAAAGATCCTGAATTTGATTTGCATAAGGAAAAAGAAACATTTATGGAGGCAAAGAAGAGCTTTGTGGATTCATGGGCTTCCACATCAAAGAATCAGAATGCACGAACAAAGAAACCTGAAGAGTTCATTATTGCACAGGAAACAGATCCCTTAGTATTGAAATTCTTCTTGTAAACCTACATGAAGCTCTTAAGGGACCATAAAGCAATGGAGGGACTGCAAGAGTTAATAGACAACTACGTTGGCAAGGGTAAGTCACTGCTTGAACAACGCGTAGTGCATAAAGTAGACAAACATAAGAAAAGGACTAGTTGGGAGATGAGATTAACTGCACAGATCAGAGAGTTTGAAATGGACCAGGTGATCTTAGATATGGGATACGATTTGAATGTTTTCCCTAAACAAACCTGGGAAAGAATGGGAAATCTAGCGCTACAGTGGTCCCCAATTCAACTACGAATGGCGAACCAATAGAATATTATTCCTATGGGAGGCCTACACAGAGTAACTGTAGAAATTGAAGGGGCACATGCTATAGATCATTTTGAGGTAATTGAAATAGTGGATGATAGTAATCCCTACCTGGTGCTGCTTGGAATCGATTGGGAATTTTATATGAATGCGGTCATCAACCTGAAGAAGTGGAGCATGATGTTTGAGAAGAAGGAACTGAGAGTCATTATTCCACTGGATCCAGCCAAGGGTGCACGGTATACTGAACCAGTCCAAGATAACTATGAGGAGGATGACATCGAACAGATCTATAAGCTTACTACGTAGAACAAGGATTAGATCAATCCTATAGTGGATGGAAGAAATTCGTGGGAAGATGACAACTCCTGCAACTCAAATTCAGATGAGGAGCTCGAGCATCAGCATAATAGATTGCAAGAAGTATGAACATTGTGATGCAACCAAATTACTAAATCACTCCGATGTATATCCATTGATTTACGTAATTTACCATATTATGATGGCTTAGAAGATGTAAAAAAAATTCTTGATAAATTTGAAAGGGATGTACCAGAGGAGCATTGGTTCTAGGTATTGGACATCGTGCTAAGAGCTACGCCTGCTAGATGGTGGGGTACACATAAGGATAATTTTGTAGACTGGAAGGAGTAGTGAAGGATGATGAAGTTGTGATTGGCTATGCAAATACCCACATTATTGAAAAATATATAGGGAAGGATGATTCGCACGAGCATCTGGCTCATTGGACGAAAGCATGGGAAGAGGAACCACATCCTGAATGGGTACATATATTCTTCCACACCTTAGATACTATTCCAATCAATTGGTACTTAGAAACAAAGCTGCGACATGGAACCACGGAGTGGGATGTTATGAAGGAGAGATTTTTGCTAACATTCAGCTTTGAGGATGGATTTGAATGTATTGATGAAGCATTATAGGAAATCAAGGCTGTGATATTCATAACACCTATAGAGCCTATCACGTGGGTACAACCTAAATGGAGTACGCAGCTGCGCCATGCAATGGAGCGTTACAATGTTACCATAGAATAAGATGAGGAAGATCCCAGGAATATCAATATCCCTGAGTCAGAGGGACAATGTGAAGTTGTTGAGCTTGAGGTAGATTTTCCTAACATTTCAAAACCATTAAAGACCAAGCAAGTGAACATTAGGTTAGACTCACAGCCGAAGTTCACGAATATAGGCAATTACTGGGATGAAGACACAATTGACAAAGTCGTAGAGTTGTTACGTGAATATCAAGACTTGCTTCCCACAAAGTTCTCTGATCTAAATGGGATAGTAGGTGATCTAGGTGTTATGAAGATAAATTTGAAGCCAGATGCAAAGCTGGTAATGCAACGACCATACCAATTGAATCCTAAATACAAATAAAAGGTGCACGAAGAGCTAGATACGATGCTTGCAGCAGGAATTATTGAGCCTATAGAAGAATCGGACTGGGTTAGTCCTATGGTAGCTCAAGAGAGAAAGAAAAAGGGCATAATCAGGATCTGTGTAGATCTAATAAAGTTGAATGATGCTTGTGTACATGATCCATTCCCTATGTCATTCACAAATGAAGCCTTGGAAAATGTTGGTGGTCAAGAAGCATACTCTTTTATAGATGCATTCTCAGGATGGATTCTCAAGATATCACCAGATCAAGATCGCGCCAGAAGATCAAAGTAAGACTACCTTTGCCACATAATGGGGCTCTTTTCAGTGTACAGTTATTCCCTTTGGACTTAACAATTCGCCTGCGATCTTTTCTAGGGTGGTAGTTGTAGCCTTTAAGCAATTTATTCACAAGTTTTTTGAGGTCTACTTTGATGATTGGACGGTGTTTGGGTTAGTTAAAAAGCATGTTTTAATTCTTTAGCTAATGCTATATACTTGTAGGAAGTATTGGATTTCTCTAAATATGAATAAGTGTATATTTTGTGTACCATATGGAATAATTTTGGGTCACATTGTTTGTAATTAAGGGTTGATGGTGGGACCTGCCAAAATTGCAGTGATTATCAATTTGGATTCCTTAAGGAATGTTAAATAGTTTCACGCAACATTGGGCCATACAGGATACTATAGAAAGTTCATTAAGGAATACACACAGATCACTACACCCATGGAAAAATTATTATAAAAAGATGCGACATTTTTCTGGGATGATGATTTCCAGAAAAGCTTAGATGTTTTGAAGGAAAATATGGTCACAACACCTATTATAGTATTCCCTAATTTGAAGAAATAATTTAATGTACATGTGGGTGCATCCTGCATAGAATTAGTAGTCAATTTAACCCAACCAGGCATAGGATATATCGACCATTCAATTCCTGTCTAAGGCAGAGAAGAGTTATTCAACTGCGGAGAGAAAAGGGTTGGCGATGGTATATGTGCTCCAAAAATTCAGACATTATCTATTGGGTGTGCACTTCAAAATTTATACAAACCATTCAACTTTGAAGTACCTAGTCAACAAGCCTATGTTGGGCGGGGGGGGGGGGGGGGGGTGGAGGGATTTGTAGATGGTTCCTACTATTTCAGGAGTATGAATTTGAAGTAATTATGAAGCTAGGAAGATTAAATACTAGACCCGGTCACCTTTCATGGATTGAGAATGAAGAAGAACCTACAAGTCTTGATGAAGGATTTCCTGACGCGTAACTCTTTGTTGTGCTTGTTGTAGATGAACATTTTGTGGATATAATCCAATTCATGTCTACTATGAAGAGTCAGGCGTCAAAAGCCTTGAACCAATGAATTGGGCAACTGATATTGAGCACCCAGGGTTACTCAACATGCTGTATGTACCACATTTTAGCCACAACATCATTAATAGCATCTGTGTTCATCAATTATTGGCACTGGTTCATGATGGGTACCTCTAGCTAGGAGGGCCCATCTCAATTGACGATATGTTGGTCCATAGAATCACAACGCTACCTTATCATGGTGTGAACCCCGCAAACACTTTTGTGGTGAAGTCATAGGAGAAAAATCTCGCGGATTAGATAAAGAGTGACTTCGGGTTGGTCAATAAGTCACGAGGCTATGCCATTAGCTCTATATCAGATGAAGCTATGTGGTTTGTTGCACATATCTTGGTAGGAAAAGTAGTGCAGAAGTGTCGTTCCAATGAATTAACAACACTAGTGGTGTCCTTAGCTATGCAGTACAGCTAGGGGGTCCAATTCAATTGAGCAAAGTACCTCTACCAAGAATTCTTAGATGATTTCCATGAAGCCCAGGAGGATGGAAAATCATTCCACTACACGTAGTTATTGTTATTGATCACCCTGGTAGCTTGGAGGGCATCTGAGGATTCCCAGTTCCCAAAGAAATATCCAGACTTGTGTCAGGCTGCAAAATTCACCTCACTGTGGGTGATGAAGGAACCTGACCATGTCATTGAAAACAATATGTTATGGGTACTGTTTGAATCAAAGTTGCGTTTTGTGATCAACTAACGACCGTAGTTGTCACCTAGTCTACATGCACAGTATAAAGATGTAGCAGACTTCAAAGCAGATTTTCACAATCTGCCCATGCCCATGGAGAAGGATGCCGCAGGAACATGGCACAAGTTGCCTTATTTAGTCATGGAGGATGATATTATGGGGGTCGTCAACCAATGGCCGAGCGATTGGCTCACCCCATCTGGCGAAGCTACAGGAATAGGTCGCAGAAGTAGAAACAAGGAAAACAACAGTTGTACCACAGGCCAAGAAAGACAAAAAGAAAGAAGCACAGAAGGCTTCCAAGAAAGAGAAGGAAGTAGAGAAGGAAAAATATGCGTAGGAAGAAACAACACAAGTCACCATTGATCTTGATGAGCTTGATAGAGAGCACACAGATGTTGAAGTAGAAACCAAAAATAGAGAGGAAGCGAGCACAGACCCCTATATCAAATTAGAGAACTTAGAGTCCCCCTTCAGGATCATGAAGAGACAAAAGCGTAGTTCAATGGGACCATGCAAGAAGAAGAAATCTAATAAGTCTGTGGTTACTGACCCATTGGTCCTCACAGAGGGGGACCTTGATGAGATAGGTGATGTTGTCCGCTCTGCAACTGCAAACATATGGCGACACATCAAAGACTAGTGCTAGTATGTACTAAAAAAAGTGCAACAAGACCTGAAGGAATTACAAGTCCAAACCAAAGTGATCCGGGCGAGCATGAGTCAGGAAAGCAGGAAATCCAAGGCAGAATTGACTACATACCTCCGTGCAGTAATGCTACCATATGGTTCATTGCATATTGAAATAGCTGAGGATTAGGCCAGGTTGTTGCGTATGACCAACATGAGCATTGTAGCACTTCCTATCCAAACCTTTCATGAGAAGCACCAAGGAATTAGAGACGACCTCTACGTCTGGGAGAAAACAACTCTATTGATTATCGAAGAAGTAAAGACTAACAATCAAAAGATGTTTGCAGAGAAAGCGCAGACCTTGCAGGCCCATGACATGGTGATGCAACGTAGGCCTTGCAAGCCCAGGACGTGGTGATGCGGTGCAATCAATAGCTAGAGGCAACCCTTACCTAAGTGTGTAGCGAGCTCCCTGAGCTCCAAAATTCCAGCCAAGTCAACCTCTGTGGATAAAATTCACAAGTTGGTTGTTACATTAAAGGAATCAAAGGAGGAAATTGGCAAGGTGTGGTTTGAGTTGCAGATGTAGATTTCAGATCTTCAAATGAAGCTACAACCAACCACACCTATGGAGGTCAAAGAGTAGTCTAAAGCTACCATTAAAGAATATATGACAACTCTAGATGCTGCAATCAAGGACTACAGCCAATTATTTGAGCAGACAATGGAAATGTGCGCCTCGCTGCAAGAGGACCCAAACTTGCAGAAGATCGAAGCGGACATCCGTAATAGACAACTTCAGTTCAATGAGATTCGAGCAACAACACAGCCCCTTGCACCTATGCAACAGTTCACCAAACTTCAAGAAGGAAAGACTCTGCAGGCACAAATCGATGAGCTATGCTGAAAAGCGTCCATCATTGCAACGTGAACATAGTTGTGGGCTGATGAGGCAAACCAGTTGTCTCAAACCATCAAGGGTAAGATAAAGGCCCTTTAGCAAACACATGTGACCATGGGCCTTACAGTCAAAGGTCCAACGACGAAGAAGTTGGTCGAAGAAGTTCGTCAGGTCGTCATGCAGGGAACAACAGATGTTCAAGCATTGCAGATCGAATTCAATGGCCTTCAAGAAAAGGTTGAGGGAACACCATAATAATGACTTCAGATGAGTCTCAAATTTTTGTTGGGGTCCTGTTGGGATGAGGGCCCCTAGGTCAGATTTTGTTAAAGTTTTGTTAAGTTAGTAAAGGTATTGTAAATTCTTCACATTTTGAGGAGCAGAGCACGAGTAGCACAGGTCAATAGGAGTCAAAGGGGCTTTAGGAAGTTCAAAGCCCCTTAGTTTGTTAAAGTCAAGCTATTTTGAGGCCTGCCCATGGTTCACGAAGCATGGTATTGTAATGAAGGAAGAATATAAAAGAAACGCATAGAAGATTCATAGGTCATCTAAGAAAGAAAGTGGCTAAGCTGAATCTCAATTTGTCTATTATGTACTTGGGTGAAGGAGAAGGCTCATGCATCTATGTGCATGGAGACCTTAGTAAGTTCACAGCTGAGTGCAGGGGCCCCTGCAGCTCTGTGTGCAATGTTGGAAAGAGTTTGTACATGAGAATTTGAAGCATAATATAGACATATTTTGAAGTGATATCTGTGTAACTGTGTATTACTATTTATTTCTGAAGTTGTTTTATTTATGAACTATTGAATGCATTTAATCAGGAAAAGTATTTAATAGATTCGTGAAGATGTAGATCTGCTTATTTGTATGATGTTATGCATGTTTATCACAATCGGTGAAGGACATAAATCTGTTAACTTTTATTTACTGTAATTTCTGGGTTTCAAGGGTTAGGGTTCACAAAGGTCAAAATAAGCCCTAGATCCATAGAAAACACATCACATAGCCCTATGGATGCAAAAACATGGTTCTAGCATCCCCCAATATTGTCTCGGGTGAGACTGCAACCCTCATTACATGGGTTGTTGCTGAAAGGGTCGGTAGTGTAGGGTTTTGTTGGTTAGCGCAACTAACTCCAAACATGGGTCCAAGCCCCATAAAGCCAACATTCTCTGCTTGATCTTTACTTCCTCTTGTCTTCTTTGCCTTTCTTGCTCCAATGCCAAAGTGCTCCAAGAAAACTCTAAGTGTCCAAGAGTATGAGAGAGAGAGAGAATAATGAGAGAGCTCCAAATCTAAATTGACAAAAGTTTACCAACTGATCCTCAGAATCCCTTTTGTGAATGAGGCCTCTATTTTCTTCATTTTCCATTATTTTCTTTAATTTCCCTCCTCACATGCAACCTGTGACCTTTCACCTCCTTTTTCTCCTAATTTCTATTATTTTCATAAATAAATGTACAAAATGTATTTTAATTCCTTAGCCATTTCCTTTACCAACTTACTTAGCCATAAACAACCAAATGAACACAAAATAGGATGTCATGCCCAACATTCAACTTGGAATAAGTGTCCCATTCATCCGTGGTTTTTTTTTTTTTTTACTTTTATTACATGGAATTTTCACCAGGGCTGTTACAGAACCCTACCCCTTGGAGGACACCATCCTCAGTGTTCAATCACAGATATAGCTCAGAAACATGTTGAAAGAAGTCATACTTCTTATGGAGATTTATAACATATCTCAATGAAGTATTTACAAAGAAAGATTTTCTCAAGACATAACATCATGACAACATGACAACATACCACATAGTGGAGCTTTATAACACAGCTCATTACGGTATTTACAATGATCATCCTGCTCAGTGCTAACTCATATAACATCATGATAACATAATAGAAATACACCCATACTACATAGTGGAGATTTATAAGATAGCTCAACATAGCTCATTACGATATTTACATCCATAGACAGGTGTACTTATAGCAACATCATCAAAATATAGATACCAAAACATATGCCAAATCATATACCAAAACATATATCAAACATATATTAACATCATATAGCATATATCAAAACATCATAAATCATATATCAAAACATCATATAGCATATATCAACCATCATAAAACATATATTGATCACCATAAAGCATATACTAAAACAACATAAAGAAAATACTAAACCACCATGAAGCATATACCAAACCGTCATGAGAAAATACTAAACCATCATAAACCAAATACCAAACCACCATAAGAAACTACCAAGCCACCATAAGCAATCACCAAACCACCAGAACCAATCACCAAACCACCATATCAAGGTTGCTTTGCTCAATCAGAAAACAAGGATAAAATTTGATCCCCTATCTCCCATGTAGCTTCATTGGGCCCAAAGTGATTCCATTTCACTTTAACTTGCTCTATTGCTCATTTATGGAGCATAAGCACCTTTTTTTGCAATAGAAAATGAGGCTTTAGCTGGAATTTTCCATCTGGTTCCACCGGCAATAAAGACCAACCAATCACATGATCAACATCCTTAACATACTTCTTAAGAAATGATACATGGAAAACATCATGGACTTTCACTGTCAGAGGAAGTGCATGTTGATAAGCTATTGGCCTAATCCTCTCAATGATACTGAAGGGTCCACAAAACTGTGGTGCTAGCTTGGCACATGATCCAATCTGCAAGGACCTCTTCTTCGGTTTGATGCGCAACTACACCTATTCCCCAATGTGGAACTCCTTAAACAACTTGTTCATATATGCATAACTCTTCTACCCATCTTGTGATGCCTTGAGATTATTCTTGATCACCTGCATCTCATGTTCCATATTTTCCAACATATCAGGTCCAATCAATACCCTGCTAACTAGATCACTCCAAATAATGGGAGTTTTACAAATCCACCCATATAATGCCTCAAAGGAACTTATCCTCAGTGACTCCTAATAACTGTTTTTGTATTAAAACTCAACCAAAGGGAGATACTCTTCCCACTTCCTCTGTTGATGCATCACATACATCCTCAACATGTCCTCCAAAATCATGTTGACCCTCTCTGTCTGTCCATCTGTCTATGGATGATAAGTTGTGCTAAAGGCCAACTCGGTGCCCAGACCAGAAAATAACTCCTTACAAAACTTGGAAGTGAAGTTTTCGTCCTTGTCTGACAAAATCTTCTTTCAGACACCATGTAATCTAACCAAGTCTCAGATGAATACATGTACCATGTCACTAGATGAGAATGTGGACTTCACCAGAACAAAGTGTGAAACCTTTGTTAACTTGTCCACAATGACCATGCTGGAATCATGCTACTTCACTGTCTTTGGTGACCCTATGATGAAATCCATGGAAATAACCTCCCATTTCCACTTGGGAATAGTGATCATCTGTATCATTCCACTTGGATGTTTGCACTCTACTTTCACTCACTGAGAGTTGAAACATATAGCCACAAACTTTGCTACATCCCTCTTCAAATTCAGCCAATAGTGATATCTCTTCACCGCTGTGAGTGTCTTCTGATAACTTGGGTGACCCAAATAAGGTTTCGCATGAAACTCCCTCAAGATCACCTTTTTGAGCTCACTACTATCTAGTACATGTATCCTGTCCCAGAACCTAACCAATCACTTCGTTATAAGACAATAGTCAATGCCCTATGCACTTGCACCTACACATGTGCCTATACCTATATTGACACATGTACTTGTACCACTACATGTACCTCTACATATACTTGTACCTTTACCTGTACCTAAACTTGTACCTATACCATGACCTATACCTGTACTTGTACTATCACCCTGCTGCAACCTGCTCACAATCTCCATATACCTAACATCCTGATGTCCTGCCTACAAGATACTGTCCTTTAAGTCCATCCGATAGAAGCTCATAGCTGCCAAGTGATGTACTTGTACCCGTCTACTGAGAGCATCTTCCACCCTGTTCTCTTTACCTTTGATGTACCTGATCCTGAAGTCAAACTTGTTGATCGTAGCCAACCATCTAGCCCGCATGGCTTTCAGATTCAACTTGTTAAACAAATACCGGAACGCAATGTGATCACTCATAAGCACAAACCTCCTGCCAAGAAGATAGTGCCTCCACATCTTCAATGCATGTATAATCGTTTCTAGCTCAAGATCATGCACCGAGTAGTGTTGCTCATGCTCATTCAATTTCAAGGACTCATAACACACCACTTATCCATCTTGCATAAGGACCCCACCAAGTCCTTTCTTGCAAGCATCTGTACATACTACGAACTCTTTGTCTATATCTATAATCTGCAGCATTGGTGCATGTGTCAACAACTGCTTGAGCTGCTTAAAACTAGCCTCAGACTCTTCAGTGCATTCAAACTTCTTACTTTTCCTCCGCAATGATGTAATGGGATAATAAATCTGTGAGAAGTTCCTAATGAACCTCCTATAATATCCTACCAGACCCATGAAATATCACACCTCATCCACACTCTTAAGAGCTACCCACTCCATGATGGCCCTTATCTCCTCTGGATCTACTACAATGCCCTCCTTGGAGACAACATGTCCCAAGTAGTGTACCTCAGTCTGAAAGAAGCTACATTTACTGAGCTTAACATACAATTGATTCTCTCTCAACAACCTCAATATTACTGCTAAGTGCTCGACATACTCTTCCTCATCTTTAGAATATAGTAGTATATCATCAATGAACACAATAACAAATTTATCCAAATATGTATGCAACACATTATTAATCAAACAAATGAATGTGGCTAGAGCATTAGTTAAGCCAAATGGAACAAAAACAAACTCATAATGCCCATACCTGGTCTTGAGCGCAGTATTGTAAATGTCCTCCTCTTTGATGTGTACCTGATGGTATCCAGATCTCGAGTAAACTCCTTTCAGCTGATTGAACAAGTCATCAATCCTTGGCAAAGGGTACTTGTTAATGATAGTCACTTTGTTTACTAACTGTAATCAATGCATAATATGAGGGTACCATCTTTCTTCCTCACAAATAAGACCAGTGTGCCCCAACATTTCCTTTAGCTGCAATTTCAACTTAACCAACTCAAGTTTGCTCATCCTGTAAGGTTCTTTCAACGCTGGAGCTGCCCCTGGCACTAACTCAATCAAAAAGTCTACCTCCCTGTGAGGTGGAAACTCTGTAATTTCCTTAGGGAATACGTCCCAAAACGGTTGCATCACTGGATACATGTTCAATACATCTGCATCCGTGGCCTCCTTACCCTTATCACTAGAAATGTGTACTGCAAGTAGCTTTCACCCTTTCCTACGAATATGGTTTGCTTTCATAGTTGTCACCATCGTAAATGATGTGGCTTTCTTCTTACCCTTCAAGACTCTTAGTTCTCCATTGTCATCAACAAATTCAATAGATTTGTCATAGAAGTCAACCTTGGTTCTATGTATATAGAACCAATCCATGCCCAATAAGATATTGTATGACCCCAATGGTAATACATTCAAATGTGCTGATGTAGACATACCATTCAAATCAAATGCACAAGCTCTTACCCGATGATGAACTCGCTTCTTCATACCTATAGCCAACTTCACTAACCAAGACTCTGCATGCAACTCCTTATTAAACCCACAATTATCCACCAAGTTAGGACTGACATAGCTATAATTATATCCAAGTTCAATCAAAATATAAATAACTTGATCACAAAGCTTACCGTCCATCTCAATGATAGATGCCTAATGTTCTGCATGCCCATTGTCCACTTCTACATAGATACATGGAATAATTTGACCAACATACCCAAAAGTCTGCACCTCTTGTGCACTATATATCATAGGCCTTCCACCATAATGTTGTGAAAAATCTCTCCTAAGGTGATCCTCACCACATGTCCAACACTCCAACTGACCAATGCCCTCACCTCTATGTTGTTTCTGTTGTTGTGGCTCATTTCCCTGTCTAGTTGCATTAAATCTACTTTGAAGTGCCACATGTTCCTTCCCATCTACATGTTGAGGCCTTGTCCTCTTAGGCTTCCATTTATCTCTACCGTTGTCTTTTCCTTTCCATCCATGTTGAGATTCATTCTTACACTTTTATTACTAATAGCAATGTTTCAGTTTCCCAATTACTTCCTCAAGTGACTGAGGCTCATCATACTCAATCCAATCTCTAAATGCTAATGGAAAACCACTAATAAATCTTTGAACTTTAGCCTTCTCATTAGTAAGATATGGTACATACCTCAATAGCTCAAGAAACTTGGTCGTATACTCTTCATCTATCATTGACCCCATATTTAACTCATAGAATTCTTTAGCCTTGTTGTCATAGTACCTTTTTGACAAGTACTTCTTTCTAAAAAAGCCTATTGAATTCCTGCCAAATCAAGTCATTTGTCCTGATGTCTCTAACTCGCTTAACATCTTCCCACCAGATGTCTGCTTTACCTTTCAAGCTAAAGATAGATATCTGGGCCTTCATGTTATCTGTGTACTCATGCAGCTCAAATAATTTGTTCATGCCAAGTATCCAAGCCTCTACATCTTTCGGCTTCTTCACATCTCCATCAAAATTAGGTGGTTTTTATTTCTTGAATTCATTTGGAATGTACCCCATATCATTCACCCTATAAGGATGATAGTGATGACGATCATGGTGTCTATCTGAACCAAAACTAGAATAATACCTGTACTCCTCACCCCTCCTTTCCGGAGTGTCCAACAACCTTCCATCTCTCACCATGTCAGATCTATCTGACCTATGTCTACCAGGAGATCTACTGCCATATGATCCATTAGTCCCATCATCATGTGCATGGCTGATCTGAAGCAGCCCTTGTCGCTGCAAGTCTGACAAATATGAAGAATTATACCATTGACCTTTGCTTGCTTCTCTTGTGCCTGTATGATCTGGTCATTATCTGCCTTACAACTCCTTATCTCTTCAAGCTCCTCAGTGTTACTACCAAATCAAAAGGATTCCCAACACCATACTGCTCTTCAGATTCATAGGGAGAGTTTTTATAGTCAACCATCTTTCTAGACATTTGATCTCTTTCTTCCTGCAATGCATAATATGTCATATAAACCAAATCACAATAAATTGACAACCTTAATATAGCTTGGGAAGGATACCTTGGCTGCAATATCACCAAAATAGTGTGATACATGTATAACATAATCATAACAACGTATAAACATGCACAAATAAATGAATCAACACATAAACATCACTCTAACTAGGATCCAGTCATCAATGCAAGGTCTTATCAATAATGTATGCTATGACCTCATGCATGACAAAAACCATTACTCCATTGTACACATTTCTACATGCAACCAACAATATGCATAAGTAATGCCTAACTAACTTCAAGTACGCATAATCGCATGTACTTGAACATAATCTATCATTTCTTGTAATCAACCTACAAGATTGATGCATGTAATCAAAATATTCAAAATATAACCTAACCTACAAGGATGTAAGTAGGTGACATAAAATCAACATGTAAGAAACAAATAACCATATATAGTTAGTCACATACCAATGTCAATTATTCTTCATGAAATCAACGTAAAGTTATCTATGATAACCATACTACAACCCTAATCCATCATCAAGAAAATGCAACAAGTATATAAGTGTAAGAGACATGCAACTGACATGCATGCATGACCAACACACATTCAAATCATTCAGTCCGAGAGTTGAACCATGCTTTGATACCACTCTATAACACCCTCCTCCCACATCCACCCAAGTAACCATGCCAACTTGGGTAAACATGAGACAAGAGGCTACTTTGATCATATTCGACCTCCTAGGTGACCTTAAGGAAATGGAATTGACGTAACATCACATACAGTCATCTAATACAATAAAAAATACCTTAGGAAACAAGCCATTTATTTAGACAACCTGTCCCTAGGTCCCATTATTGTTTTGGACAATTTAAGGCTGAGTAACTCTCATGAGAACTAAAGTTGCTCTTATCGTCCTGCATGCTAGCGACTATGGACGAAAATTTCCAGTTCTATGCCAAAGACTTCGAGATTTCAGCCACTTTTTCACACCTAGAACCTAGGCCATTGCCCATAATGAAATGAAAGCTCAAAATTAAGTAAAGGACATGGAAGCAATGATTCAAAAGTAAATAGTTTATCGAGGCCTTAACCAGACCCCTACTAGCCATGACAGGAATTTCATCAAACATATCATCGACATATAACCTACAGGTGTAAATAACAAAGTTAAGTGTAGGGATATCTTACTTATCTGAGAATCACCATGAACCATTGTTTCCTCATGTAATTTGTTGCCTTATCACTTATTAGGTCATAGATACACTATCCATTAAAATAAAAGTAAGAACATGTTGAGAGCCAAACATAGTTGCTACCATAAAATGAACATATAACCAGCATAATAGGAACATAATTACAATAAACATATCAACCATCAAAATCCATATATACACCAGTACATTTAGACATGAAAATCAATGGAATGAATTTCTCATTAATCAATGCAATGAACCAACCAAAGATGGGACTACCATGTCCACCCAACCATAGATTGGCTGAGCCAAGTCTCTCTTCAGGAAATCACCCCCGTGCCATATTCCAAGCATGAACGTGGGACTCATAGAACACATCCAAAACACCAATCAATGTGGATGCTACCGAAGTTATCTACCTACACCGTGAGGAATTTGAGTGCCTCCTAGTCTCTCAGGCTTTACCGTGTATCCGTAGTATGATCCAAGGATCACTAGGCCCTACACCGAGACATACTCTCTAGGCTTTACCTTGCATTCCACCCTGGAATCACTAGGCCCAACAAAGATAAAATCCACCTCTTAGCTAAATTACCGTATGTTTCGTTATTCACTGACAAGGATTCCTAGGCCCACTCTAGCTTTACCACAACCCACAGTCTATTGCAGGGGTTACTAGGCTAATGGCTTCATGCATCCTCAGTCCATTTCAGGGACCACTACAACCATGTGTTTTTCAATTCGGAGATTCACCCCACTCAACTTCGAATCCAATCCGACCATCCCACATAAACTGCATGACAGAACCCATCTCATCAAAACTATCAAGAAATGGAAACGCTAGGCTGAAAATATTGTCACACCTGGCAAAACCCATCCCATGGTAGAAAAGAAACACATGAAATCCCGTGCATTCCAAATCTAGCAAGGAAAATACACATGCAATTTGATACCTGTAATGAAGCTTGTTGTAGCTGCTTGATCCTGCCTTTCCCTGCTTGATCTTTGCTTCCTCTTGCCTTCTTTGCCTTTCTTGCTCCAATGCCAAAGTGCTCAAAGAAAACTCTAAGTGTCCAAGAGTATGAGAGAGAGATAGAGAGAATATTGAGAGATCTCCAAAGATAAAGTGACAAAAGGTTACCAACTGATCCTCATAGGCCCTTTTATGAATGAGGCCTCTATTTTCTTCAGTTTCCATTATTTTCCTTCATTTTCCTCCTCACATGCAACCTATGAGCTTTCACCTCCTTTTTCTCCTAATTTCCATTATTTTCATAAATAAATGTGCCAAAATTCCTTTTAATGCCTTAGCCATTGCCTTTGCCAATTTCCTTAGCCATAAACAACCAAATGAACACACAATAGGATGTCCTGCCTAACATTTAGCTTGGAATAAGTGTCCCATTCATCCGTGGTTATTGTTTTTAAATTTTATTACATGGAATTTTCACCAGGCTATTACACAATCAATCAAATATCAAATATAAAAGTCAAAAACATTATAAAGGTTCACAACTAACATATACGTACTTTTCAAACCTCTTAAAGGAACATCCTCCTTATTTTTCTCATCCATATTATCACCCATTGTCGCAGGTCTCTTTTTCTTTCTTTTCTTCCTTTTCATTGATTCGAAATTCACGAGCCCTTCATGCAATTTTTCTTGCCTAGATTTGCTAACTTATGCAAAAAATAAAATAAAAAACAATATAAAAATATATCTAATTACATTTTATTGTCAATACAGTGGAAGTATTTCCATAAATTTCCTCTCTACTACTTGTTTCTAAAAAAATCCACAATCATAGTATAAGATAACACTTTATTATTTATATGACCTTGGTAAATGGAAATAAGCAAAGGTCATATAGAAAGAAAATTCCTGACCTAAAAATGATGTTACTGAACTTCAATTTCAACACATTATACATTGAAAATGTCAACAGTCTAGAAATCAGGGTACTATGTCCCTCCCTCTTAATAATAGAAACATTTACAATAGAAATCAAAGTTGTTAAAGGAAAAATTTATTCCAGTCCCTACTAATATTAAAATTTATCTTAAGATAACTGTCAATAGGAACACGAGCAAAGGGAAGGCATGGGTGATGACTCCTGGTGTCTGTTATATATGTCTACCTATCATTTCCATTAAATTGGAAGGCTTTGACCATCTGACTTACAAGTATGTTTGCAACAAGTTCCCCTCTACAATCAGACAGATTCTTTGAATTTATTCATGAGTCTTATTACCCATCAAGTGAACAAATGGGACTGCTAATACAAATATGCATAACTTACATCAACTTAAAATAAGGCATGAATTTATAGCTTTCAAACTTTCACCAATCGTTGCACAAAATCTGGCCCCCGATCTCATTGATTATGCCCTAGTTGGAAATTTCTCTTACCCCTAACCAACCTAATCCTTTTATATTTGTGGAACTTGATCTCATTTGGATAAGGCTCTATCTTTTCCTCCCTCTGTAGAAGAGAATTTTGTATTACTTTATTTTCTCACAAATAGGATTGAGACCAAAATTTTGAAAGGGAGCCTTAGTTTAGACTCAAGGAACCTACTATACTTAAATTAATGGGATATGAATTGTAACCCAACATATATACCATTGTATGGATCCATCTCTCATATCCTTTAATCCCATTTACCAAAATTCAACAACTTGGCTTTGACTGGAAATAAAATCAGAGGTTCATAGATTACGCAGACCCATGAGATAGATATTATTCATATGCCAGAATAAGATCTACTAAAAACTGTCATTCTTAATTATATGGATTGGGGAAACACACAAATGTTAACTTATGAGTAGATTCCCTTCAAATGCAATTGTTAGGAACATGCAATAGGAAAATGGAAGGTGGATGCCTTAGCTCCTAGTGTTTGATAGAAACCTCTCATCTCCAACTTCTCATATCTATTCCAGAAACCCTATGCCTAACTGCAATAAGAATATGCAACAGGAAGGCGGGTTTCTTTGCTACTAATGTCTGATAGTGAACCCTAATCTATGACCTGTCATGTTCATTCTAGAAGAGAGCTCCATCCCCCCATCCCAAAAATATGTTTGTTAATTGATCCCTCTATGATCAAAGTCTAGATAGATAATCAAATTTTCTGTAAGACACTGACTTCCCAGCAAGAAAAAACAATACTCCTTAAAAGACAACATTCACATCTAGTTAAAATATAACATGAATTTCCAAGTTTAGATTTTGATTCTCTTGGAGGGATTTTTCAAAACCTAGCCATCAATCTATTTGAACTTATGAAGGATAGATAACCCTATATAACTCTTCTCTCATTAAACAAGATTGTTTGTTCTATAAATGAAGATGCTACAGGAGATGTTATGACTTTGAATATGAAAATTCAACAGTTGAAGGAAGAAGTTAGGCATCTATGTGGTCATCTCAAAGGAGTGTCGACTACTCAAGAAGATGACTATGGAAGCATGTCCCTGTTGATCTCTATAGGACCATATGCATTGGATATGAAATCTCTAGCAAGCCCGCTAACTTCTCATAACAAGGCTCTTCGAAAAATAGATTTGGAATATGCACTTTCAAGAGCCCTGAAGAGAGAGGAATATTTAGAAACAACAATGAAGGAAATGGCTGCTAAAAATAAACAACTAAAACTTTTCGTTAAACAATGCGAGGAAGGTGCACCATGTGGAAAGATGATTCTCTATTTTCGAGAAGTAAAAATTAAGAGGTTGGACGTAGTTGCTTATGACAAGATGTTTGTGGAATCACAACTTTTAGAAGAGAATAATGTGTTAATGGAGGAGCTAAAAACTATAAGGAACCATCTCGATCATAATCCTAAGGTGACGAGGTTTGCAATGGAAAATATAAGGTTAATTGAACAATTAAGAAGGTACCAAGAATATTATTAGGGTGGATATCTAGAGCAAATGTTAAAACATATAGTTGTATTATGAGATCAGTTACAAAGCTTTGGATGGGAAACTTATGCATGAGTAGGACCCAAACCTTGTGAACTAGAAGGAATCATTAGATGCAAAGCTTTTTTCCATCATTGAGGAGAATGAATTGCTTCATGTACATTTTGATATGTACCGAAGGGAAGCAGGAGCTCTTCTTAATAAATTGTTCTTCTGTCTAGAAGCCAAAGAAAATATGGACAGATGTGTTGATGATTTGATGATCCATTTTGATAAGATGAAGCTTTCATATGTTTATGGATAAGTGTAGTTGAACTCTGCAATGCATGCTCTATATTTGAAGGAGGAGACACCATTTAGAGATGGTTTATTAGTTAAAAGGGAGCTTAAATATTTAGTTAAAGAAATTAGTGCAGTGAGTCAACGTGAAGAAAAAGCTCAAGGAACCACCCTTTTTTTGGCTAGGGAAGTTGATGATTTACACAAAAAAGTAAAGGAGTCAGTTGAAGATAATGAAAGACTGATTATCATGTATGAGAAATCCATACAATAAATGGATGAAATAATGAAATCTAAGGAATATGCATGTGAAATGAATGAAGAATCCCAAGAGTTGGTTCATTTTTTCAGGAATCAAGTTGAGGAACTTGAGAAAGAAATTAAAGAAAGGAATCATAAATTTTTAAGTAAGGGAGACATGTATGGAAAGGATGATTTCCCAAATATCTTGCTAGATGGAACAAGCGCTATAAATGCTAAAGTATAACATATAGTTCTCCATCTTAGAAAATAAATTGAAGAAATTCTAGTGAAATTGTAGGATACATCAGAAGAGAATGAAAGACTGCTTGAGCTATATGAAAAAGAAATGTGAGAAAGAGATGATGCAAGAAGAATGTGGTGGAATTCTGGAGGTAAGAGAATTTTTGGAGAGCATGTGCTAGACATGGAAGATGGAACAAGGGTAAATGGAGTAGGTCATGAAACCTTTATTCAAAGGTATGAAGAAGAAATTCAAGAAATCATTCAAATTACATTATTTCAAGAACATGCTAGTATCAATGGGGATGGAAAAGTAGAACCAGAGGTGATCCATATGAGAATGGATGTTGAGGAGTGTCAAATGAAATCAAAGGAGATAATTGAAGAGAATGAAAGATTAATTGACATGTATGAGAAGGAAATGCGAGAAAAGGATGGAATTAGGAAACTATGGAAAGACACTATACAAATAAGGCTTCCACTGAATTAAATGCAACTATAAGGGAATTATATAATCCCAAGAATTGAGAAACAAGATTGGACAACTATAAATGTGGATTGTGCCTAAAAATTCTTCCAATGAATCGAGGTTAGAGTTGGAAGATTGTAAAATATATCTGAAGTTTGGCATGAAAGATGATGGACATCAAGAGGAGACAAGGGGAACACTAGGAGCATCAAATAATGGGAATATGTCACAAACAAAATTTTTGCTTTCCTCCTTTGATGTTAAGTCAGAGCATCCAGAGCATAAATTAGAACTGTGGCAACAGGAAATGATTGATGAGATTCAAAATCTTCAAACAGAGCTCAAGAGGATGTCTCAAGAGAATGGAAAATTAGTTAAGATGCATGAGAAAGCTATATTTGAGAGAAATGTATTAGTAAAGTTGTGGCAGAAGGTAGCAGATCATAGATGCTTTGAAGCATGCTGATAATATAGATCTTTTGAAAGGAGATAGATGCCATAACATTTCCAGAAGTCTTCATATTGTATCGGGGATCCCCCTTTTTTCTTCTATCACAAAAGAAACTGAAGGTCTCAAGGAAATGAAGCAGCAAGGAGAAGAAAAGGACATTCAGATTTTTGAAATTCATCATGGTATATTTTTTACCCACAAGGGAGGTGCAATGGGTGTTTAGGAGCAGTCTGACTTTGGGAAAAACATGGATGACAATTTAGACTCTGATAGAATATTTAGCTTGTTGACAAAAGAGGTGGATGAACTCCAATTGAAAATGATGGAAATGGCAGTGAATATGAGAAACTACTAGTAATGTATGAGGAAATTGCAAATGATAATGATAAGATGAGGAAAATATTACATAAAACTAGTCAAAAACTGGAAAATTCCACACAACAGAGGAAACTTTTCTCCAAGGAGATAGAGGATCTCAAATCCAAGCTAAAGAACCTCATAGACAATAATGAGGATATAGTAAAGGGGAATGAGAAATTTGTTCAACAAGTGGATGCATTAAAAATAAGAAGGGACTCATCAAATAATGTTGATTCTGGTTTTGCAATAAAATAATCTGATGAAATCCAGTCATTGATTGTTAAAAATGATTTAGGCACATATGTGGGGAACTCAAGGGAAGCAATCATAGTGGCAGTTTCTGTAACAACTATAGGGAATTTTGATGCACGTTTTCCTAACTTGCATGCATGGATTGGAGAGAAGCTTAAATCCTTGTAAAAATATGAACAACAGGTGCAAAAAATATTTGAAGAGATGGATGTCAAGGTTGGAAAATGTGGATTATCAATGGATAACCTTGACATTCTTAGAAAGAAGTTTGAAATTAATCTGGATTTAATTCAGGGATAGGTTATAGAGCTTCTCTTTAGTATTGCAATAAATGAGAAAAATATTTTGGCTATGCAGTTAGAGCTTGAATGTCTATAAATGATACTTCAAGAATCTAAACCTTGCACAAGGAATATTTAGGCTATCTCTCAAGTGATGAAATATACAAATGGGATGAAAATGGTTCTAAACTATCGAGGAAGAAAGATCTAATTGTCAATCGGGAGAAAATTCTTCAACAGGAAATAACTTTGGCAAGATCCAAGATGACTTTTTCATAAGAGAGGATAAAGAGATTACTCAAGTAGTTGACAACTTGGGCTTGATAGAGATATCTCACAATGAGATGGAGTTTTTTAGAAAGGAATCACAGTCTCTGAAACAATAAATTTCTCATTAAAATATGAGATTGAAACAATCTAAAAGTGTGCAAATCAAATCCATGTAAAGAAAGTCTGGATCTCTAACAAATTTAGTGCTTTTATTTTTTTGCATTTGAAGAGTACTAGAAATCTCGAGAATCACGGGAAAATGAAAAAGTAGAAACATTTGATTCTCTTGTGCAGGAAAACATGGAGGAAATGCCTCTTCTACAAGTTGATAAGAAGGTACTAGAAATTGTGTTAAAGAAAACTATGGAGATTGAGGAAATTACATAAGCTGAGATATGTAATTTGATAGAGAAGGTTCAACTTGCTGAGTAGCAAAGAATTGATGCTGAGAAGATAATGGTAGTTATTCAATTAGAAAAGTAGGTTGTTTCATCACCAAATTTAGGATCATCTTCAGAACAAGTTTCTACACATTTTGGCAAGGTTGCATCCTTGTTGAAAGGTGAAGAAGAAAGAAATAAGCTCTTTACTACCTTGAAAAAAAATCCTTAGATCAAGTAAAGGAATATTATAAAATCCTCAGATACTCTATATCCTAAACTTACCTAGAAATTAACTTTATGGAGACCTATATGGAAAACTATATAGATTCCATTGTGCGCTAAATGAATCTATGGTTAGTGGGCAGTGCTACTTTTCCTTTAATGCCCGTCTAAAAGGTGATTTAGGCAGAAAACTCTAGAAAGAGATCTCAGGAAGATTGGAACGATTGTGAAAAATGCCAACCGTCAGTTACATGTAACTATGGTCACAAAACTAAAGGCACTTTGTAGTTTAAGATTATAACAAATTTTGAAAGGTGTTAATCTACAAGATTTAGGGAGTCAGTCACCTAGATTATGGAGAATTTGTTTGAAGGCCTTTTCGATTGACATGTATCATTATAAGGGTATACTTTCTTATGGCACTCTGAGGGGTTGATCAATAGTGGATGCAAGTCTGATCCTTAAATTTGACGCAAGATAGTGACAATGTTGACCATCAACATTAGCATTATGGAATCTAAGGAAAGGAGCCATGTTTCCTTCTGAAGTTTCTTATAGTAGTACAACTATGCACATTATCTCAGAATATTAAGAAGGAATTTAATCTACAATGGTGATTACAAGAGCATAGGCATTAACATATTAGATATTCAGGCAGTCAACATTAGAAAAAGTATTAATATGTATGGAATCCTTGCAGTCGAGAGGCCATTATGGTATTTTGGAAAGCCATTGATATGTGATTCTGATCTAAGTTGATCTTGGACATCTCCCTCTATTGAACCTCCAAATCCTCATCATTCAAATGAAGAAAGAGGCACAATTCTCCTGTTGTTTCTAGCATAATTTCATTCTTAAAGAAACAAGATTCTAGAAGACCTTGGACAATGAATCATTAGTAAGGTCTCATCACCATGTCCTTCAGCCTCAGACTACAGAGCGAAAGGGGTTATTTCATCTGTACATACTACCATGACAAATGATGATGATATATGTTTCTAATCAACCCAATATCAAATGAGCCATCTTATGCATATTGTTTTTGTCTTTTAGCTATAGGCTTCAAGAAGTGACAACATCTGGAAGCAAGTGATTTCATAATCAATCCTCCTTTTGCTAAAAAGTGTCAATACTTTATCTCTCAAGTAGGGATGGTCTTCCTAAAAGTTAAGACCTATAGTTATCAAGGATATACCCTTGAAAACATTTCCAGTCATATGCAGCATCAATCCTTCTATGTATGAAACTGCCCTATGTATGACATCTAAGAAAATGCAACTCAACATCATTTATGTTCCTTTTTCAGTCCAAGATCATATATTATATCGTTACAAGTCCAATAGCCGTGATGATATGTTGATGATAGTGTTATAGTCTTGTTCACAAACAAGGTTGGGAACAAGACAGATGTAAGCTTTGGATAGTTTATATTTTTAAAAGATCATTTACTATCTGGGGCACAACTCACTTGAAGCTCTCATACTTGAAGAAAAATGGATGGCACTTTGGAACAATTATTCGTATCATTCCCTATCATCATAAGTGCCTTGAAGAAAGTGTATGACCTTTTGATCATGATCAATAAAAGATCCTAATTCTGACATCTTGGTTGCATAGATATATTGGGTAATATGATACAACGGTAGTTTTCATCTTGCAATGAAGGATCATACAGTTGTATGAGAAGATTTCTTCTTCCTTGGTGAAGAAAAGGCTTCAGAATTTTCTTGGAACTAAAGCCTTCTAGAAGCTTGTTTCTCTCATATGAGAAAATCTTGATTAAAGGATAAATAACCATCTTAAAAAAAAATTTAGAGGGAGTTATAAAGTCTATGATGACCTCACTTGTCTATGAAAGCCAGTCATGTTAGCTGAGTATAATGACCTCAAATAAATTTTCATGTAATCTACATAATTATGATTGGATGATTTTTAGCACATGGACTAAAGGATCAATAAAAAATTGGAGATAGCTCGATGGATATGCTTTGGGTGAAGTCATTCAATATTCAGAGAGAGTTATGATATTGTCATATGATGTTTGTCCTACATAACAGAAAACTAAATTTTAAAATCAAGTATTTCTTCAGAAAGAGACATGGATAGACCTTATTAATAGGGTCCCGATTGAACATTGAGATTTGGGAGCTCCTAAGGACCTAATATACTTCTTGATGTTGTGATCAACCATAAGGTGAGTGGTTCACCTTCCCTTATAGGTATGCTATGTACAGGGTGAGTGGTTCACCATCCCCTGTGATACCTCATGATGATATATGACACATAGGGTGAGTGATCCACCTTCCCCTATGGTGGTTGTCATGTGTGTAGGGTGAGTGGTTCAGCTTCCCCTAAAATCAATGAGATATGCATAGGATGAGTGGTTCACCTTCTCCTATGGCATATGAGCAGGATGAGTGGTTCACCTTATCCTACAATAAGAGATGCATATAGGCATTTGTCTATTGATGGTTGACATGTCGGTGGGATGTGGTTCATCCTTTCCCCACAGGTAGGATCCTACCTACGATTGATGCTTAGCATGCATGTAGGACTTGGTTTATCCTTTCCCTACTCTTGGTGGTGTGCATGTGTGTCGGATGTGGTTTATCCCCTCCCTAGGTATGGTTGTGACATGTGTCTATAAGATGTGGTTTCTCTTTTCCCTCCATGTGGTTTTGAGTAGAATGTGATTTACTCTTTCACTTATGGTGCTTTTACATCATCCTACCCATGTAGCCTGGGACACATGGGAAGTACCTCTCATCTGACCAATGAGTTGGGAAAATTGGTTAGGGACCATAGCACTACTAATGGATGCATCATGTACTGTCGTACTCCCTATGACTAGGATGCATGATGTTCTTGAACTTGATCACTTGGGATCAAGTCCGATTGGAGTTTACTCTTTGGTTATATGGACTAATTTTTTTCAAGGGAGAGTAGCAAGATATTGTGACTCACTCTAGATCGACTCTCTTTATTATTCATATTAGTGTCCAGAAGAGAAAAATAGAGATGGTTTATATCAACATGATGGCATGATGGATTGACAAGTGGAATTCTCCCAAGTTGAGAGGGAGTGTTAAAATTGGAAACTTGGGCCAAAATTCCAGTTGGAAAACTTAGTTGATGGAGATAATCATTCCATTGAATTCCTCTTTTCGAGAAGACCAAAATCGACCTATACATCATCATATTTGGACAAACAGTTGTGTATTTTTTAATTTATGCAAATTATTAAGGTCGACCATATCTATATGTTGGCTCAATAAGCTCAATAGTCACGTCTCATGACCACATCGAATTGTATATATTGGAATGTTGTGTCGCTCATTTCACACATCAAAAGGCTTCATTTTTGTCTAAAAGAGTCGAGATTTTGCAGGAGGATAAAATGCTAGCTATTTTTTTGTGTCTATTTCTTCTACATCAAGGTCAGGATGCTTCTGTCAGGTTACTACAGATCAGAGGATTATTTGGAAGATAGTTTAGGGTTATCCTAGTTGCGGTTCATCTTGTGTAGGAGGGACTGCATCCCCTGACGTTTGGTTTAGCTTAGATGCAAGCCTAAAGGAGCTAGTTCTGAGGTCACAAGACTACTCAGATATATCATTATATTCAAGAGGGTTTTGAGGTAAGATTGTGGGCTTAATCTATCTCAAATCAGCCCTAGAAACTAGCAAAGGGGAACTCCTAGTATGCCTAGGTAAACTACACTCAAAGAAGGTGTCTTGAATCAGTTAAGTAAGGCTGTTGTGTATTGTAAGAAGACCTAACCAACCCATGGGTATCTATAGATAAAAAATTATTGGAATGATAACCTTCAGAGCCATCTTCTTATCGAAGGTTAGATCTTATTATTGTCAAGCCATTTTGACTTCAAGCTATTTGCTTTCTCTCTCTGCTGAAAATTCGATATTAATAATAAGAAGACTTGATAATGGGTTTTTCCCATCTTGGGGTTTTTTTCCTGGCTTGAGCCAATTTATTGTCTCCTCTTGTCTAGGTTGTCTTTATTATTAATTGTACATGTTCTTCTCTCAGTTACTATCATCATGATAATGTTTCACGTGATTGATAATTATTTAATAATTGGACTAATGAGAGAATTGAAAATCTTTTCTAAGCAAAGCACACGTTATCCTAAATTTAACAAGATATTTCCATGAGTTATTGATAGGAATTTCACAGAGAAATAGAGCTTAAGCCCCCATGTGTAAATATGAACATAACTTATCATGGTAATTATCAAATCATGCATGTCCATGAACCTTATTAACTATCCATTATGTTGTTCCCTTTTATGAACCTAATTAACCTGTTGAAAACCACAAGAAGAAATTCCAGTTTAATTTGTCCTTGAATTAAACTGTGAATCAAAATTGAATTCTATTCTCATAGAAACTTGTAAATAGTTAATTAAGTTTATTAAACTTAATTAGATTAGGAATTTCGAGTTGGAAGTCTTTCTGAAGTCATGTATATATTCTATGTTATGAAACCAGCTCACAAAAAGATAGAAAAGAGAGATCCACGCCTTAGAATTCAGCCTCTTCGAGGGGGCAACCTCCTTTACATTACATAAATGAACAATTCTTGGATGATACAAATGAAAAACCTCCTTTCTATATATAGGAGTCTAAGAGGTCCCAATACAATCAAAGCCTACATAACAATAATATTGTAGGGCACAAAAATAACAATAGTGGGATTCTATGTGGCACAATAGTAACAATATGGGCACTACATGGGTACAACAATATAAATAAGGGGTATAACTACAATAGTAATGGGGTAATCACTAGTATTATAGGGACCCAACATGCCCCTCTCCTTCAAAAAAGTGTTGTCCTCAACGCTTGAGTAGTTCAGGATACTTCTGCATAAAATTCTCATCCTCCCATGTGGAATCTTCAGCGGATAAGTTCTTCCACTTGATAAGATACTCTGAAATTGATCGATTTCGTAGCTGTCGAGTTCTTGTTTCTATAACTGCTTCCGGTTCCAATATAATTTTTCCTTCTTCGTCAAGTTCTGGCAATATTGTTTGAACTGGGAGCTTGTCGCCTATAACCTTCTTTAAGCATGAAACATGGAAAACTGGGTGCAATCGAGAAGCTGCAGGAAGCTCCAATTTGTATGCCATAGTACCAATCTTTTGCAACACCTTGTACGGACCATAATACTTTGGTGATAATTTATTATCCTTCTTAGCTTGCTTGAGGGACATTTGCTTATATGGTTGTAGCCGTAGGAATACCCAATCACCTACATCAAAACTTCTTTCACTGCGATGTTGATCTGCCTGTTGTTTCATTCTATTCTGTGCCAACACGAGGTTATCCTTTAAGAGTTGGAGGACTTGTTGTTGATGTTCGATGTGATGTTCCACTGCCTGAACCTTAGAATTTTCTCTTAAATATGATGTGATGGATGGTGGTTGATACCCATAAAGTGCCATAAATGGGGTCATTTTTGTTGTTGTATGAAAGGAAGTGTTATACCACCATTCAGCCAGAGGCAACCATTTGACCCATTGTGTCTGTTTATCAGATACAAAGCAACGAAGATATCCTTCCAAACATTTGTTTACTATCTCAGTTTGCCCATCAGATTGAGGATGATAAGATGAGCTATGAGCTAACTGAGTACCAAGACAAGAAAATAATTCTGTCCAAAAATTTCCAGTGAAAATGGGATCTCTGTCACTTACAATAATCTTTGGGTTTCCATGTAGCTTTTGAATTGTTTCCATAAATGCAGTAGAAACTGTACTGGCTTTAAATGGATGTGATAATGCACAAAAGTGTGCATACTTGGTAAGTCTGTCAACTACCACCATGATGACACTCTTTCCCTCAGACTTGGGTAAACCTGTGATAAAATCCATTGAAACCTCCTCCCAACGTTGGCTTGGAATGGATAAAGGTTGTAATAGACCCGGTGTCTTAATTGTTTCAACTTTATTTTGTTGGCAAACCAAACATTCTGCCACAAACTTTTGAATATCTGATTTAAGGCCATCCCAAAAAAATTCCTTCTTAACCCTGTGGTAAGTTTTTAAAAATCCTGAGTGCCCTCCTAAGGGAGAAGTGTGCAATTCCATAAGAATCTTTTGTTTTAGCTGGGAATTCTTACAGAGGTATAAGCGATCTTTGTACCATAACGAATCATTTTTCCAGCTAAATGTATCAGACGTACTGGAATCTTGTTGTAGCTTTCGAATAAGTGCCCACACTTCTTCGTCATTCTTCCATTCCTCCCTTGCTTCATTTATCCAATCTGGTTGGATAATAGAAATGGCGCACAACAATGCTTCCACATCCTCATCCTTTCTTGAGAGTGCATCTGCCACCACATTTTGCTTCCCTTTTTTGTAGATGATTTCAAAGTCATAACCCAACATCTTTGTGACCCACTTTTGTTGCTCTTCAGAGGATAATCTTTGTTCTAAAAAGTATTTAAGGCTATCATGATCCGTTTTTACCTTGAAGTGTCTTCCCATTAGGTAGGGTCGCCATTTCTTAAGTGCATGGAGTATTGCCAACATTTCCTTCTCATAAATAGCTTTGCTTAAAAACTTTCCCTTGATTGGACGACTTTCAAAAGCAATGGGTCTTTCATCTTGCATTAGAACAGCACCAATTCCATTTCCTGAAGCATCACATTCCACAATAAAGGTTTTTGTGAAGTCCGGTGTAGCTAAGACCGGTGCTTGGCACATTGCCTCTTTAAGATGTTCAAAGGCCTTTGTTGCTTCCGGAGTCCATGAAAATGCATCTTTCTTCAATAATGTTGTTAGAGGTGCTGCTATTCTCCCATAATTCTTAACAAACTTGCGATAATACCCTGTCAACCCAAGAAATCCTCGCAGATGCTTTATGGATGTGGGGATTTTCCATTCCTTAATGGCTTTAATTTTGCTAGGGTCTACCTTAACTCCTTCATGAGATACAATATGACCCAAATATTCCACCTCCTGGACTCCAAAGAAACATTTGGATCTTTTTGCATATAATTGTTTCTCCTCCAATAGTTGTAGCACCCTGTCAACATGTTCAACATGATCCTTCCAAGACTTGCTGTAGATTAGTATATCATCAAAAAATACTAACACAAATTTTCTAAGGAATGGTTTGAAAATTGAATTCATCAAACCTTGAAATGTTGAAGGTGCATTGGTAAGGCCAAAAGGCATGACCAAAAATTCATAATGACCCTCATGAGTTCTAAATGTTGTTTTCGGAATGTCTTCAATCTTCATTCTGATTTGATGATATCCTGAACGAAGATCCAACTTGGTGAAGTAAATTGATCCATGCAATTCATCCAGTAATTCATCAATGACAGGAATGGGGAACTTATCTTTAATAGTGAGCTTGTTGAGCTCCCTATAATCTGGACACATGCGCCATGATCCATCCTTCTTGTGCACCAATACTACTGGAGCAGAGAAAGAACTTTGACTCGGTTGAATTATACCAGCCTCTAGCATTTCTGCAACCATACGTTCAATTTCACTTTTTTGGACATAGGGATATCTGTACGGCCTGATGTTTGGAGGAACACTTCCTGGAATCAGATGAATAGCATGATCATGATCACGCATAGGTGGGAGACCTTTGGGAGTCTCAAATACCTTGGAATGATTGTCCAGGACTTTTTGGAGATCTGGAGAAATAGATGATTCCAATGTGGAAACATCTAGCGAACATAATTGTGCAATTACACCCCTTTGCTCCTTTTTTAGAAGCTTTGTCATACCATTAGAGCTGATTATCTTTCCTGGTTTCCCTGCAATACCCCTTAATTCAACTTCCTTTCCTTCCACAGAAAATTTCATGAAAAGTTCTTGAAAATTAAAAGCTATTGTACCCAAGGATTGTAGCCATTGGACTCCTAGTACAACATCAGCACCTCCCATTGGAATGGAAAGCATTGGGCTAGTCAATACATATTCTCCCATGGATAGCTTGATATTATGGCACTTTCCAGAGCAATTTATTGTTCCTCCATTTGCAATCATCACTTGACACTCTGGTGCTGGATATAGGAAGCAATTCAATTCTTTTGCTACCCTACAATGAATAAAATTGTGGGTGCTTCCTGAATCAATCAACACTATTACCTTTTTCTTCTTGATTTGTCCTTCTATCTTGATGGTTTGAGGAGTGGTAATTCCCGCCAATGCATTACAAGATATGGTCGGATTTATTTGTTCTTCATCTAGGCTTTGTTCCTGGAGTATATCTTCTTCTTTTGACCTTTCTTGCTCCTTTTCTTCTTCCTCTTCACAATCTATGTAGAATAATTTCTTCTCAGCACACTTATGACCTTTTGTGTATTTGCTATCACAATTGTAACAAAGCCCTTTTGCTCTTTTTTCTTCCAATTGTTGTGGTGTCAACCTTGTAGGTTGTGGAAGACTATGGGCAACAACACTTCCATCTTTATAGTTGTGAATGGTATGCTTCCTAGTTGCCATAATTTTGCTTTCCATTTTTCTTGCTAACCTGAATGCCTTCTCTAATGAATCAGGTTCCCAAAGGCAAACATCATGTTGGATATTATCCTTTAAAGACCCTATGAACACATCAATCCTATGCTCCTCTGGAATATCTTTTACCCTTATGTTCAATTTTTGGAACTCCTCAATGTGCTCCATTATTGAACCCTTTTGTTTGAGACTTATCAATTGGCTAAAAAAAGTGTTGCTTTTTGTATCCTCATAATGTGCTATCAATTCTTCCGTAAAAATTGCCCAAGTGATAAATTGTTTACGAGAGCAAAGCCATTGATACCATACAAACTGATTTGGTTCCAAATATAAAGTTGCCATACGTACCTTTTGTGTGTTTTGCACATTATTGAGATCGAAGAATTGCTCCATCTGTAATATCCATGTGGCGGGATCCTTGCCATCAAACTTCCTCATATCGATTTTTGGAATATGGTGGGTCTTCGATCCAACATTAGAGTCTATGGAATCATGATTAACATTTCTTTTGTTCACATCATGAGTTTCCTTTACAACCTTTTCACCATTAGTAAGTATTTCTTGTAGAAAATTTGTCAAATCTGTCTTCAAGTCTGCCATGTCTGTCTTCAAATCTGTCTTCAAACTTGCCATGTCTTTCTTCAAATCTGTCTTCAAATCAGTCTTCAAATCGTCCATCTTAGCTTCCATTCCCTTTATCTTAGCATCTGTTAGCTTTTGTGAGCGTGACATTTGTTGCACTTGTTCTTGTAATTTTGATATATCATGTAGCATTTCTTCCTCTTCTTCATGAGTCATGCTAGAGCTTTCAGGTTCCTTACTAGGTGTTTGCATTTTCTTTCCTCGGGGCATCAGTTATCGATAATAATGCTTTACTATGCCCTTTGAATTCCTTCAAACCAAGCTTATGCAAAAATAAAAAAATAAAAACTACACACCTTTTTTTACTTTGTAGAAGCCTGATATTGAATCTGATGTATCTCTGTAATTTCGAATCATCCAGTTCTGAAATTGTGATCTGTAGTAGCTTTCTGTGTCCTCTTTCCAATGCCACTAGTCTGAACCAAATTGGATTCTCCAAGAAAGAGTTATGCACAATCTCCCGCAGTGACCTGATTATAGACTGGTTCAGTAGAGCGAACTTGTATGAAGTGCCACGTGTCACTGTTTCAACCTTTGACTCTGAAAAATATATAAAAGAAAACTACAATTCGTCCTATTTCTGTAACTTCTTACGAAATTTCAATCCGATGCTCAGAAAGAAAGTTATGACGATTTTCCCCAGGTCACCTGTTTTGAGTGTAATTCAGGAGTCTGCAAAAAGACCAACTTCCTGAGATCATATCTCCGAAAATATCGCGCGAAAAGATCTGAAATTCGGACCCAAGGTTTAGCGCGATTTCTTCTCAAATGGGTTTTTCTTGCGACTTCTGAAATGTCACAGAAAAAACGTTATAACGAAAATTCCACGATGACCTGTTTGGAGCAGCGAAACCCTAGAATCCAAAGCTCTGATACCAAATGTTATGAAACCAGCTCACAAAAAGATAGAAAAGAGAGATCCACGCCTTAGAATTCAGCCTCTTCGAGGGGCAACCTCCTTTACATTACATAAATGAACAATTCTTGGATGATACAAATGAAAATACCTCCTCTCTATATATAGGAGTCTAAGAGGTCCCAATACAATCAAAGCCTACATAACAATAATATTGTAGGGCACAACAATAACAATAGTGGGCTTCTATGTGGCACAATAGTAACAATATGGGAACTACATGGGTACATCAATATAAATAAGGGGTATACCTACAATAGTAATGGGGTAATCACTAGTATTATAGGGACCCAACATTCTACCTATATTATAGGGGTCTAGGATGAGTTAAGTATGAGTGGTAATTAGCTAACTCAGTTTATTGAGTTAAGTCTAGTTAAATTAGTTCCAAACTGTTTGAGGAACTAATAGTGAGTTAACAGTGAGTTGATGCATTAGTGCACACAACTAGTACTACTCTATTTAACTGAATATTCCCTCATCAGAAACTCATGCATGTCGATTCTAAGAATGACCCAGTTGAGACTAGAGTGCAAGGACAATGTACTATTTGTTTTAGATTTTTTTGAGTTGCACTGATAGTGCATGCAATCAGGAACTGATCCTTGAAGGGATTGTGCATTGATTTCCCTTTAATATGGGTTAATAAACCATAGGAATTGCATAAGGAAATAGGGACTTGGAGAGCTGGTGAATTGGCTAAGTATTGGCCTAGTTCTTTCTTGTGAGTTGGAGATTTATTGTAATCTCATATTTATTTTCCAATATATACAATACAGATAGTGGGTTTTTGAGTTGTGGCTTTCCTCATATATTTATTGTGTTATGTGTATTTGATTCTCTTCCTCTATCGATTATTGTTTTTCTCAATCTTTATGTGCTTCCACTGTAAAGAGTACAAGTAGATTCTTGTCTCTTTCTTTGGTTCATTGCATGGGCTCGTGAATCTACAGGATTTTCTGCATGGTATTATAGTTGAGAACAATATACTAGAGGAGATTTCGAAGTTTTTGAGTTTACGGTTACAGGTGAAATTCAAATTTGCATTTCATACTTCAGGATCAGCACATGGCGTCCTACGGTTTGTAGCTCGAGTGCGCCTCGGATGGAAGCTCAAGTTTTATAGCTTGGAGGGACAGGATGGAGGTTGTGCTACAAGGTAATGGCTTGAAGGAATTCATTGATCAAGAAGTCAGCAAGTTAGCAGCTACGTATGCACAGAACTTGGCTGAATGGAAGAAGTGTGTGGTGAAGGGAAGGCGGATAATCCTTGACAGAGTTCGAGACATTGTCTCGAGTCTCTATGGAAAGGAAAATTTGCATGCTATGTGGAAAAAATTGACGGATTTGTATCAGAACATCAGTGACTAAAGGAATTTGGCACTGAAGAACAAACTTCAAAAAATCAAATTGGATAAAGGCGATGTTAGAAAATTATATATTACGGAGCAATGGAACACATAAAATATTGCAGAAATATAAACACAGAGGACGCACAAAACAAGAGAGACATAGATATACATGGTTCACCTAGTTTGGGCTACGTCCACCCCGAACAGCCAGTCCTTCCTTTCTATTATCCAGCAAAATGAAGAGACACAACCTACAGCAAATCCGTTGTAATATCCTCTGTTTTCTCTCACAGTCTCACCTCTCTGTTTCTTGCTAACGGAATACACATCTATTTCACAGCCTCAAATACAATACCCTCATACAAAGAGAGGGGTTTCCTTCTAGGGCAAAAAACCCTAAACTAAACATAAGTTCTATCGTCAGATCCTAATGAACGGCGCAGATTGACTAGAAATTACTATACTTTTACAAGGCAATTTTACATTTGTTTTTAGCTTCGGGGGCGCTGCCCTTGAGCCCCGCCAGGGGACCGCTGGCCCGCGAACCCCCCAGCTGGGGGGGATCGGCCCCCCGGAACCCCCGCAGGGGGGACAAGTCCCCCCCGCATGGAGGGGTGTACTAACTTCCTGGGGTATACATCCGGCTGAAACAAAGACCTCTAAACAATCATGCTCCACACACAACAGGCGAGACTATTTCCAAATACTTGACCAAGTTCACTCAATGTCGTGATGAACTTGGAAGTATTCAAATCACAGTTTCCAAATAGGATGGTCAGTCTTTCTCTTCTAGGACTCCCAAAGAGGTGGCATATTTACTAGGACTATGTCAATGGTCGGTAGAAACTTCTGAATTTGGAATGACTGTGGTCAGATTTGATGTAGGAGGAGATTAAGAGGAACAGCAGGGATGGCTCTTCATCAAAGACTGATGATGAAGAGAACTATGCCTTAGTGATTAAGGGGAGGAAGGGGAAAGGGAAAGATTTCCATTCCAAATTTGATTCTTATCATGGAGGTAAGAAGAAAGATATGATGAAAGTTAAATGATTTCATTGTCATAATATGGGACATTTTGCTACAAATTGTCCACTCAAGAAATCCAAGGAGAAGTCCTAGGGAGGAGTGGCAGGTGAGACTTTGGCCTCTCAATTTGAATTGGAATTTTCCCTCATTTCATGCATGGTTCATCTATGTTGGGAAGTGTATGGTACTTAGACAGTGGAGCTTCATTCCACATGACTGGCGACAAAGATTTATTTAGTGACCCAAAGGAGAAAGATCTTCAAATGGATATCGATATGGGTGATCATGGGAAGTATAGTGTTTTTGGATTGGGAATGTTTTCTTTTCAGAGGGAGCATGGGACTCCACTCACCTTGAAGAATGTTATGTATGTACTCGGGTTGAAGAATAACTTGGTATCCGTTTCCATGCTTGGGGATAGAGGCTTTGATGTGATCTTCTCGAAAGGAAAGGCGTTCCTTCAACACATAGCCACGGGTCAAGTAAGGAAGATAGGGATTTGAGTTAAGAATCTCTATAAGATGGAGGTAGAGGAGTATGCTGCCTTGAGTTCAAAAGTAGAAAAGATGTAGAGCCGAGACATTGGTGAGTTGTGGCAAATTTAATTGGGCCACTTGTATCATGGGGCTTTGAAGGTATTGCAACAAATATCTATCGATCTTCCCAAATGTACGCTTAAGCAAGTTGATACATGCAAGGGGTTTACTTTGGGAAAATACACCAAGCCTTCTTTCAGAGAAAGAGACAGTTGAGAAGAGTCTATTCTAGAGAGATTCCAATTAGATTTGTGTGGACCATTGTCGACAGCATCCACAGCCAAACATAGGTATTATATTATATTTGTTGATGACTATTCTCATAAATGTTGGATATTTTTCGTGCAGAAAAAGGATCAAACTTTCACAAAGTTTTGTGAGTTCAAAGCATTGGTGGAGAAAGAGTCAGGAAAGAAGGTTAAAGCTCTATGGAGTGATAATGATGGTGAGTATGTCTCAAATGAGTTTAATAACTTATGTGTAGAGGAAGGGATTAAATGAGAGTTGACGACACTCCATAACCCTCAACGAAATGGGGTGGCCGAGAGGAAGAACAGAAGCATAGTAGGGGTAGTGAGGGCAATGTTGCATGATTAGGGCCTACCACTACACTTGTGGGTTGAGGCATACACCACAACATTTTATGTTCAGAACTGTAGCCCACATTGGATACTTGAGATTAAGACACTAGAGGAGGCTTATTCTGGTAAGAGGCTAGATGTTGGTGACTTTAGAATTTTTGAGTCATTGGTATATTGTCATGTGACCAAAGATGCATGGAAGAAGCTTGACCCAACAGTAGAGTTGGGGATATTTATGGGGTACACTGATACACCCCACAACTATCGAGTGTATATGCTGACAAGTCGCATCATAGTGGTTTGCAGGGATATCAAATTCGATGAGGAGAAGGCCATGTGAATTTCCCTTGATAGGGATCTTGAGCTACATGTAGATGAGGAGATTTTAGCTCCTAAGGTTGAGGGGCCTCAGATTGATGTGGATCAGCCACATGCAGAGGTTCTAGGAGTGGAGACATCCACTGAGGTAGAGTCTTCTAGAGAGGGAAGAAGGTGCACTAGAGAGGCTAACAAATTGTTGGATGATGCACGGGAGAATGTGGGAGCACCCACTTCTTAGCGCAAACAGAGGAGGTCACCATAGAGGTACACTAGATACATGGAAATTATGGGTTCATGTGTTGAGACAGTGTCATCTTCCTTTCAGGAAGCAGTGCAGCAACCGGTTTGGGTTGATGTAATAGTGGAGGAGTATGACTCCATAGTTCGAAACCGTGTTTGGGATGTGATCCCGAGACTGGAGGACAAGTCAGTAGTGAGATCCTGTTGGCTTTCCAAGGTAAAGCAAGCTACATATGGTTGTGTGGAGAAACATAAGGCTAGATTTGTGACCCGCGGATTTTCACAAGTAGAGGGTATTAACTATGATGAGACCTTTTCTCCTATTTCAAGGTACTCGTCAATCCGATCTATATTGGCACTATCAACATAGATGGGTTGGAAGATCCATCAGATGGATGTGAAGACAACCTTCCTCAATGGCATGATTGAGGAAGAGGTGGACATAGAATAGCTAGAATGTTTTGAAACCTTTGATCATGAGTCACATGTGTGCCAACTCAAAAGAGCATTAAATGAGCTAAAGCAAGCATCCCGTGCTTGGTACACTAGGATATATAGCTACTTCACTGGGTTGGGCTTCACAAAGAGTGAACCGTATGTGAACCTGTACCACATCGTGGTGGAAGGTAAGATTTTGATCATTATAGTTTATGTTGATGATCTCATACTAACAAGTGATGAGAATCTCATCAAATCTTGCAAGGTGGACCTTACAAGAGACTTTGAGATGAAGGAAATGGGGCTCATGCATTACTTTCTTGGCATGGAGGTATGTCAGGGAGATGTGGAGTTGTTTGTATCTTAGGGAAAGTATGCCAACGAGAAACTGAGGAGATTCAGCATGGATAGAAGTAAACCCATGGAAACTCCTCTAGTTGGTAACTGGAGGAAGGAGGATGCTACTTCAGGGGAAGTAGTGGAAGTTGTTGTTTACAAGTAGCTTGTGGGTTCACTCATGTACTTGGTGAACACATGATTGGATATGTGCTATGCAGTTAACTATCTTAGTCAAATGATTGTTATGCCTACCAAAATATATTGGAAGGCAACAAAGCATGTGTTGAGATACCTCATAGGAACTACTTAGTTTGGGTTATGGTATAGACAGATAGAGGGAGTGAAGCTTCAAGGCTTCATCGAGGTAGATTGGGCGGGGAGTCCATCTGACAGGAAAAGCACATCAGGAGGGATCTTCAATATTGGGTCAGTGGTAGCTTCTTGGTACAACAACAAACAAAGATCGATTGCACTCAGTTTGGCAAAGGCAGAGTACATGGCTGCAAGTTAGGAAGCATGTAAGGCTATCTGGATGAGGAAGATCATGGTTGGTTTGTTTTGTCAGCAAATGGATCCTATAGTGATTTATAATGATAATTAGAGCTGTATCAAACTCTCTGAAAATCTAGTTTTTCATGATCGGTCCAAGCATATTGATATCCAATAGCATCATCTCAGAGATTATGTGTTGAGGTGGATCATGTTGTTATATTAGATTCCTACAGAGGAGCAAGATGCTGACATCTTGACAAAGTCATCGTCAAGATGTAAATTCGAGTTTCACAAAGACAGGATCAGGGTAGCTGATAATCCCTTTCTTGTTGAGAGGGAGTGTATAAAATGGAAACAAGAAATTCCAGTTTAATTTGTCCTTGAATTAAACTGTGAATTAAAATCGAATTATATTCTCATAAAAACTTGTAAATAGTTAATTAAGTTTAGTAAACTTATTTAGCTTTGGAATTTTAAGTTGGAAGTATTTCTAAAATCATGTATATGTTCTCCCTATATTATAGGGGTCCAAGGTGAGTTAAGTATGAGTGGTTATTAGTTAACTTAGTTTATTGAGTTAAGTCCAGTTAAATTAGTTCCAAATTGTTTGAGGAACCAATAGTGAGTTAACAATCATTTGATGCATTAGTGCACTCAACTAGTACTACTCCAATTAATTGAATATTCCCTCATCAGAAAATTATGCACGCCGATTATGAGAAAGACCTAGTTGAGACTAAAGTGCAGGGACAATGTACTATTTGTTTTAGATTTTTTTGAGTTGCACTGGTAGTGCATGCAATTAGGAGCTGATCCTTGAAGGGATTACGGAGTTTTGAGTGCACTGATTTCCCTTCAAGATGGGTTAATCAGCCATAGGAATTGCGCAAGGAAATATGGACTTGGAGAGTTTGTGAATTGGCTAAGTATTGGCCTAGTGCTTGCTTGTGAGTTGGAGATTGATTTTACTAAGTGTTTGGATTGTTCTTGAGAGAAAAAGCATTGTAATCTCATCTTGATTTTCTGATATATACAATACAGATAGTGGGGTTTTGAGCTGTGGCTTTCCATAGATATTTATTATGTTATGTGCATTTGATTCTCTTCCTCTATTGATTATTTGTTTACTCGATCTTTATGTGCGTCTTATGGAAATAGTAGAAATAGATTCTTGTCGCTTTCTTTAGTTCATTGCATGAGCTTGTGAATCTACACGATTTTATACATAACCATCTTTTATTGGATCAAACATGATAAGTACAACACAGAAGGCACATCTATATCATCTAACAAAAACAAACATAAGGAAGGGATTATATCAAGGAGACACTAAACTAATACTACATGTTGATTAAAATAAACTAAAATTGCACTAATAGCATGGACAAACTATAGTTAATAAACATGACTTTCTAGATGAAAGGAATGATGTTAAGGAAACATTGTAAATATTGAATACCCATTGTTCACTAAAAACACCCTATAATATATATATTATAATATAACATAAAAAAAACCCTTTAGCCCTTATTATATTGTCAATGTATTATTTTAGGGTTTCTCATTTTTTATACCGCAATATGAACGCATGTGATATTGTATTGCTTTGTTAGTGAAGCCCTCATGCCTAGAAACAGATGATTACCTCTTTTTTCCCCTATAGATCCTAGCCATCCAATGAAATGAACAACTTTCATGTTTGCAATTACAATTTACAGATGAGTGGAACTTTTGAGATCTAGTTCTGGGAATTATTAAGAGAGCACAATTTTCAGATTCATGGAGATATGATTGATGAATTAGCTCAAATTGTTCATACATATATACATATCCTTAGACAAGGCCTCAATCTATATGAGTCTAACTATTTGTCGAGATATTATCCATCCATAAATAATAAAGTAGAATAGCTCAATTTTTCCAAGGAAAAGCATGCCAATGCAACATGCCAACAAGAAGTTGTAATCTTGATTGATCAATATGGATGAAAAAAGACAGTAATATAATAGTGGAACAATGGAGCGATTTAGAATTGGAAACCTTTGAGCTATTTAACTCAAAGGTTGAGGGCACAAAGTGTTCTTATTGAGTCATATAGCATAGATGAATTATGGGCAATAACGTAAATGTGCAAAGCATGGGAAATGCCTTCTTGTTTATGAATATCTCAACATGGAACTCTCCATGATATGTTACACTATAAAAATGATAGTGGTAAGGGATTGACCTAGAACTCTTGTGTGAGGGTTACACTAGGCATTGTTTAGGCTGTAATTTTCCTCCATATAACTCTCGAGAAAATAACAATAGAAAGAAACTCACAAAATTTATTGTACAAAAAAAAGGATGTGTGCTAGGAGCTATAAGATTCTACACCATGTGTAACACTCAATTATGGAGGTGTCAATCTTAGCATTACTCTTAAAATTAGGGTCATGGTGGCCCAAATGTGAAGTTTCAGGCAAGCATTTAAAATACTATTAGAGGTTGCAGCATATAAGTTAGTTTGGATCAATAGAGGAAGTGTAGAGGATGGGTCTATGCCTATGAAGAAGTGACCTGCATCCACTATAACATGCATGTCAAGTAAGCCAAATAGCCTAACTTTCCTCTTGGAAAATTTCAAGGCTACAAGAGTTAGGATGAATCTAATTTCTACCTTATATGAGTTCATGTTTGACCCTTGGTTTAATCTGCCATGAAATAAAAAACAATGGATTGAATGCACAAAGTTTAGGGTTTGCCACATCTTCATATGTTAATGCTTCATATTGATATACAATAGCCATTTATATGTCTGGTGTAAGACTCCTCTAGAAATTTTTATCCAACAACAACATATCTGTGGTAAAAGGTGTGTTGTCAAAGGTTGCTCCATCAAAATATAACAACCAAAAGGGACCTTACTGTGCGCACATATGAAGAATTAAGAAGATTGTTATCTATGAGTGTTGATGTGGAGATATGGGACAAAATTATATAGGCAGTGAACCATTCTGTTTAACAAATCAAGATCTTAAAGGAAAATGCATGATTATATATACATGTGTGACAGTATTTGGAGAAATGCCTACCTAACCCAAAAATTTGTTGACATTTTGCTAGAGTTGACCTATAATTTTTCTTGAAGTTAATAAACATGTAAAATAGGACTGTATTTTCAATAAAAAATATAAACTGATAGGAACAGGGACAACTTGTGAAAGTGTAAAAATTGGTATGGTTTAAAGGGACTAATCCCTTTGAAAAGTGTTAAATGTGGCAATAAAGGTTGAGCCTCGTTCTAGGAACCATTTGGGCATCCATCTTAGGAATTCGTGTCAGATGCAACACTTCGGAATAATTTTTGTAGCAGTGATTTCAACACTTGTATGGTGACATGGAGTTGAAGTTGGCCTGTAAAATCTCATTGGTCTACTTTGGAGGTTCTCTAGGGTGATCCCTTAGACGATTGGAGTACAAGGGCATGGTTTTATATTTAGTTTTCATTGAAGAAGCTTTGGAGATTGGATATTGTAGCAAAACCCCTTGTTCTAAACATGGAAGCACTTTCCTCTCCACCCCTTCAACCACTTATGGAGGTTGAAACCAGAGGCACTTTGGAACACTCCACTGGCTCAATTCTTCCAAGAAAAAACATGCCAATGCAACAAGTGGTTGTAATCTTTATTACTTAAGATGGATGAAAAGACACAATCGTAGAACAATGGAAAATGGAGCAATTTAGAATTGGACAACTTTCATGTTGTTATTAGACAATTTTCATGTTGTTTAAATTAATTCTTGAGGGCACAAAGTATTCTTATTGAGTCATGTAACAAATTTACAGTATGGGAAATACAGTAACTGTGTAGAGCTTGGGAAATGACCTTTTGTTTATGAATATCTTGGCAATCAGGAACTCTCCATTATATGTTACACTTTTCAAATGATAGTGGTAAGAAATTGACCTGGAACTTTGTGTGAGGGTTACACTAGGCACTGTATAGGATATAATTTCCTCGCTATATCATCTAAGAACAGAAAAAAAAAAAGGGTCACAAGGGTTACTCTATAAAAAAATATAAATGTGTGCTAGGTGTTGGAAATAATACTGAGAGGGGGGGTGAATCAGTATTATCTAGCAATTTAACAAATCTTCCTTATTTGATTTTTTTTTGAATTATTCTTGCATATCAGTACCATAAAATAATGAGCATGAACAAAGAAAATAGACAGTCACACCAAAGAACACAAGATGTAAGGTGGAAACCCAATGTGGGAGAAAACCACCTGCTACAATATGTCTCTATCTTCTTTCAATTTAGAAACTTCTTTTACAATGATTTTGTACTGGTGCAGTCCTTTACCAGTACACAGGCTGCAACCTGCAGAGAGCTACAACTTTCTCTCTTTCTCGTTTTCCAGTCTACTCCTGGAAGGGAGCTACAACCCCCTACTTCTTTTCATAAAGCATCAGATGATCAACAAGTACATAACAGATATAGACCACTACAGATATCAGATCAGCAATAACAGAACTAACCCAGAACACCTTATCAACAGAGAAATTCAATCAACAGAACATCTTAAAACAGAGACGCCGTTTTTCCTTCTGTGGCCTGCGACCAGATGCAGTAAACCTTCTGCTACTCTGCGTCCACACGGAGATCTCCTTCTGCTCCGCTGCGTGCCCACGCACTGTTCCTTTGACTTCACTGCGTTCTGTTGCTTCAGGGACGCACCAAAGATATTATCGCGCCGCGTCTTTTGCTACAGAGACGCACCTGAACACACTATCGCGCCGCGTCTTTTGTTTCAGAGACGCACCTGAACCTTGATTGCTCTACGTCCCCACGCAGATCTACAGTCACTGCGCTGCGTCCCAGACGCACCTGAACTTCGCCTGCCCCGCGTCCCCACGCAGATCTCCAGACTCTGCACTGCGTCCCGGCGCGCTTTTCTTCCACTGAACCTGCGTCCCTTCAGATATAAATGATATGAAGACTTCAGGACTAACCCAAACAGTCAGATCTACAGATCTGATCATGTGTCATAGAGATCACAGTCCATTAGAAGATTCGCCCTCTTAGATCTGGACTAAATCTCACCAAATAAGATATTCAACCAAAGACGATGCTCAATCCAAATGAACTCCTTTGCTTTATATAGGCAAGCTCCTCCCCAAAACATGGAACAATACCACGAGCCGACAGCATAGAAACACAAAACCGTCGGCTAGATACCACACAAGAAACCCCCACGTGCTTTTTCTCTGCCTTGAAATGTGTGCACTGGGTGGACGTACCCCCTGAACGGCTGTCCAGCGTCTCTGGACGCGGACCCTGCATGGTGTACCTGCGGGTACACACCTCCTGAACTGGTTTCCTGCGTCCTTCTTAATTTTCAACAAACTGAGAGCCTTGCCACTGGAGTTGCCATCAAGTACAACATCTGTAACATACAGTCATACCAGAAAACATAATGCCAACAATCTCCCCCTTTGGACTTGATGGCAACCTTACAAACTTCAGCTTCATTCTCCCCTTTGACATCAAGGGCAAAGGGTATGCTCCCCCTAAGCTCATGCGCCTCCAGATCTGCAACAAATAACCAGAGATCCACCATGAAAGAGATAGAGACATATTGCAGCTATTTCCAAGATCTCCTTCTCCATAATGCCAACAATGCATTATGTGCTCCCCCTGAGCCTGTACCACCAATAAGAAGATGTTCAACAATAAGATGATGCATCAACAACCCCCAGCTTTTGCCTGAGGTATTCAAACGTGTCCCTGGGCAATGGTTTGGTGAGAATATCAGCAACTTGTTCCTTGGAAGGAACATACTCCAACTTGACTTTCTGTTCAAGCACTTGTTCCCGGAGAAAATGGTACTTGATTGGTATGTGCTTGGTTTTTGAATGCATAACAGGGTTCTTTGAGATGCTGATTGCACTTGTATTATCACATAAGATGGAGATTGGTGGTGTACAAGTGATTTGAAAATCCTGCAAAGTCTGCATCATCCAAAGAAGTTGGGTGCAACAAGAAGCAGCAGCAACATATTCCGCTTCAGCTGTAGACAAGGCGATCGAACTCTGTTTCTTGCTGAACCAAGATACCAGTCTGGAACCCATAAAGAACGCACCACCACTTGTGCTTTTCCTGTCATCCACGCTTCCGGCCCAATCTGCATCTGTATAAGCATGAAGAGTAAGATCTGTATCTCTAGGATACCATAAGCCATAATTTTGAGTCCCTTGAAGATATTTGAAGATTCTCTTTACTGCCTGAAGATGAGTCTCCTTTGGATTTGCCTGAAATCTTCCAACTATTCCAACTGCATGCATGATGTCTGGTCGGGTACCTGTCAAATATAGTAAACTTCCAATCATAGATCTGTAGATTGGTTGATGTACTGCTGCAGATTCATCATTTGCACTGAGACTACATCCTGTGACCATGGGTGTACATACTGGTTTTGCATCTTCCATGCCATATTTCTTCAAAATCTGTTTGAGATACTTGGTTTGAGATAAAAAGATTCCTCCTTCCTTTTGTTGGATTTGCAAACCAAGGAAATATGTCAGTTCTCCTAGTAAGGACATTTCAAATTCTTTCTGCATGACCGAGGCAAAACTTTGACTCATAGCTTCTTCATTGCTGCCAAAAATAATGTCATCTACATACACAACAAGTATTAGCAATTTGTCATTTTCAACTTTTATATACAGATTGCTATCTACTGAACCTTTTGAAAAACCTTGTTGATGAAGATATTTGTCCAACCGGTAGTACCAAGCCCTTGGAGCTTGTTTGAGACCATAGAGAGCCTTTTTCAATCGGCATACAAGATTTGGATCATTTCCAAGAATGAACCCATCTGGCTGTTCAACGTACACTTCCTCTTCCAAGTCTCCATTCAGAAAGGCCGATTTCACGTCCATTTGAAATACTTTGAAGTTTTGAAAACTTGAGAAAGCAAGGAACATTCGGATGGCCTCAAGTCTTGCAACAGGAGCAAAAGTTTCTTCAAAGTCTATTCCTTCTTGCTGCGCATACCCTTTACAAACAAGTCTGGCTTTGTTTCTAATTACTTCTCCATTTTCATTCAATTTATTTTTGAAGACCCATTTTGTTCCGATAACATTCTTATCCTTTGGTCTAGGAACCAGCTCCCAAGTATTGTTCTTTTCGATTTGCTCAAGTTCTTCATCCATTGCTTTTACCCAACATTCATCTTTGCATGCTTCTTTCACATTTTGTGGTTCAGTAGAGGATAGTAATGCCAAATAGCTTGAGGCTTCTGCAACTGTTCTTCTTGTTTGTACACCTGCTTCTTTCTGCCCCACAATCTGAGATTCTGGATGATTCTTCTGAACATATCTGGATGGAGTTTTCTCTTCTATTCTTGTCTGCTCCTCTGGTTCTTCTTGAGGTTCTTCTTGAGGTTCTTCTTCTTCATCATTCTGTCTTTGAGGGTAGCCTTCATCTTCTTCGATATCTTCCCGATGTACTTGCCTAGGAATGTATCCCTTCTCATCAACCACCACATCAATGCTGTCAACAATTCTGCCAAGTCTTTTATTGTAGCACTTGTATGCTTTGCTATGTGGAGAGTAACCAAGAAGAATGCCTTCATCTGATCTAGGTTCAAGTTTGCCAAGCTGCTCATCAGTATTCTTGATATAGCATTTGCTCCCAAAGATTTTGAAGTGCTTTACCGAAGGAGTTTTACCACTCCAGAGCTCATGAGGAGTTTGAGTGCTGTTCACCCGGACATTTGTCTTGTTGAGAATAATAACCGCAGCATGTGCAGCTTCACCCCAGAAAGTTGCGGGAGTTCCTGATTCATCAAGCATAGCACGAGCCATTTGTTGGATTGTTCTGTTCATTCTTTCAACAACTCCATTTTGCTGAGGAGTTCTAGTTGTAGAGAATTCTCTCCTTATGCCATGTTCATCACAGAAATCGAAAAATTCATTTGAAGTAAATTCCCCACCTCTGTCGGATCTGAGGCACTTAATTTTGTGACCTGATTCATTTTCAACCAAGGCTTTGAAGGATTTGAATTTTTCGAAAGCTTCATCTTTGTGCTTCATAAGTCCTAACCAGACAAACCTGGAGAAATCGTCAATAAATAATATCAAGTATTCCTCTCCTCTAGGTGTTCTTTTCCTGAATGGACCACATGTTCTGTATGTACTAGCTCAAGAGGCATGCTAGCTGATCCTTCCTTCTCTGGAAAGTTAGTCCTGGTTTGTTTTCCAAACTGACATGATCTGCATATGGTGTTGTCAGGAATTTTGATATCTGGAAGATCGCGAACTGCCTGATATTTGCATGCTTTCCTTATTTGTGAGAAGCTTAGATGTCCCAACCTTCGATGCCATAACCAGTTCTCTTCATCCTTGCTCAGATAGCATTGTTGTTGTCCTTCTTCAAATATGTACAGATTATTTGGAGTTCTTTTGCCTTTGAGTACTGTTTTACCTGTATCAAGATCACGAACAAGACATCCATTCGATCTGAAAATAACCTCGGTTCTTTGATCACACATCTGGCTGACACTTAGAAGATTATGCTTCAATCCATCAACATACAAAACATTTCTAGCCTTGACCTTTTCTTTTAAAGGAGCAATACATTTTCCTTTTATAGTTGCAGGAGTATCATTTCCAAAAGAAACTTTCTTTCCCTTTTCTAAAGTAGAATAAGATTCAAGTTTTTCTTTATCACCTGTCATATGTTTCGAACATCCACTGTCAATGTACCATAGATTTTCCTGTCCTTCTGCATAAAATGCTATCCCACATCTTTATGTTTGAGGTTCCTTTATTCTCCATGTTTTGGTGCTTGTGGCTTGTTCCTTTTCCCGCTCTTGTTCCCTTTTCTCCTAAAACCTGCTCCTGCATTCAGAGTCTTCATGACCAAAATTATTGCAAATAGAACATTCAACTTCATTTTCAAGAGCCGAAAAGTTGTTATAGGTCCTTTTTGTAATCCCTGTCATACTTCTTTGTTTTTGAGCTTCCCTAGTCATGATTGTTTTATATGCAACACATTGAGCTGCTTTGTGACCAAAGTTATGGCAAGAAAAGCATTGTCCATTGAAGAAGCTTCTGCGGTTATTGAATCTACCAGCCAACTGATTGTAATTTCTATTTTCATCTATTCTTGAACCAAACTGAGAAGATTTTACCTGTGGCTAGTTGTAGCTTTTGTTCACCCTTAAGATGGATTGCCCTTGATAGTTTCTGTTTGTAATTCGTCCCTGCTTTACCTGATTATCTTCATTGTTCTTCTGCTCATTTCTTCTTGCTGCATCAAGATAACTTTTTGAGGTGGATGCTTGAGAGGTTTCTCCATTATAGCCCAAACCTGTCTTGTTTAGAGGAGACCGCTGCACATTGATAATCTCATCCAAAGTTTCAGATCCTTTGACAAACTTAATATTAATAGCTTTTGTTTTCTCAATTTCTTTTCTGAGACCAACAATTTCACCTTCTAGTTTTTCAAGATGTTTTTCCTTTTCATCAATTTGAAATTGTAGAGTATCAATGATCACATTCTTTTCTTCTATACATCTCTTGAGTCTAGTAATTTCATCATAGAGATTATCCACATCTACAACATCCTCATAATCATCATCTTCAAATGCCATTAACAACTTATATTTATTACCTTGTTCATCTTCATCACTGTTTGATAAGCCATCACTATCTTCATGGGTGTAGTAGCTTTTCTTATTTTCACTTTGTTTCTTGTTCCATCTAGCAGGTTCCTTTCCTTTATCCTTATAAGGACATTTTGCAGCATAATGACCTACTCTTCCACAAGCAAAGCATTTAAAAGGTAGCTTACCTCTGAACCTTCCAGAACCCCTTTGAAGATTTCTGACAAAGTTTGATTCTTCTTCCTCTTCTTCTGGAACATGGCTTGCTTCTCTCTCGTAGTTGCTCATGATGAACGATCTACCTTCAAGCGATCAAGCTTCTCTGAAGGACCTGCTCTGATACCAATTGTTGGAAATAATACTGAGAGGGGGGGTGAATCAGTATTATCTAGCAATTTAACAAATCTTCCTTATTTGATTTTTTTTTGAATTATTCTTGCATATCAGTACCATAAAATAATGAGCATGAACAAAGAAAATAGACAGTCACACCAAAGAACACAAGATGTAAGGTGGAAACCCAATGTGGGAGAAAACCACCTGCTGCAATATGTCTCTATCTTCTTTCAATTTAGAAACTTCTTTTACAATGATTTTGTACTGGTGCAGTCCTTTACCAGTACACAGGCTGCAACCTGCAGAGAGCTACAACTTTCTCTCTTTCTCGTTTTCCAGTCTACTCCTGGAAGGGAGCTACAACCCCCTACTTCTTTTCATAAAGCATCAGATGATCAACAAGTACATAACAGATATAGACCACTACAGATATCAGATCAGCAATAACAGAACTAACCCAGAACACCTTATCAACAGAGAAATTCAATCAACAGAACATCTTAAAACAGAGACGCCGTTTTTCCTTCTGTGGCCTGCGACCAGACGCAGTAAACCTTATGCTACTCTGCGTCCACACGCAGATCTCCTTCTGCTCCGCTGCGTGCCCACGCACTGTTCCTTTGACTTCTCTGCGTTCTGTTGCTTCAGGGACGCACCAAAGATACTATCGCTCCGCGTCTTTTGCTACAGAGACGCACCTGAACACACTATCGCGCCGTGTCTTTTGTTTCAGAGACGCACCTGAACCTTGATTGCTCTGCGTCCCCACGCAGATCTACAGTCACTACGCTGCGTCCCAGACGCACCTGAACTTCGCCTGCCCTGCGTCCCCACGCAGATCTCCAGACTCTGCACTGCGTCTCGGCGCGCTTTTCTTCCACTGAACCTGCGTCCCTTCAGATATAAATGATATGAAGACTTCAGGACTAACCCAAACAGTCAGATCTACAGATCTGATCATGCGTCATAGAGATCACAGTCCATTAGAAGATTCGCCCTCTTAGATCTGGACTAAATCTCACCAAATAAGATATTCAACCAAAGACGATGCTCAATCCAAATGAACTCCTTTGCTTTATATAGGCAAGCTCCTCCCCAAAACATGGAACAATACCACGAGCCGACACCATAGAAACACAAAACCGTCGGCTAGATACCACACAAGAAACCCCCACGTGCTTTTTCTCTGCCTTGAAATGTGTGCACTGGGTGGACGCACCCCCTGAACGGCTGTCCAGCGTCTCTGGACGCGGACCCTGCATGGTGTACCTGCGGGTACGCACCTCCTGAACTGGTTTCCTGCGTCCTTCTTAATTTTCAACAAACTGAGAGCCTTGCCACTGGAGTTGCCATCAAGTACAACATCTGTAACATACAGTCATACCAGAAAACATAATGCCAACACTAGGAACTATAAAATTATACACCGAGTGTAACGCTCAATTATGGAGGTGTCAGGATTAGCATTAGTATTAAATTCAAGGTATTGTTGGACCAGATCTCAAGTTCCAAGCAAATGTTTCAAAGACTATTAGAGGATGAAACATATAATCTTAGTTTGTATCAACAAAGGAAGTGTAGAGGATGGGTCTATGCCTCCAAAGACGTGAGTTGCATCCAGTACAACGTTCATCTCAAGTAAGCCAAACAACCTGACTTTCGTTTTGGTTCCAAAAGTGATACCCTTATACAGAAGGGTACTATATCTGACGATATTTCAACATCTAATGGGATGGGGGGGGCAAAAATAGGGCACATGTATATGAGTATTTAGACTTAGACAAAGAATACCCACCAAAGGAAACAGGAAGAGAACTGGAAATGGTTCTTGTTGAATCAAACTTTGAAGGATGGCCAAAAGTGAAAAAAAGAAAGGCAAGAAAGAGAAATTAAGTGATTATTTTAACACTTAATTTAGCATATTTACTTTTGTAAGTTATTTTTACAATTTTTTATTTTTTGCTCATAGTCATTAGACGTATCTCTGGAATGCTTTTAACATATGAAAAATGTAATTTTGTTCTTTCTTTCATGATGAATAAAATTATGGGTATCTTTTCTTCAGAAATAAACAAAAAAAATGGAAGCTACTGGAGTAAGGATGAATCTAATTACTACCTTTAATGTGTTCATGTTTGACCCTTCATTGAATCCTTCCATGAAAGAACAAGAAATGGATTGAATGCATGGAATTTAGGGTCTACCACATCTTCATATGTTAATTCTTCTTGTTTTGAAATAAAACAATCATTTATATGTTTGGTGTAGGACTCGTGGAGATTTCTATCCACAAAAACATCTTTGTGGGAAAATGTGTGCTATTAAAGGTTGCTCCGTTGAAATAGAAACCAACAGGGACACTGAGTTGCACACATGTTGGCTTGAGGGGGCTTGGACCCAGGTTCAAAGTTAATTGCGCTAACCAACAAAACCTCACACTACCGGCCCTTTTAGAAACAACCTGTGAAATGTAGGTTGTAGTCTCACTCAAGGCAGTATTGGGGGATGCTAGAACAAGGCTTCTGCATCTAGAAGGCTATGTGATGTGGTTTAAGGTGCTTTGTATAGTTTTAGTTTTGATTTGACCTTCACGAACCCTTATTCATGAAACTAGAATTATTTTTAGTTAAAGAGAGTTATAATCTCCTCGTAACCATCTTATCATGCATAAAATAACATCTAACAGTTGATCCGGATCTTTGCAGTGTGATTAAGATAAAATACAAGTAAATATCATTTAGTTGCACATAAATACAGAAAATACACAAGTGCATAAAACAAACACAAAATTGCTTCAAATATCTTTTTATTACTTTAGATCCTTCCTTTACAACCTTTTCAGACCCTACACACACACCTGTGAACTCACCAAGGTCTCTGCACACTCAGCTGCAAGGGCCTTCCCCTTCACCCAAAACACAGAAAGACCTACAATTACATACCCAAAATCATATCATAATTTCTATTAATTGATTTATTGCCTTAGACTTGCTAAGACATCCCTTTATATATCCTTTACCCTTACAGTACCATGGTCTGCAAATCATGGGAGGATCTCAAAACAATACCAAAATATAAGGGGTTTTTACCTTACTAAAACCCCTTGACTCCTATTTGACATGTGTTACTCATGCTCTACTCCTCAAAATGTGGATACTTACAATATTTTATCAAAATTGACCCAGGGACCCCGTCCCAACCGGCCCCCAACATAATTATGTGACTCGTCCTCGAGTCACTCCGCTAGTACGCTCTAGATCTTTTCTTTCAAGTTGTTGAATGAAGACTTCACTGAGTGAAGCACCTCCATGCATTGAACAACTACCTGTCGCACTTCTTCCACCAAATTTTCCGTAGTTGGCCTGTCTGCTGCTAATATGATGGTTCATTGCGTCTGTTGCATACTCTTAAGCGTACATTTCGCGGTTTGTGAGAGTTGCCCTGCTTCTTCCTCCCATGGGTGCATTCATGAGGTGATGATCTGCATATTCTTCTGCATCTCCTTGATTTGTACTTGGAGGGATGTCCCCTCTTTCAACCGGGAGAACTGTTTCACAGGGGTTAAGGTGCACGTTGTTTCCTTTATCTCGTCATACTACAACTTCTTATCCCGAATGGAAACTTCAATCTTCTTCACCTATGGGTCCTGCAACGAGCCCCATATTTCTAGAGTTTCTTCAAATAGTTGGCTACACCCCTTGACTACAACATTGAGCTTCACCATGTCTGTTCTGATGAAAGCCTCACATTGATCTCAAATCTTCAGTGGTGTGGTGGGCTGCAACTTCAATTGAAGCTCAATGATTTGAAGTTGTAGATCGAAGCAAACTTTATCCAACTGCACCTTTGATTCTCTATACACATCTTCTAGGTGCTGAACATTTTCTTTAGACGCGACCTCCGACTAAATCTGGAGCACGGGGACACTACATACTCTTGAAATGGCCTACTCCAGCTGCGCCCTTATTGCAGCTGCCTCATCATAGTCCCAGAGAGGTCTGTGCTTTTCACTACACATCTGGTTACTAGTGATCTGTGCATCCTTGATCACCATGAGAGCACATTGCTCTTGCACCTTAAGCTAATATGTTACGCCCTAGTGTAGGTCATGCAATGTGGATAAGGGGGAGCACTGTGAGGTTAATACTTACGTCTTTGGGTAGCTGGGCACTCTCTCGTTCTATGACATCATTCAAATATAAAGATCCATGAGGCAGGGTCACAACATGCAGCTATGAGGTGAGGATCAATTGCAGACTACCCAATGTCGTTGGCTTTGTGCTCGCTTGAGATCGACTCACTTGAACCATGCTCGCTTAAACCACGCTCACCTAAACCTACAACTCTGTGAGGCCCACTTTGACCTTTGTCAAAATAGACTAACATTGATCTTCAATATGGCCCCAAATTTCTTTTATCGCAGTCCCAAAAATACCTCCAATCCCATCAAGGTCCCCCTCAGTGAGGACCATGGCCTCTGCACTAGCGGTCTTATCAAACTTGTTCTTGTTCCGTGCACCTCCCGCACCTTAATTTTGTCATCGTTTAAGAATAAAAGGAGAACCAACATTCTCTAGGTCTACAACGAGGTATTATCTACCCAGATCTAGTCCTTCAGTGTGCTGCCCTTCATCGTGCTCGCCCTCTGGTTCTTGCATGATATTTTTCTCGAGGTCAATGGTCACCTTCTTCTTTTCCTTCTGCACTGCTTTACTAGTGCCTGTTGTGCCTTCTGCACTAGTCCTTGTGACATCCTTGAAAATATCTATTTGAAGGAGCCAGTAAGTTGGCCACTAAAGGACTAACTGTGTAATATCGTCTTCATTCACCAAAAATGGAAACAACGTCCATTTCTTCGTCAGATCACGTGTCACGTAGATGCATACATGATCGGAATCAACCTTAAAATCTGTAATACGCTGATATTCTTTGAACAGAGTGGGTGGCAACCACATTTTCTGGATAATCATCATCTGCAATTCTATTTCAAACAGTACCCAGAACATCTTGTTTTCAGTGATACAGTCAGGGTCCTTCGTTGCCCACAGCAAGGAAAATTTTGCAGGCTCACACAACTCTGGATCTTTCGTTGGGAAGTGGGAATCCTCTGGTGTTTGCCAAGCTATCAGTGCAATCAATAATAGTATCCACGCGTAGTGGAATGCCTTTCCTTCCTCCTGTGCTTCACAACAATCATCCAAGACTTCTGGGTAGAGGTACTTTTCCCAATTGAAATGGAAACCTTGGTCATACTGCATATCTAAGGATACCACTGGTTCCGGTACTTCATCAGCACGACACTTCCTCATAATTTTTTCTACCAAGATCTGTGCAGTAAACCGCACAACTTCATCCAAGATAAAACTAATGGCATATTCCTGCAACTTCTTCACCAACCTAAAGTCACTCTTCATCTTGTTCGTGAGTTTTTTCTCATTTGACTTCCCCACAAAAGCATCTGTGGGGTTCATGCCCTGATATGGTAGCACAATGATTCTTCAAATTAGCATATCATTAATTAGGATGGGCCCTCCTAGATAGAGGAACCCATCATGAACCAATGCCAACAACTAGTGCACACAGATGAGATTAATAATACTGCGGCTAAAATATGGTACATACAACATATTAAGAAACCTTGCATGCTCAATACCAGTTGTTCACTTCATTGGTTCAATCCATGTAATGCCCATCTCCTCATAGTAGACTGATTTCAAGTATTTACTGGTTTCTAATTGTGGAAATTTCTCATGATCGCCCAAATCCCAATCCTTCATGTTCATAAATGGTACCCAAGTGAAAAATTTTCCCTCAATAGGTACTTCCTCTGGCAGAAATGACGTGAATAAATTGTACTTCAAATAGTGAGGGTCCTTAATTACTTTAGCAGTTGTCTTTCTTGGTGGTATATACAATGGCAACTGGGAAATTTGCTTCGCTCCCTCTGCATTGATATCTTCAATCCCTATATTCATCTCTTCTTCATCCAGGTCCTGGGGTACCATAGGCTGCTTCTTTTTATCCATATGACCCTTTTGTCTGTGCTCAGTTGGGATTTTTCACGGCGATTGCAAAACTAGGGCTGGTTGTGGCTTTTTCTACTTTTTCTCTCTTGCCATGGAGGCAGTGAGTTTTGGCCTTGGAGACTAGGGTTTTGTAATAGGGATTGGTGGTGTTGCAGTCATGATATTTAATACTCCTCTCTTTAAGAATTCTTGCTCAAGTTCTACCCAACTCAGGTAACCGGACATACAGCGATGCACTCAGCTCTTTAAGCGCAACAACACATAACAGATTCTCAAGAATCAAAGTGGCCAAGTGTGGAGCAGGATGTGATATTTATAACTCGATTTGAATTAAAACTATCTATTCCCCCGTAAATATTTCTCATAAATGTGATTTTGGTAGCAAATTATCCTAGATTTTCACCTTAAATGCACTTCCCCTGCTCCTTTTAACGGAATAATAGTTGTCAAATAAACTTTAGTTTCTCCAACGGTCACTTTCTAAGCAGGTTATGCGATAATACTCCTTGTGGCATAGCTACCTCATTGCAACTTCCATTTGGGCACTCTTCTAAAACATCGCACAGCCTTCCTTCTTTGACAAAGTGTTTCCTTGTCAGCATAGTTTATAGTCTCGTGCTTTCTTTCAACTGCGAGAAGCACTAAGACTTTCTTGCATACATCTAGTCATTGCGCAGGGGCAAGATCGTCCTTATAAACCTTCAGCCTGCTCCCATTAATCATGCTTGGAAATTCTTCCCCATTCAGCTTCACGATCTGAACTACACCACCATTTGAAATGTTCTTAATTACATATGGTCCCAACGAGTGCATATGAAAGTTCCCCGAAAACTTGGTAAACTTGCTGTCATACATTAGCACCAAATCACCATTTGTGAAGGTGCATTTTTTGATGTGTCGATCATACCATGCCTTTTCTCTAGCTTTTTGTACTTTTTGATGGCATCTAGCCAAAAAGTGTTCTTCTTCTAACGCCAACAGTTGCGTGAGGCATTCATCCATGATGTCGCGATCTTCCATCTCAGTTATTGCTACAATTATTAGGCTAGGCACTATGTATTCCATCGGCATTACTGCTTCTTGTTCATAAACCAGTTAAAAGGGTGTTTTCCCAGCCAATTTCTTACAGGTAGTCCTATAGGCCCATAGAACCATTGGTATGTTCACATCCCAACCATTCCTATTAACATTTCATACTTTTTTCAGGGCATTCTCCAAGATCTTGTTGAAATCTTCAACAGTGCCATTCGCCTGGGGGTGATATGGCATACTCTTTTGATGGTACATCTGGAACTCCTCTGTTAAAGTTGTTATTGTCTCATTCAGGAAGTGTGACCCTGTTTCACTCATCATAATTTTTGGGAAAACAAACCTTGACAGAATAAAATAAATATGAACTTTTCAGCAGTGTTCATGCTACAATCCTTTGTAGGGTGTGCCTCGGCCCACCTGGTTAAGTATTTCATCGCAGTGATAATATAACGTGCTCCCATCCTTTTCCCTGGGGGCTGAATAGGCCCCACAAAGTCAATTGCCCACTTATCAAATTCTTGTAATGTAACCTGTGGATTTAATTTAAATTCATCCCTTTGCAATAGTCTCCCAGTCCTTTGACACACATCACATGCACTAGAGTATTCCTTGGAATCTTTATGTATTGTTGGCCACCATAGTCCTGCATGTAGGATCTTCTGCGCAATAGCCTTACCTTCATAATGTCCTCCAATGACACCACCATGTGCTTTAGCTAGAATACTGTGTCTTTCATATTCAGGCACATATTGGTGTAGAACTTCATCTGACACCATCTTATATAGTTGTCCTGCAATCATAGAAAAATTGGCAGCTCTCACAACTAGTTCCTTATTTTGTTGCATCATATAAATTTCAGGAGCTACGCTAGTAGATAAAAATTGACTGATGTTTGCAAAATTCTCATCCACAACCGTGACAGCAAAGAGCTGCGTGTCAGATAATCCTTCCTCAATATTTGTAGGCTCTTCGACATTTTCTATTCGAGACAGGTGGTTTGGTCCAACATTCAATCTCCTAGGGTTCACTATGACTTCGAAATCATATTCTTGAAAAATAAGAAACCACCTACAGGTTTCCCCTTCCAACACAGGCTTATTGACCAGGTACTTCAAAGCAGAATGGTCCGTGTACATCTTAAAGTGCGCACCTAGTAGATATTGCCTGAACTTCTCTAGTGCATAAATGATAGCCAAACCTTCGCGCTCTATGGTTGGGTAGTTCCTTTCGACCTTACATAGTTTCCAACTGGAGGAGGCATTCGAGTGATCGATATCTCCTACCCCTGGTTGTGTTAAAATGAACCCCAATGTTATGAAATAGAAATCCACATGCATATGAAATTCCTTCTTCCAGTCTGGGATACTAGGATTGGAATTATAACCATCTTCTCCTTTAGAGTATCCAAGCTCTTCTGACAATCATCATCCCAGTAAAACATAACATCCTTCTTTAACAACTTCTCCATGAGCGTAGTGATCTGCACGTAGGCCTTAATAAACTTCCTATAATGCCTAGTATGACCCAATATCACACGTAGCTACTTTACATTCCTAGAGGGCTCTGGATTGATAATGCATTAAGGAAATTTTGAGGTCTAAAATGGGCCTCCTAAGAAAATTTACAACAAAAATAAACTTTATAAGAACAAATGGTATTTAAGATGATGGTGTCAACCATGGGAGACGATTCACCATTTTTGGTGTAAAAATGTAAAAATATTAAAAAATAATAAAATAATAAAACTACTTTTCAACTCGTATTTCAACGTATCTCCCTAAGTTTTTACTCAAATTTCGAGCAGGAGTACTTGTTGGATGCAAAATTTAATTCCTTATCCAAGGAGTACCCATGTTTCATACTTTCGATGGACCTTGCGATAAGAAAAATGAGAAATACATGAAAAAATGTGATTCCTATCACGTGTTTCATGTATTTCTCATTTTTCATGTAGTAGGATCCATCAAAAGTATGCAGCATAGGTACTCCTTGGATGAGGAATCAAATTTTGCATCCAATGAGTGTTTCCACTCAAAATTTGAGTAAACCCATAGGGCGATAAGTTGAAAATACGAGTTGAAAAAATAGTTTTTTCTTTTTTTCCCTCTAAAATTTGATGATGTAATCTAATCTTATTTTATTATTTCCACTATTATTTTGATAATTTCCTTAGGAGGCCCATTTTAGACCTAAAAAATTCCCTAATGACATCAATCTTAGCAGGGTCTACCATCAATCCATGCTTACAGACAACATGGCCTAACAATATGCCATAAGGTACATAGAAAATACATGTCTTAAGGTTCAGAGAGATCTGGTACTTCCTACACCAACATCAGGTGTAGTCTAGAAACATGCTTCTTGACCAGCCCGAACATTGTCCAGTCATCGAAGTAGACTACCAAAAACTTATGAATGAACTCTTTGAATGCCACAACAACCACCCTAAAGAAAATTGTAGGAGCATTTTTTAGTCCGAAATGCATAACTGTATACTTGAACGACCCCCATTCTGTAGCGAAGGTAGTATTTCTTCTATCCTCCGATGCGATCTTAATTTGGTGGTATCCCCAAAATCCATCTGTAATTGAGTAAGCTTCATGTCTTCCAACATTCTCAAGAAATTCATATGTAAACGACGTAGGGAATGGATCATGGACGCATGCATCGTTTAGCTTCTGCAGATCTACACAAATCCTGATATCACCTTTTGTTTTCTTCTCTTGGACCACCATAGGACTGACCCACTTGGATTCCTCTACAGGCTCAATTATTCCATCTGTAAGCATTTTATCGAGTTCCTCTCGTACCTTTTCCTTGTATTTGGGGTTCAACCGATATGGGTACTGCTTAACTGGCTTCACATTGGGTTTTAAATTGATCTTCATCACCCCCAAATATCCTACTATCCCCTTTAAGTCAAAGAACTTGGTTGGAAATAAATCCTGATATTCATGTAATAATTCAGCTACCTTATCCATTGTATCTTCATCCCAATAGTCACCAATGTTCACAAATTTCGGTTCTACTATTGAACCAATGTTCACCTACTTTGTTCACACCGACAATGAAATATCAGGGATCTCTGCATTAGGTCCCCCAACTTTGTGTTGTCCCTCTGATTCAGGGATATTAATATTCCTCAGATCCTCATCGACTTCTTCTGTTGTAACATTGTAACATTCTAAAGCATGTTGCAGCTGCGTACTCTAGTCAAGATGTACCCACATTATAGGTTTGATGGGTGTTCAGAAGATCGCTGCTTTAATTTCCTGAAGCGCTTCATCATTACATGTGAACCCATTTTCAAAACTGAATGTGAGCAAGAAAATTTCTTTCATCTCATCCCATTCAGTGGTCCCGTGTCGCAGCTCTGTTTCTAAATGCCAGTTATTTGGGATAACATCTAGGGTATGAATAAATATATGCACCCACTCAGGTTGAGGTATCTCACCCCATGCCTTAGTCCATCACACCATATGTTCACGTGGATCATCCTTCCCTGTGTATTTTTCAATGAGTCGAGTGTTTGCGTAGACAAATCTTAATCGCATCATTCGAAAATATTCCTTCCAGTCAACAAAATTATCCCTATGCATACCCCACCATCTTTTCGGTGTAGGTATTAATGCTAGATCTAAGGCCTAGAACCGATGTTTGTTGAGTCTTGAAAATGTCATTCATTTCCATTACACTTTCACTATTATGTCCATTATATCACCTCCATTTTACCTCCATTTCACTACTATGTCACCACATTCATCTCACTTTCATTATCATTGGGCCACCTTTATGTTTTTCCAATCTTTATTATTTCTAAGCCTTTTAAGTGAATTTGTGGTTAAACATTAGAAAATAATGTGCATATGCTTATACCTAACAAATGGGTTGAGATTGTTGACATGTGTAGGTTGAAAGGAGGCTTCTAGAAGACCCTTATGTGGCACTCTAAGGCCAAATTCGAATTTGGTTGGAAAGAATCATGGGATCATGAGGATATGTGTCACATCTCCTAATTGTATTATAACTCTAAAAAGACATGTGTCTTATCAGTTCCTATTTTGATTAGGACTCTAGAGGTAGAGGGAGAGATTCATGGACTATCATTAATGAGATGGCTCCCATCTTTTTGTATAAATAGGAGATCTTTCTCCTTCATTTGTTAGCCTTTTAGTCTTTAGTCCCTTTTAGTCTTTTTAGTCCCTAGTTCTTCCTTGATGGCTTTTGAAAGCTTTGGAGAGCTTTGTTGTACTTTGCACTTTTGAAGAAATTGAATAAAGCTTTGATGTTCTCAACATGGAAGGAGATGTGAAGTAGATGTCATGGAGCATATTAGGATGTAAGGTAGAGTAGATTTCATTTTGTAAATATTGCTTTGTAGAATGTAAGGTAGATTAGATTTTTCATTCATGCAATTTTTCATGCAAGTGTGTTTAATTTTGCTTTGATTTCATGACTAGTGGCATGTGTGATCATCTTGTCTATGTTGCTGACCTTTATTTTTCTATAGTTTGATTTTCATTAGTATCATTCCTTTAACTTGCACTTTACTTTCTGCTCTTAGATATCAAGTTGTTCATCTATTGATGGTTCTTTTTCCATAATCAAATAACTTTATTGGAGCCAAAATATCACTTAGTACAGCTTGGTTTAGTTTGCTTTAAGACTCACATTGCTGACTTGTTCATAACTGTTCTCACATGATAAATCTAGCTGAAAGGCAAAAAGGTTAAGAAAAGGTTAAAGTAGTGTGATTTGTCTCCTTTATGTAGTGTCACTTAGATTTCATATTTCATTTTCATTTTAAATCAGCAGCAGAGATACTGGGCCGATGTCATTAGTCCTTTATTTGATGTCTTTATTTTCCTTTAAGCATTTGATTTCATAGGTGGTAGGGGGCCCCTGCCTTGTATAGTTGTCATTTTATTTTTGCATTTTATTTCACCATGTATATTAGTTGTACATAAATTGCTTTCAAGTTGATTGTAGATTAGTGATGCACATAGCCTTTTAATGAACTAATGACGTGATAGAATCATCTTGTCCTTTTGCTGAAGCAGCAAGGATACTGGGTCTCATAGTCATTCTCTCATTATTTGATTATTGCATTTTATTTCGATTGAACTAGTTGCATTAAAACACTTTAGAAAAGCAACAAGAACAAAACCCCAAAAACAACATAAACTATAAAACAACGAAGTAAGAGAAAGGTTAACTAAGCACATATGGTGCACCACACTTCATCAGTTTACGATACCCGGATTGATAATTTATGTAGAGCAATTTAAGACATTAAATTGACTAGACATTTTGGCGCCGTTGCCGGGGAAGTGTAATTAGGAGACCTTATTTCTTACATTTGAAAAAAATTAACAATTCTTGAGTATGCTCTCCTCCTGCACTTTGTGTGATCTAGAGGATCAGAAAAAGGATTGTTAAGTAAAAAAGAAAAAAATAATAATTCTTGAGTATGCTCTCCTCCTGCACTTTGTGTGATCTGGAGGATCAGAAAAAGAATTGTTAAAAAAAAAATAGGAGACAAAATAAACTTCATCACTTCAATTGATTCAAGAAAAAAAAAGAAGAGAAAAAAAAGGAGAAGAGAAAAAATAAACTTCATTTCATTTCCATTTTCACTCCATGCCATCCATTTCATCAATAAAAGTTATTTCCCCATGATCATTTCCATTAAGATTGCCTAACTATCTCTATTTAGCTAAGTGGTTGCTGTGACACTGGTTTCCGCAGCTGATACTGGTTTCCGCAGCTGACACCGGTTTCCGCAGCCACCACTCTGTTTTTCACATTTACAGTCAAGATGTTAGTGCAATAAAATGAAAATGCAGGTATGACTAAGCAATATAAAAATTCAAAAATTCAGAGAAAAAAAATGCATATAGAAGTGAGTTTATATTCCCCACTGCACTTGTCGTTATCTTGTTGCAGAACAGTTAGAATTTGAAAGTAGACATGGGAAGCATCAGCCGAATTTTGATAATTGGAGCAACAGGCTACATTGGTCGTCATGTCGCCAATGCCAGCGTTGCTCTTGGCCACCCCACCTTCCTTCTCGTCCGAGACTCACCGGCTTCTGCTAAGCTTGAGAGAGCCCAGCTTCTGGACTCTTTCAAGTCTTCAGGAGCTAACATACTCAATGGATCATTAGAGGATCATGCAAGCCTTGTGGAGGCATTGAAGAAGGTGGATGTGGTAATCTCCACAGTAGGAGGAGAACAGACAGCCAATCAGTTGAATATTATCCAAGCAATTAAAGAAGTTGGAACCATCAAGAGGTTTTTGCCATCTGAGTTTGGGAATGATGTTGATAACGTCCATGCAGTGGAGCCTGCCAAGAGTGCATTTGAGCTGAAAGTCAAAATCCGTAGGGCAATCGAGGCAGCAGGCATCCCTTATACATATGTCTCCAGCAACTTTTTTTTGCTGCTTATTTCCTTCTGACACTGTCACAGGCTGGCCTTACAGCTCCTCCAAGGGATAAAGTAGTCATTTTTGGAGATGGAAATGTTAAAGCTGTGTATGTGAAGGAGGAAGACATTGGAACACACCTGCAGAACAATAGATCAAACAAGAAAAACGAATGCAAATTCATAAAAGGCAGAACAGTGAGAACAGTAAAACTCATAAAAACGTAAACACAGAAAAAACGTTAAACTTCAAACGTTCGATTTGCCCAAATGGAGACGAATTTAAAAAAACTAAAACATGGGTTTTTTTTCCAGGTGGGTTAATTAGATAACCCAGAAACCGTTTGAGGAAATTCGTGGCGGTCTGGGAGAAATATTCGGTTCTTTGGAGCCTCTTTCTTGCTGCCGCGTAAAATAAAAACTGGAGTTGAATTGATTAACTGATAGTTTGAATGCATGATTCGACTCCGCGTGCTTGAGGGAAGGAATTCTAATTGGGATCAATTACATGCTGGCATCTAAAACCAATTACACGCCTTTACATGCCTTCCATCTTATTCAAACCTGTTTAGAGACGTGTTCTAATTGAACACGACTCTCTGCCATTAAATCCCATGAAGACGTTGTCGGTTAAATGTTGGGAGAAAATCATGTTTGAAGAACTCAGAGATTCCCTCGCATTTCAGATTACTCGTCCTAAAAGTCCGGATCAGTATACACCACTTGTGTCAATTTCTTTATTGCATTCTGCGTTTATTGTGATTTAGGGGTGAAAATGTATGCTCCACCAAGTGCTCAGGGAATGACTTACTATGAACATGTTCAGAAGCACCATGAGGAGAAAGGCTGTTTGTATGCCTGCCTCTTCACCATGTGCTGCTGCTTTTGCTGTTACAAAACCTGCGAGTGCTGCATGGATATACTCTGTTGTTGCTGCCCTTGAGAGAGCAGAGAATGATGCGATCATCTTCCCATATAGGAAACTCATGTCACAAAGAAAAAAAAACAACAAAACATTAGGATTTGGACTCCAAAGGATCAAAATAATTTTGTTATGGACTTTTTTTCATATGATCCTCTGATATGATCTGAGGTTTTTGTTGTAATTACTACACTCTGTTTTAGCCACTTTCCGCAGCCAGCCCCACTTTCCGCAGCTCACACAGGGTTTCCGCAGCCAATCCCGGATTCCGCAGCTGTTTTGTTAAACTCTAGGTTGCAGGTGTCATCAAGCAAAACAAGTCACATGGGTAGCTGGGGGAATGTTGGTACATGGATGGTGTCCTATTCATTCGATCAAATTTGATGAAAAAGACCCCGGTCAAAGGGAAGTCAAATTGTGTGTTATCACAAAGTCGCCACACAAAGTCGCCACACTAAGTCGCTGCATGTCATAATAATTTTGAATCAATGAAATGAATAAGTTATTTGCTCACTTTTCTGAAGGTATTGATTAATTTTGGACTGATAATGAAAGATGAATGGCTAACTTTGTATCCAAGATTTTTAGCTACAGAACTGTGCACATTCCGCAGCTAAAGTCCAATTCCGCAGCCAGAAAAACCTCATTGTTCAAATCAGCCTATCTTTCTCATACAAAATTAGAATTTGATGATTTAAGTATCGTTGGAAAGATCTCAACAAGATCTATACAATGAGAAATCTATCATTAGAGTTTGAAATGGCAAACAATGAAATAAATTGCTGAAAAGAAGCAATGGGCACCAATTCCAAAGCAGGTATAAATTCTTTTGATTTTTCCTTTGAGAACTTGTTTCATTAATACAAATTCTTAGTTTTGTGTGTAAATATCATAACTAGAGAGATTGATCACCTCTCTCCTTTGATAATCTTACATTCCATTGCAGAAGAAGTATTAGTTTTTTTTGCAGGTTTCAGGAGGAAGGACAAATGACTACAAGAGAATGGTGTCTCTCTAAGAGACCACTTTGTTTCATAAGAGGATGATCAGCAACAAAGAGGAAATATGTTGATGCAAAATCAGATCCAAACACTTGAAAAACTTTCAGATACTATTGTCTCCATCATCACATCCATACTTCATAATAAACCATTCACCTCATTTCACTCCATATTTTCCATTTTCATTCACATACACTTTCCATCTCTTTTTGTCCATTCATAACCCACAAATAAAAGCAAGAGGCTCATTCACATGCTTATTGCCATTGCCATTTCTGTTCTCCATTGTCATTTTCCATTTTCATCTTCCATTCCTTGTCATTTTCATTCCGCAAATAAGCCCTGCTTCAATGCAAATTATTGAGTCCATAGTCCTTTGAGTCTAAGTTCTTTGTGAAAACACCTTGAGGCTTGCATGCCTTAATGGCAAGTCCTCATGCTGACAAACAATGGGAATACATTAATGTCCCTTGTTCGTTATATCTTCTAGGTGACTCGACATCAGCAAATTCATTCGTACCTAGCAAGATGTGTTTGGGCATCTTGACTCTCATTGTCATCAATGGTGAGAGTTCTCGTGTTGACTAGTGGCATTCATTAATGGCCACTAAGCCAACAATTTCCTACTATGTTCGACATCAGAACATCTTTTCACATAGTAGGAATTGTGCCAATGAGTTTCGAAGACATGAAGACTATTATTTTCAGCATTTTGGAGCAGATTCAGCAAGTTTTAGTAGAAGCAATAAAAGTCATCTTATCTCTCTATCCATGACTCCTCTTGTTCAGCCACTTGAAGAAGAATATGATCAGAATTTTTCAGCCACCACACATACAACTCATCCATTCCAAAGGGTAAGTGAAGGTACGTCATTTTCTAACTTTTGACCATAAAATTCCATAAAAAGCTAGAATGATAATTGTTGGAAAAACATTTCTCTTCCTCATCTCATAAAATTGCCAATACCATCAGTTGGGGGGGGGAATACATTCATATTATGCATTCATATTCATATCTTGCCATGTCCATATCATATTCAGGAGCTCACATACTTCCAACATATATTAATTATTACATTGCTATTATGACCATACAATGGCTTTTGAAAAGTGCTTAAAGGATAAATTGGATACAAACAAAATCATGGTTGTCACACAAGAACCAACCATCATGCAATCCAATAAAGATATACTTTGCAACAATAATCAAAATATCATTATGCAAAGTTCAAAGATCAAAGTAGAAGGCAACAACAAAGAAAAAATGGTTGTAACACAAGAACCAACCATGTTGCAATTCAAGTGAAACACTTTGCAGAAACATGAAGTTATCAAATGATATCATGCAAAGTTAAGCCAAAGATCAAGGATCAAAAGAGTTAATGTAATATATATTGCATGAAGACATGCAATAGCTTCAGTTGGGGGGTATGTTGAGTCTTGAAAATGTCATTCATTTCCATTACACTTTCACTATTATGTCCATTATATCACCTCCATTTTACCTCCATTTCACTACTATGTCACCACATTCATCTCACTTTCATTATCATTGGGCCACCTTTATGTTTTTCCAATCTTTATTATTTCTAAGCCTTTTAAGTGAATTTGTGGTTAAACATTAGAAAATAATGTGCATATGCTTATACCTAACAAATGGGTTGAGATTGTTGACATGTGTAGGTTGAAAGGAGGCTTCTAGAAGACCCTTATGTGGCACTCTAAGGCCAAATTCGAATTTGGTTGGAAAGAATCATGGGATCATGAGGATATGTGTCACATCTCCTAATTGTATTGTAACTCTAAAAAGACATGTGGCTTATCAGTTCCTATTTTGATTAGGACTCTAGAGGTAGAGGGAGAGATTCATGGACTATCATTAATGAGATGGCTCTCATCCTTTTGTATAAATAGGAGATCTCTCTCCTTCATTTGTTAGCCTTTTAGTCTTTAGTCCCTTTTAGTCTTTTTAGTCCCTAGTTCTTCCTTGATGGCTTTTGAAAGCTTTGGAGAGCTTTGTTGTACTTTGCACTTTTGAAGAAATTGAATAAAGCTTTGATGTTCTCAACATGGAAGGAGATGTGAAGTAGATTTCATGGAGCATATTAGGATGTAAGGTAGAGTAGATTTCATTTTGTAAATATTGCTTTGTAGAATGTAAGGTAGATTATATTTTTCATTCATGCAATTTTTCATGCAAGTGTGTTTAATTTTGCTTTGATTTCATGACTAGTGGCATGTGTGATCATCTTGTCTATGTTGTTGACCTTTATTTTTCTATAGTTTGATTTTCATTAGTATCATTCCTTTAACTTGCACTTTACTTTCTGCTCTTAGATATCAAGTTGTTCATCTATTGATGGTTCTTTTTCCATAATCAAATAACTTTATTGGAGCCAAAATATCACTTAGTACAGCTTGGTTTAGTTTGCTTTAAGACTCACATTGCTGACTTGTTCATAACTGTTCTCACATGATAAATCTAGCTGAAAGGCAAAAAGGTTAAGAAAAGGTTAAAGTAGTGTGATTTGTCTCCTTTATGTAGTGTCACTTAGATTTCATATTTCATTTTCATTTTAAATCAGCAGCAGAGATACTGGGCCGATGTCATTAGTCCTTTATTTGATGTCTTTATTTTCCTTTAAGCATTTGATTTCATAGGTGGTAGGGGGCCCCTGCCTTGTATAGTTGTCATTTTATTTTTGCATTTTATTTCACCATGTATATTAGCTGTACATAAATTGCTTTCAAGTTGATTGTAGATTAGTGATGCACATAGCCTTTTAATGAACTAATGACGTGATAGAATCATCTTGTCCTTTTGCTGAAGTAGCAAGGATACTGGGTCTCATAGTCATTCTCTCATTATTTGATTATTGCATTTTATTTCGATTGAACTAGTTGCATTAAAACACTTTAGAAAAGCAACAAGAACAAAACCCCAAAAACAACATAAACTATAAAACAACGAAGTAAGAGAAAGGTTAACTAAGCACATATGGTGCACCACACTTCATCAGTTTACGATACCCGGATTGATAATTTATGTAGAGCAATTTAAGACATTAAATTGACTAGACAATGTTCCTCTGGTACATCACTTTCAAAATGCTCAATAAATATATTGACATCACCCAAGCCATCATTATAGGGTAACTTACGTACCTAAGTGGATACACAACATATCGATTTTGTAAGCCGATTACATCGTAGCGTAGAGACCTCATGCAACCGATTTTGCCAGCTTTCTAACTCTTCATCCGAGTCTGATTGGAAGAAGATGTCCTTATCCTAGATGATCCTTCCATATGTAGTAGGAATGATCCAATCTTCATTCCATGTAGTTAACTTATATATGTGCTCAATGTCATCATATTCATAATAATCAGGATTCGGTTCTGTGTACCGTGCACCTTCAGCTGGATCTAGTGGGACAATTAATCGAAGTTCATTTTTTTCAAAGACCATGCTTCACTTCTTTAAGTTGAGTATTTGATTCATGTCAAAATCCCAATCAATCCCGAGCAATTCTGGGTATGGATTATTATCATCGACAATCTCAATAACGTCAAAATCGGCCACTGCTCTTGCACCTTCAATATCTATGATTACTCCATGAAGGCGCCCCATTGGAATTACCTTTTGTTGATTCGGCATGCATTGTTGAATTGGTGACGATTTTAATTTAGGCTTTCCCATATGTTCCCAAGTCTATTTTGGTAGTACATTAGCATTGGAGCCCAAATCTAGGATTACCTGATCCATTTCAAAATCATCGGTCTGTGTAGTCGAACGCATCTCCCTATCAGTTCTTTTCTTTCTTTGGTTTACCTTATTAACTCTGCACTGTCCTGGTAACAACTTATCCTTGTTGTCATAGTTATCTATCAGCTCTTGTAGTCCCTCCACTGCCTTCTGATCATGTAGTAACTTCATACATGTCTGCAAAAATGATTTCAAAATAGTGGGATCTAACTATCGGGTTCTAGTAGCATCTTTAGGTTTCTCTTTTTGTGAGGTTATCAACATTGGGTTCTGAGATGTAGAAGCACCTGGACTCATAAAATTCTTTCTTGCCTCCGTGAATGTAACTTTTTCTTTATGCAAATCAAACCCAACATTCTTTTCACCATCTTTTTGGAACGATGACCCTGATTCTGACTCTTTGCCTTCAACCTTGTCTTCACTAGTGTCTACACCACTTCACATGACTATGTTGACACTGGGATCATATTTGTGTGGCTCGGATCTCATCATTTGAGTACTCTGTGTTGGCTACTGGGTCGTCTTATCCGCCATCTTTGCTATTAATATCGGGAAATCTTCTATAACATGATCAAATTGACGACAACACTGACATGACAGGTGCGTTGGATTTTGACAGTTGTGCGCAAAGTATCCTAGTTCTCCGTAGTTGTAATCAATTATCTGGCCCTGACCTCTTCCAGTTCCTCCTCCTCCTCCTCTTTTGGGTCCTTGAAATCCTCCTTGAGTTATAGGTGAGCCCTGGTTGTTCTACGCACGGTTTTCAACCTACATCCTATACAGTGGATGTATGTCCATCATTAGTTCATAGCTTTGACAAATCCTCTCGTCATGACCAACTGATTTTAAAAATTTACTAAAATGTTTCGTTGGACACTATATACAATTCTGCAACAGGGAGCAACTATCGGTTGAATGTTGTCCTGAAACTTGGCAAATACTACACCAGGTACTTGTGCCAATTCTTGATCAAGTGGAAGACTCTAGTTTTAGCGGGTTAGGACCTTCCGCAGCTATATAATCCCAGAATATAGGGCATTGATCCTTATGATGACCTTCAGCCTTACCTTTTGTGCACCACACTTCAAAATCTGTCTCTGACTTAACCTCCTTTCCCTTCTTCAGATCCTGCAACTTCATATGTAGGCTTTCTATTTTCACCTGGATCTGCTGAACTCCTACATTCGTATCCTGGATCAGCGAGGCTTCTAGCTTCATAATGATTTCTAATGCTTCGGTGTAAGATCCAATATTCTATCGAGATAACCTTAATCATAAGTGAGGTAATAGCGAAGCTATGTACTAGTCCCTATGTTGTTCATCTAAGATCTAAAGGTTATCTTGACTTACTAAGCACTTCAATAGCTTATCTATATCCCATGTAGATTCATTAACCCTTTGCTTAATTTCCTAAATAGCAGTCACACACTGAGATTTCGACTTTATTTTCCTAAATTCTGCGTTCAGCGCATCCTTCATATTAGACAATGAAGCAGTCGAGTGAGTCATGTTGTGTGTGGAGACTGATTATCTTCTTTATTCAGAGGTATCACCACATTGGACCCCAGTTCGTAATGTGGTGGAAACACTACCCGTAAAATGTACGCCGTGAGGGGGGTCCGGGGGGGCATTGATGATTATTTTGAGCCCCCGTGGTAGGGGATTGGGGGCAACCCCCGAAGCTAAAAATAGATGTAAAATTTCCTTGTAAAATTTTGTAATTTTGTAGTCAGTTTGGGTTGTTCATTAGGTAGAGATATGACGGTAGAAGTTATCTTTAATTTAGTGTTTTTTTTCCCTCGAAGGCAACCCCTCACTATATATGAGGGAATTGTATTACATCTATGTCGATCTGTATTCTAAGCGTGAAAGAGAGAGGAGATTGTGTGAGAGAGAAGAGGGAATTACAACGGATTTGTTGTAGGTTGTATCTCTTCATTTTGCTGGATAAGATAAAAGGAAGGACTGGCTATTTCTCCGTGGATGTAGCTCAAATTGGGTGAGCCACATATATGTATGTCTCTCTTGTTTTATGTGTTTTCTATGTTTATATTTATGCAATATATTTTATGTGTTCCATTACGCTATAATATATAATTTTCTAACAACTGGTATCAGAGCCGAAGGTCTATTTGGCTGAAAAACTCGGAGGAGAGAACGGTTCCTGGTTCGAGTGGGAGCAATGGCGGAAGATGGTAGGTTTAGCATCGAAAAATTTAATGGCCAAAACTACCAGCTGCAGAAGATGAAAATTGAATATTATATATATCAGAAAGATCTATACCTACCATTGAGTGGAAAGACATAGAAGTCGAGGAGTATGATAGACACAGAATGGGATATTCTCGACATAAAGGCACTTGGAACAATATGGTTGTGCTTAGCAATGTCGATAGCGTTTAATACTTCAATGGAAACGACAACAGAGGGTTTAATGTTGGCATTGGCCAAACTATATGAAAAAACCTCGGCCTCAAATAAGGTATTTTTTATGAAGCATTTATTTAATATGAAGATGTCAGAAGGTGGATTTGTTGATGATCATTTAAATGAATTTATTACAGTTACCAGTCAATTAAGTTCTGTAGGGGTAACTTTTGATGATGAAGTTAGGGCTTTGTTATTTCTATGCTCATTTCCAGAAAGTTTGAATGGTTTAGTTATGGCCATTAGCAACTCTGTCTCTGGATCTAGTACTTTAAAGTTTGATGATGTTGTTGATGCAATCCTTAGCGAGGAAATGTGATGGAAAAGCTTTGGTGAGACATTAGGTAATGCTTTGACTACAAAGACTAGGGGAAGAAAAATGGAAAGAGGAAAGAGCCTAGGATATCACAGTAAGTCAAGGAAAGACATATCCAAGTCTAGATCGGGGATAGTGTGCTGGAAATGTGGGAAGAAAGGACACCTGAAGAAAGATTGCAAGTCTAGGAAGGGAAAAGAAGGAGATGCGTAGCAAGAAAACAATCATGAAGCAAATGTGAAAGTTGATATGTTGCAAGATCCTTTGATTCTTTCATTAGAAATATTATTGATGCCTTGGTGGTAGATTTAGGGGCTTCATTCCATGCCACACCTGATAGGAAACATTTTTATGAATATGTTCAAGGATATTTTGGATAGGTTCGATTGGGTGATGATAAACCCTGTAAAACCATTGGAATGGGTATAGTTTTCATAAAACAACAGAATAGAAATCAATGGATGTTGAAGGAGGTAAGGCATGTTCCAGATTTGAAGAAAAATATTATTTCAATAGGGTAGTTGGGAGGTGAAGGCTGTGTAACTACTTTTACGTATAAAACCTAGAAGGTCACTAAAGGAGCCCTGGTAATAGCAAAATGAGAAAAGGTTGGTACATTGTATTTATGCAATGGTATTTCTAAGTCTGTTAATGCTTTAACCTCTATAAGAGAAGATACGTCATTGTGGCATCATAGTCTTGGACACATGAGTAAGAAGGGGATGCAGATTCTTCACTCAAGAAACTTTTTGTCAGGTTTGAAGCATGTAGATTTAAAATTTTGTGAAAATTGCATTTACGGAAAATAGAAGAGAGTCAAATTCCTCAGAGTTGGGAAAGAAAATAAGAGAAAAAAAATTAATCTTGTGCATACAGATGTATGGGGACCTGCTCAGGTATCATCTCTCAGTGGCTCTCGTTATTATGTTACTTTTATTGATGTTGCAACCAGGAAAACCTCGATTTATTGTATTCAAAATAAATCAAATGTATTTGATACTTTCAAGAAATGGAAATCTTTGGTTGAAAATGAGACAGGAAAAAGGTTGAAGTGTCTCAAATCAGACACTGGAGGTGAATATTGCAGCAAAGATTTTGATAGGTACTCTTTAGAGAATGGATTTCGCAGAGAGAAGACAGTTCCAGGAACACCACAAGAAAATGGTGTGTCAGAAGATGAACAAGACAATCATGGAGCATGCAAGGTGCATGAGATTGCATGTAGGATTGCCTTTATAATTTTGGGCAGATGCTATAGATATTGTTGTTTATCTAATAAATAGAGGGCCTTAAAGTTCCTTTGATGGTGGCATTCCAGAGGAGGGATGGATAGGTTAAAAGGTAAACTTCTCATTTTTAAAGACTTTTGGTTGTGAAGCCTTTGTCCACATTAATAAAGAAAATAGAACAAAGCTTGAGGCAAAATCAAATAAATGTACCTTTATTGGATATGGTGTTAATGATTTTGGTTATCGCTTTTATGATTATGAAAAACAAAAAATCATTAGAAGCAAAGATGTCATATTCAATGAAAAGGTTGTGTATAAGGATCGAATGCAGGAAAAGAAACTGGAAAAAGAAAATAGAGACTACACTGTGCTGGATGAGATCACAGAAAAAGTGAAGGTGCCTAAAAATCATAATAATCAGCAACCATAACAACAAAAGCAACCACAACAGTAACAAGCACCTCAAATACCTGAAATTGGTGTTAGAAGATCTACCAGGATAAGTAGACCCCCTAAACGATACTCTCATTCATTATATTATGTATTGTTGACTGATTATGGTGAACCAAAATGTTATGAAGAAGCAGTGCAGGTAGAAACCAGGAAGAAGTGGGAGCATGCCATGAAAGAAGAGATGGACTCCTTAGCACAAAACCAAAATTGGGACTTAGTCAGGTTTCTTGCAGGTAAAATAGCATTGCATAATAAATGGGTTTACAGGTTGAAGGAAGAAGATGGAGGTATAAAAGGGTATAAAGATATACTTGTGGTGAAGGGGTTTGCACAGAAAAAGGGTATAGACTTTGATGAGATATTTCTCATGTTGTCAAAATGACTTCAATTAGAACTATATTAAGTCTAGTAGCAACTAAAGATTTGCATCTTGAGCAGTTAGATGTAAATACAGCCTTTATCCATGGGGATTTGGAGGAAGAGATATATATGCAGCAGCCACAAGGATATGAGATAAAAGGGAAGGAGAAACTAGTGTGCAAGTTGAAGAAGAGATTTTATGGATTAAAACAGGCTCCAAGGCAGTGGTATCTAAAATTTGACAGGTTTATGTCTAAACAAGGTTATACTAGATGCCACTCTGATCATTGTGTTTATCTCAAAAGGCAAAATGATGGCAGCTATATTATATTGTTATTATATGTAGATGACATTCTTGTTGAGGGTTATAACATGTAGGAAATAAATGTACTCAAAAGAAAATTAGCAAACTCATTTGCAATGAAGGATTTGGGTGCTGCAAAACAAATCCTTGGTATGCAAATAACTAGAGACAGGAAGAATCAAAAATTGACATTGTCTTAGAGTGAGTACATAGAAAAGGTGTTGAAAATATTTAATATGAAGAATGCAAAACCAGTTAGTATACCTTTGGCTAGCCATTTCAAACTAAGTAAGGAGGTGTGTCCCAAGGCTCAGGAAGAAATGGATTATATGTCTAAAGTTCCATATGCATCAACAATTGGAAGCTTAATGTATGCAATGGTATGCACAAGGCCTGATATTTCACATGCAGTGGGAGTTGTAAGTGGGTACTTGAGAAAACCAGGAAAATAACATTGGAAGGTGGTGAAGTGGATTCTCACGTATTTTAGAGGTACCACAAATCAAGCATCATGCTTTGGTGGCTCAAACATTGCTCTATAGGGATATGTTGATGCAGATATGGCAGGTGATAGAGATAACAGGAGGAGCACGACATGGTATGTGTTTACTGTAGGTGGAACAGATGTCAGTTAGGTTTCAAAAATGCAAAGTGTTATTGCACTGTCAACAACAGAAGCAGAGTATGTTGCTGCTATAGAGGCTACTAAAGAAATTATTTGATTACAAAGGTTTCTGGATGAATTGGGCAAGACACAAGAGTTGGGCAGGTTATACAGTGACAACCAGAGTGCCATATATATTGCAAATAACTTTGCATTTCATTCCAAGACTAAACATATACAACTCAAATACCATTTCATATGGTCAGTGTTGGAAGATGGACAATTAAAGCTAGAAAAGATACACACTAGCCAAAATCCTACAGATATGTTAACAAAATTTGTAACCAGGGAGAAACTGACGTTCTAATCAGTTTCAATTGGTCTTCAAGTATGATGAAGAAGATGAGAAACAGCCAGATCCAAAGTGGAGACATTGTCCATTAAATGAAGCAGCAGTGCAGTTGTTATAATCTGTCTCCAAGTGGGAGATTGTTGGGTGTGGAGCCTAATTATCTTCTTTATTTAGAGATATCGCCGCATTGGACCCCAATTCGTAATGTCGCGGAAACACCACCCACAAAATGTACACCACTAGGGGGTTCCAGGGGGCATGACGACGATTATTTGCAGCCCCCCTTGGTGAAGGATCAAGGGTAGCGCCCCCGAAGCTAAAAATAGATGTAAAATTTCCTTGTAAAATGTTGTAATTTCGTAGTTAATTTGGGCCATTCATTAGGCGGAGATATGATGGTAGAAGTTGTGTTTAATTTAGGGTTTTTTTACCTAGAAGGCAACCCCACGCTATATATGATGGAATTGTATTGCGTTTATGTAAATCTGCATTATGAGCATGAAAGAGAGAGGAGATTGTGTGAGAGAGAAGAAGAAATTACAACGGATCTGCTATTGGTTGTATCTCTTCATTTTGCTCGATAATATAAAAGGAAGGATTGGATGTTTCTCCATAGACGTAGCCCAAATTGGGTGAACCACATATATATGTGTCTCTCTTATTTTATGCGTTTTCTGTGTTTATATTTCTGCAATATATTTTATGTGTTCCATTTCTTTGTAATAAATAATTTTCTAAAAGTCATGATGTATTTGTTATACCAGGTAAGCGCCCTATCATGTAGTGTTCTAACTAGCTGCACTTTCTTCATATCATCATCATTGATCTGTTGTGCTTTCCACACAGCTTATGCGTCAAACCAAAACTGTTCAGGATACTCTGATCCCTGACCCCTAAATATAGGTATTTTTATTGTATTTTCCATACTGAATAGCGGAAGTTGAGGTAGAGGTGGAGGTATAGGTGTATGAGGTGATGGTGAAGGTGGAGGTGGAGTGGTTGGATGTGGAATTCTAGAAGAACCCTGACCTATAGTTTTTGCTACACCTTTGGGTGTACTAGGGCTACTTCATTCTTCTTCACTTTTAGACTCTCCCAATAAGGGATTGTATTCACTTTCGACAAATTTGTCTTGATCTACTCTGAATCACTTTCCACTTCGCGTAGATCTAGTCAGACTCCTCTTAAAGATAAAGGTAAGGCATAATCCTCTTTTCACACAAAAGCATTTTAATCCAGGTTTTTAGCGATTTCAGCTACTTACCTCTTGAACCCTTGAAGAATCATAATTCGGCTTCACTATAGGACACAGATGTATCTATTGCAAATCCAGTGATGAAACCACCCATGATACTATCAATCTAGTAATCAACAACTCTCGCAAGCTTATAATCAGATATTTGAAGACATCTAACTAATTTTGGAGTCTACAGAGAAGGATCGTTGCGCTTATGAGTAGGTTTGCTATCTGCTAATTTTGACAGCCACTCATACAATTCGCAAGGGAATAAAGAAAAGAAAACTTCATGTACTTCTTCGTATAGATACCTTTTTAACCACTTTTCTTTTGATAAGTGTGAATTTGTATTCTCCTAGCCTACAAACTCACGTAGATTCCAATATATCCACTTTTTTATTTCCTTCTTAGTCGGTATCCACTTATACCATATCACACATCCCTCAGATAGATCCCTGTCTCGACAAAAAAAACATTTGTTGGCTTGAGGGGGCTTGGACCCAAGTTCAAAGTTATTTGTGCTAACCAACAAAACCCTACACTACCAGGCCTTTCAGCAACAATCCGCGTAGCGCAGACTACAGTCTCACTTGAGGCAGTATTAGGGGACGCTAGAACCAAGCTTTTTCATTCAGAACGCTATGTGATGTGGTTTAAGGTGATTTCTATAGTTTTAGTTCTTATCTGACCTTCGTGAACCCTTATTCATGAAACTAGAATGATTTTCAGTTAAAGAGAGTTATAAGCTTCGCTAACCATCTAATCATGCATAAAATAGCATCTAACAATTGATCTGGATCTTTGTGGAGTAATTAAGATAAAATACAGGTAAATATCATTCAGTTGCGTGTAAATACAAAAAATACACAAGCACATAAAACAATGCAGAATTGCTTCAAATATCTTTTTATTACTTCATATCCTTCCTTTACAGCTTTTCTAGACCCTATGCACACCGCTGCAGAGGCCCACGCACTTAGTTGTGGACTTACCAAGGTCTCTGTGCACTCAGCTGTAGGAGCCTTCCCCTTCGCCCAAAACACAAAAATATCTATAATTATAGACCCAAAATCATATCATAACATTCGTTAACTGATTGATTTCCTTAGATTTTCTAAGACGTCAGTTAATATATCCTTTACCCTTACAATACCATGATCCACAAACCATGGGCAGATCTCAAAACAATACCAAAATATAATGGGTTTCACCTTCCTAAAACCCCTTGACTCCTATTTGACCTACGCTACTCGTGCTCCTCTCCTCAAAATGCGGAGGCTTACAATATCTTATCAAAATTGACCCAGGGGACCTAGTCCCAATGGAACTGTTTGTTGGCTTGAGGGGGAAAAAAACCATTTGTTGGCTTAAGTGGGCAATGAAACAATTTTTTGGCTTGAGGGGGCTTGGACCCAAGTTTGAAGTTAGTTGTTGTTGGGAAAGGGTCCCCTAAGGTCAATTTTGGGGCAAAATCCCAAGTTTTGGGGCAGAAAGCCCAAGTTTTGTTGTATAAAGTGTAAAGTATCCACAAAGTATGGTCGCGGAGCACATAGATAGTAAAGTGTCATAAAGGGTTTTAGCCTTCTTTTATGTAAGTTGTGTCAACTTTAGTAGATCTACCCATGGTCCGCGGACCATGGGATTATATAAAAAGGAGAGTATTAGAGAGTTTAAGAGGATAGATATCAATGAAGATGAATGTAATGGCTCAATAGAAGGAATAGTGAAGAAGTCTTAGAGTAGAAGAGAGGTTCTGTAGCTGTGTGCACAAAGACATAGAGTAAAGTCTGCAGCTGAGTGTGTAGACCCCTGTAGCTATGTGCGCAAGGAAGGCTTGAGTCTGTAAGAAGAACTGAGGTATTAATAAATAGATTATTATATCAATTCATGTGTTGTAGCTATTTAGTTTTTTTATGAATGAATGTTATGATGAATGATGGGTTTATGAATTAATACTGCATTGATGTACGATTTTTCCTAATTTATATTATCATATGAAAGCAAGTAATAATAACTGTTTACGTGAAGAATATCTTGCTTAATGTTAAAATTATTGAAAACTTAAGACGATCTAGGTAAATACAGAGTTAGGAGTAATCACAAAGGTGTGTAAGTGGTTGATTCACCTGTTCAGGGTCCACAAAAGACAATCGTAGACCTTCACGGAGGTATAGAATCTGATTAAGGGAAGTTATATCGATAATACCTAAGGGCTTATCGATCTGCGTGAATGTAGGTTTAGGGCATCAAACAACATCACACTCATCTATGGGTGTGGAAACTTAGTTCTAGCATCCCCCCATACTACTTCGGGTGAGACTTCAGTCCACACTTCGCGGGTTGATGCCGAAAGGTCCAGTAGTGTAGGGATTTGTTTGGCAAACTTAACTCTGAACCTGGGTCAGGACCCACTAAGCCAGCAAATGGTCCCGTGATGTTGTTTTATGCCCTAAACCTATCTTCACATAGATCAATAAGCCTTTAGGGCTTACCGATATAACTTCCCTTAATCAGATCTATACCTCCGCGAAGGTCTACGACTTTCTTTCATGGACCCTGAATAGGTGAATCAACCACTTACGCGCCTCTGTGATTACTCCTAACTCCGTATTTACCTAGATCAGCTTAAGTGTTCAATAAATTTAACATACAACAAGATATTATTCGCATAGACAGTTACTATTACTTGCGTTCATATGATAATATAAATCAGGGAAAATCACGCATCAATGCAATACTAATTCATAAACCCATCATTCATCATAACAAAAATAAATAGCCAAAACATGGGAATTGCTGGAATAATCTCTTTATTAATACTTCACTTCTTCTTATAGACTCAAGCCTTCCTTGCGCACTCAGTTGCAGGGGTCCGCGCACTCAGTTGCAGACTCTACTCTAGACCTCTATGCACACAGCTACAGAGCCTCTCTTCTACTCTAAGACTTATTCTCTCTTCCTTCTATTTACCCATTACATTCATCTTCATTGATATATATCCTATCTTAGACTCTCTAAGACTCTCCTTTTTATACAATCCCATGGTCCGCGGACCATGGCTATATCTACTAAATCCGACACAACTTACATAAAAGAAGGGTAAAACCCTTTATGACACTTTACTATCTACGCACTCCACGACCACAACTTGCGGAGACTTTACATTCTTTACAATGAAACTTGGGCTTTTTGCCCCAAAATTGACCCTAGGGGACCCTGTCCCAACAGGCCCCCAACACAACTATCATGACTTGACCCCGAGTCACTCGGCTAGCATGAAGATCTTACTATGGAGACCTCCCAACTCTACTTGTTCACTATCGGTCTCTCGCCCATATTTAGCTATGGACATAATTTACCACCCAATTAGGGTTTCATTCCCAAACAACCCAAATCACAAAAAATGCCTCATGATGTGACCTCAGCTCATGCGAGAACACCCACTAAGTTTAAGAATATAATTAAGCGGAGGAAACTAAAATTACAAAGATTCCCCTAGTAGCGGCGAGCGAACCAGGAAGAGCCCAACAAGAAAATCACGCAGAAACGTCACCTAAATTATAGTCTGTAGAAGCATCCTTAACAGTGTACCTAGGCCAAGTCCCTTGGAAGGTGGCACTTGAGAGGGTGACAGCCCCATCAGTCCAGGACCTTGCCACATCACGAGGCGTTGTCGGTGAGTCAGGTTGTTTGGGAATGCAGCCATAATTGGGTAGTAAATTCCGTCCAAGACTAAATACAGGCGAGAGACCAATAGCGAACAAGTACCACGAGGGAAATATGAAAAGGACTTTGAAAAGAGAGTTAAAGAGTGCTTGAAATTTCCAGGACCAGGATCTGAATAAAGAGATGTGTGATGTTGTTATGAAACCAGCTCACAAAAAGATAGAAAAGAGAGATCCACGCCTTAGAATTCAGCCTCTTCGAGGGGGCAACCTCCTTTACATTACATAAATGAACAATTCTTGGATGATACAAATGACAAAACCTCCTTTCTATATATAGGAGTCTAAGGAGTCACAATATAATCCAGCCGACCTAACAATAATAATATAAAGCCACAAAAATAACAATAGAGGGATTCTATGGGGCACAGAAATAACAATATGGGGGTAATAGGGGCACAACAATATAAATAGGGGGTATAACTACAATAGTAATGGGGTAATCACTAGTATTATAGGGACCCAACATGCCCCTCTCCTTCAAAAAAGTGTTGTCCTCAACGCTTGAGCAGTTCTGGATACTTCTGCATAAAATTCTCATCCTCCCATGTGGAATCTTCAGCGGATAAGTTCTTCCACTTGATAAGATACTCTGAAATTGATCGATTTCGTAGCTGTCGAGTTCTTGTTTCTGTGATTGCTTCCGGTTCCAATATAATTTTTCCTTCCTCGTCAAGTTCTGGCAATATTGTTTGAATTGGGAGCTTGTCACCTATAACCTTCTTTAAACATGAAACATGGAAAACTGGGTGCAATCGAGAAGCTGCAGGAAGCTCCAATTTGTATGCCATAGTACCAATCTTTTCCAACACCTTGTACGGACCATAATACTTTGGTGATAATTTATTATCCTTCTTAGCTTGCTTTAGGGACATTTGCTTATATGGTTGTAGCCGTAGGAATACCCAATCACCTACATCAAAACTTCTTTCACTGCGATGTTGATCTGCCTGTTGTTTCATTCTATTTTGTGCCAACACGAGGTTATCCTTTAAGAGTTGGAGGACTTGTTGTTGATGTTCGATGTGATGTTCCACTGCCTGAACCTTAGAATTTTCTCTTAAATATGATGTGATGGATGGTGGTTGATACCCATAAAGTGCCATAAATGGGGTCATTTTTGTTGTTGTATGGAAGGAAGTGTTATACCACCATTCAGCCAGAGGCAACCATTTGACCCATTGTGTCTGTTTATCAGATACAAAGCAACGAAGATATCCTTCCAAACATTTGTTTACTATCTCAGTTTGCCCATCAGATTGAGGATGATAAGATGAGCTATGAGCTAACTGAGTACCAAGACAAGAAAATAATTATGTCCAAAAATTTCCAGTGAAAATGGGATCTCTGTCACTTACAATAATCTTTGGGTTTCCATGTAGCTTTTGAACTGTTTCCATAAATGCAGTAGAAACTGTACTGGCTTTAAATGGATGTGATAATGCACAAAAGTGTGCATACTTGGTAAGTCTTTCAACTACCACCATGATGACACTCTTTCCCTCAGACTTGGGTAAACCTGTGATAAAATCCATTGAAACCTCCTCCCAACGTTGGCTTGGAATGGATAAAGGTTGTAATAGACCTGGTGTCTTAATTGTTTCAACTTTATTTTGCTGGCAAACCAAACATTCCGCCACAAACTTTTGAATATCTGATTTAAGGCCATCCCAAAAAAATTCCTTCTTAACCCTGTGGTAATTTTTTAAAAATCCTGAGTGCCCTCCTAAGGGAGAAGTGTGCAATTCCATAAGAATCTTTTGTTTTAGCTGGGAATTCTTACAGAGGTATAAGCGATCTTTGTACCATAACGAATCATTTTTCCAGCTAAATGTATCAGAAGTACTGGAATCTTGTTGTAGCTTTTGAATAAGTGCCCACACTTCTTCGTCATTCTTCCATTCCTCCCTTGCTTCGTTTATCCAATCTGGTTGGATAATAGAAATGGCACACAACAATGCTTCCACATCCTCATCCTTTCTTGAGAGTGCATCTGCCACCACATTTTGCTTCCCTTTTTTGTAGATGATTTCAAAGTCATAACCCAACATCTTTGTGACCCACTTTTGTTGCTCTTCAGAGGATAATCTTTGTTCTAAAAAGTATTTAAGGCTATCATGATCTGTTTTTACCTTGAAGTGTCTTCCCATTAGGTAGGGTCGCCATTTCTTAAGTGCATGGAGTATTGCCAACATTTCCTTCTCATAAATAGCTTTGTTTAAAAACTTTCCCTTGATTGGACGACTTTCAAAAGCAATGGGTCTTTCATCTTGCATTAGAACAGCACCAATTCCATTTCCTGAAGCATCACATTCCACAATAAAGGTTTTTGTGAAGTCCGGCGTAGCTAAGACCGGTGCTTGGCACATTGCCTCTTTAAGATGTTCAAAGGCCTTTGTTGCTTCTGAAGTCCATGAAAATGAATCTTTCTTCAATAATGTTGTTAGAGGTTCTGCTATTCTCCCATAATTCTTAACAAACTTGCGATAATACCCTGTCAACCCAAGAAATCCTCGCAGATGCTTTATGGATGTGGGGATTTTCCATTCCTTAATGGCTTTAATTTTGCTAGGGTCTACCTTAACTCCTTCATGAGATACAATATGACCCAAATATTCCACCTCCTGGACTCCAAAGAAACATTTGGATCTTTTTGCATATAATTGTTTCTCCTCCAATAGTTGTAACACCCTATCAACATGTTCAACATGATCCTTCCAAGACTTGCTGTAGATTAGTATATCATCAAAAAATACTAACACAAATTTTCTAAGGAATGGTTTGAAAATTGAATTCATCAAACCTTGAAATGTTGAAGGTGCATTGGTAAGGCCAAAAGGCATGACCAAAAATTCATAATGACCCTCATGAGTTCTAAATGCTGTTTTCGGAATGTCTTCAATCTTCATTCTAATTTGATGATATCCCGAACGAAGATCCAACTTGGTGAAGTAAATTGATCCATGCAGTTCATCCAGTAATTCATCAATAACAGGAATGGGGAACTTATCTTTAATAGTGAGCTTGTTGACAAAACCTCCTTTCTATATATAGGAGTCTAAGGAGTCACAATATAATCCAGCCGACCTAACAATAATAATATAAAGCCACAAAAGTAACAATAGAGGGATTCTATGGGGCACAGAAATAACAATATGGGGGTAATAGGGGCACAACAATATAAATAGGGGGTATAAATACAATAGTAATGGGGTAATCACTAGTATTATAGGGACCCAACAGATGTTGCATCACTAGAATCCAACAACGAAAGAAATTGACAAGTGGTTTGTTATAGCTCCAAATCTCACTCTTGATATTTGTGATGCTACATTTATGGCCTAGGGCAACCCCTCCTTCCAGACTTGGTCCAAATACTTAAAAAAAAATGTTTTACTCCCTGTACGTGACATTTCCCTGAGCTAAACGCATGTGTACATGGGTCTGTGTATACCCAACCTGCGTATATGTCTTAAAACACTTGAAAAAAAAAAATCTCCTTAATTTCGTGTGGATATCATGGGTTTTACCTGTTGATTACCTATTAGTGCCCGTGTCCCAACTGTTCCCAATGAATTCCCAGCTAAAAAACTACTTTGGGAGAAGTATAAAAAGGCTTAAATGGGAAGGCCTTAAGGAGGAGAGAAGAGAGAGAATTACTCTGCTGAGATTATCCCTAATCAAGTCTGAAGATCCCTGTGCTTCCAACACTTCCCACACTACAAGAAACCCTTGTTTCCTTGAGTTATGATGTCATTTCAGTAGTTTAGATATCCTTGTGTGAGTCATGGAAGGAGCCTTTTGAAGACTTGGGATTGGACAGACCCGGAGGAAGGTTCCGCTTGGAGCCAGCAAGAGGAAGATTCAGGTGATATCATTCCTTGCTTTGTTTTAATTATCTACAATAAAGAAACATTTGTATTGTTCCCGAAATCAATCTTCTTTATGAATATGATGTTATTGTTATGGTTTACATATGAATAATTGTTTCAGCATATAATTAACCATCTTTCAATAGGTTATGAAGTTGATTGCTATATGATACTTTGTCCATATATTGTTATGCTTCTTTGAATTGGCTGTTTTGTAGGTTCAAGGATTGAGAGGAACTCCAAGAGGGTTTGGACCCTGGCTGGATCTACCAGAACGAAGGACCCCCAAGTGCACCTCTGTTCATGTAGTTTTCTTATTTAAGTATCATGGCTGTGTGAAATGCTTGTTTTTTACTGTAGATAACCCCCGCTTTGTTAGGGTGTTGACCCAAAACCCTAGGGGACTTTGTCCCTCAACATGGTTGGATATAAAGATCAATGAATTTGTGGTGCAAGAAAACATAAATCCACAATTGACGAAAGAGCAGTGGCTGGATTGGTATCTGTACACAGAGATACAAGAAATTTTCTTTTGTTCCTTCCCAGTCGAACTATACAAGTGGATCGCTAAATTGGCAGACAGTTAAAGAAGGTGGAGGCTTGATGGTCCAATAGTGTGGACCCCAGAGTTAGTACAGAGATTGGAATCATCTGAAGATAAGATCATGTGTGCTGTCAATCATTGGCTTGATCATATCATAGGAGGATTTGTGACAAAATTCGTGGTCGATACTTCGGCCAACTACAGTGAAGCAGAGACACACTTCTTCAAGGGACCATGAGGTAAGTATTTAAGATCTTTGAATACTTGGATTAAAATGCTCTTGTGTGGAAAGGGTGCTATGAAATTACCTTGATGATTGGAGCTACACAAAGTGGAAAGTTATTCAGGGATAGATGGATAAAGAAAATAGAAATCCATGATTGATGAAAGAACAGTGGTTGGACAAGTATTTGTACACAGAGATACAAGAAATTTTCTCATGTTCCTTCCCAGTCAAACTATACGAGTGGATCGCTAAATTGGCAGACGGCCAGGGAAGGTGGACGCTTGACGATCCAATAGTGTGGACCCTAGAGTTAGTACGGAGATTGGAAGCCTCTGAAGATAAGATCGCATGTGTTGTCGATCACTGGCTTGATCATATCATAGGAGGACTTGTGACAAAATTTGAAGTTGATACTTCGATCAGCTACAGTGAAGCAGAGCGACACTTCTTCAAGGGACCACGAGGTAAGTATTTAAGATCTTTAAATACTTGGATTAAAATTCTCTTGTGTGAAAAGCGAGCTATGCAATTACCTTGACGATTGGAGCTACACGAAGTGGAAATTTATTCATGGATAGAGGGATAACAAGCCTTGAATATATCCCGTTGATTGAACCTCCTCTGAGTGACAACAAAGGAGCAACACAGGCTTCACCACAAAGCGTTGTCCAGTTAACAAGGGAAGGGTTCCTACGAATACCCCATCTACCCACACCACCTCCATCTTCACCTCCATAGCATACACCTTTGCCCACACCTCCACCACCTCCACCATCGTTCAATATGGTGAATGCAATGAAGTTTCCCATTTTCAAGGGCTTGGGAATGCGGGCCCAGACCAGTTTTGGTTCATTACGAAGGCCGTGTGGACAACCCAGAATATTACAAATGATCAGATGAAGAAAGTAATGTTGGTTACTAATTTACAGGATCGCACGCTAACGTGGTACATAAGTATTGCATCGATAACTCGACGGATGCATTGGCAGACATTCAGACTACGCTGAATAAGGAATTCAGTAGGCCCAAGTCGAAGCGCAATCAATCATTAGATTCAAGGAAATCATGATGAGGCTTGGAAAAACACCTTGGGAGCTAGATCATAGATTGAAATGCCAAATCCACAAATCTAACATGAATCTTACGGATGGGTAGCGTTGTGAATGGTTTGTGGCTTCGCTCTTGCCTCATTTAAGGGTTGCTTTATCATAGAAAAAGATTGAGACCTAGGCGGAAGCCATGGAAATTGCAATGAGACTACATAAAATGCAAATTCCATGTGCTTGTTTGGAAGTGCATCAGATCCACGTGGAGTTGCAAAATCTTTTCCTAGAGTTCCAAAGTCTGAAGAAAGATAGAGCGACTTAGCCAAAGGTGCGCGAAGAAGTTTGGTGCCTAAAGTGTAAAAGCCAGTGGCATGATAAAGATCACTCCCATGACTTTACGAATTACATCCCAGGAGGAGGGCCAATGCCTTTGAGGCTGGAAGCTCAAGCTAGGCCAAGTACAGGGCCCGCGCTATGGTGCACTTTCTATCAGGTAGCTACAGAAAATTGTGCAAACACCGCAAAAGCTCTTCTGCAACTTCTGTAAATCGGTGGGTCACGATGAGCGCAATTTCCATAGCTATGAGTTAATGATGGAGAGAGTGCCTGCATATCAAATGTAGATAGAGACTCAGCCTTCGGATCAATGCATTGGGGGAGTGCGAGGAGGATATCAGGGGCGTGGATGAGGCCGAGGTGGAGGAGGACCCATGAGAGGTCGTGGACAAGTTATTTGCTACAATTGTGGAGTGCCAGGACACTACACGTGAGAATGTACAAACCCGACGTGTCTATCATGTCAATACTGTACTCAGTTTTGCCACACAATAGAAGACTACCCTGTATTAATAGCTACGATGCGGGAAAAGGGATGCAACCTCAACAACCTACCCAGAACCTGCAGATGATGAGGGTTGAACCCTGCGAAGAGGATCCTAATGTAAATATCGTGTTGTGAAGTGGGATGATGACCGGTGAGGATAAGGGAAAGCAACCTAAAGAGAGTGAATGGGTCCACAAGGCTCCAAAAAAAGAAGTTGGGTTTGATATGTAGCGCGTGAAAGAAACTTTCATGGAAGCAAAGAAAAGCTTCACTGAGGCCTCTACCTGAAGAATCTAAGATAAGTTGTCTGAAGAAATGGACCCCTCCATGCTTACTACACTCTTGGATACCTGTATGAAGTTGCTACATGACACCAAGGCCGTGAAAGGGCTATAGGAGTTGATAAATAAGTTTGTCAGAAAAGATAATGCTCTTGAAGGTCCGCGTGTAGTCAGAAAAATTGGTAAGCATAAGGCAAGAATAGGGCGCGAGATGAGACTCAATGTGAAAATAGGGGAGGATGAAATGGATCAAGTTATTCTGGATTTGGGGTCAGATGCGAATGTATTACCTAAACAGACATGGGAATGAATGCGGAGACCTACGCTGCAGTGGTATCCAATTCAATTGAGGATGGAAAAATAACATAATATTATCCCCATGGGAATATTGTAGGGAGTGACAATAGATATTGAAGGCGCGAGCGCGTTGGCTGATTTCAAGGTGTATAGATTTTCGATGACAAAAATCCTTACCCTACGCTCCTTGGCATCAATTGGTCTATTGACATGAATGGGGTGATCAATTTGAAGAAGCGGACGATGTCGCTTGAAAGGAAGTCAGTCTGTGTAGTAGTACCTTTGGACCCTACAAAGGAACCACATTATACTAAACTGGTCTGCAATTATGAAAGTGATGATGATTTGGACCAGATCTACAAAATAACAGCACAAGAAAAATATTGGGTGAATCTGATAGCAGATGGACGCAGTGCATGCGACCACGAAAGTTCATGTACATCAAATTCAGATGCAAAGCTGGAGCACTAGTAGAATAGGTTTCATGAAGTATCTACGCTACGTTGTAACATGATGACTAAATATATGCGATGTGTCTCATCGGAGGTAAGGAGTTTGCCTTATTATGATGGTCTAACTGACATAGATAAATTTTTGGATGCATTTGAAAGGGAAGTACCAGAGAAGCATCACTTCCAAGCACTGGAAGTGGCACTGAGCGCTACGCCTGCAAGATGGTGGGGTACACATAAAGACAGTTTTGATGGATGACACAAGTACAAAAAAATGATGAGGTTGCAGTTTGGTCACCCAAAAGTGTGACTAACAAAGAAATATGATGGGAGGTGTGATCCGTGCAATCACTTAGCAAAATGGACTGACATTTATGGAGCAGAGTTGCAACCAGAATGGGTGCATTTGTTTTATCATACTGTGGATGTAATACCAATGAATTGGTACCTGGAAACAGAGCTCTGCCACAGCATGGACGAATGGGATATTTTGTGACAGGGATTCTTGATGATATTTAGCTTTTAGGATGGATTCGAGTGTGTTAAGGAAGCGTTGTAGGAGGTCAAGGTAGTGATCTTCAGAATACCTTAGTATCCCTTGGATTTGATTCAACTAGATTGGACCACCCAGCTACGCCATACGCTGGAGTGCTACAATGTGATTAATGAAGAAGAAGAGGAGGATCTAAGGAACATTAATATCCTAGAGGCAGAAGGTCACCGCAAAGTTGAGGGGCCACAAATGAAGAATCCAGATATCACCGCGCCATTGAAAACTAGAAGAGTGAAAATTGGCACAGAAGCAGAGCCTAAGTTTCCGAAGATAGGGGACTACTAGGATGATGCTATGCTAGATAAAGTCGCTGAGTTCCTCCGCGAATATCAAGAATCGTTTCCCACAAAGTTTTTAGACTTAAAAGGCATCATAGGCGATTTAGGAGTAATGAAAATAACTTTGAAACCAAATGCGAAGCCTGTTAAACAGAGGCCATATCGCCTTAATCCCAAGTACAAGGAAAAGGTTCATCTTGAGTTGGACAAGATTATTGCAGTAGTTATTATTGAACCAGTCGAGGAATATGATTGGGTGAGTGTTGGCTTGTAGGGGCTTGACACAGGTTTTGAGTTAGATAGCCAAACAAATCCCTGTACTACTGGCCCTTTCGGCAACAGTCCACAGAGCGCGGATTGAGGTCTCACCTGAAGCAGTATGGGAGGATGCTGGAACCAAGTTTCCACACCCTTGAGATGTCTGAGGGGTCAATTTAGTCCAACGGTGAACACCTTCGCACAGGGTGCTTCATGCACTCTCCTATCCGATGAGGCCTTCGCACCCTTATTATACTCACCCTCGCACAGCCCTAACCAAGGTCTATGGGGCTTTTGCACTGGTGGAGCAGCGATCTGCACTTTTTCCCCAAGTCACACTGTGGATCTTACCTATCCTCTTATGATTGTTAGTTATCTTCGCGTACATAGATGCTCTATATTATATTTACTTGTTTAACACATTCATATAAGTTTGCGCAGTAATTAGGCAGTAAACTTACAATTCATACCCAATATACTTCAATGCATAAAACAGGAAAAGATACACAGAAATATGGTAAAACTTCTTCTTTATTAATGATTTCAACTGGTTACAGACTCAACCTGCCCTGCACACTCAGCTGCAGGGGTCCGCGCACTCAGTTGCGGACTACTAGGCCTCTGCACACTCAGCTACAAAGCCTTCTCCTACTCTACAACCCAAAGACACGACTTATACTTCGACTCAATGCTTCATTGATTCCTTAGATTCATTGATCCATCCTACTTTCTACACTTACAACCTCGCTCTGTTTATACTATCCCATGGTCCGCAGACCATTGGTAGATCTTTCAAACCAACATTACTTTACAAAAACAAGGGTGGACAACCCTATCACTCTATTATGACTTCATGCTCTGCACCCACAAATCACGGAGTCTTTACAATGGACTTCGTCAAAACTTAGGCTGTAAGCCCCAAAACATGCCTCTGGGGGGATCCCATGCCCAACAGGCACCCAACACAAACATCATGACTCGCCCTCGAGTCACTCTATTGATATGGAGATCTTCACGTGGAGACCCTCCAACTCTGCTTAGACGGCAGCAAGGTCGACAACACACTGAGCACCTACTTGCTAAATCTCCTGTACTCATTGTTCCAAGACCACAGTGTCAAAACTGCTTCCCTAGATTTGGTCCTGCGTCCCCTGCATCTGCACGATCTTGCCTTCAATTGTTGTTGTGACTATGAAGGCCTCATCGATCCAAGGCTAAATGTGCACCTTCAAAACTGCTTCTCTGTGTCGCGTTGCATCTACCTTCTCTTTAAGCACTTTGGCTTGTTGCATTTGCACAAGCCTCGAAGTGAGGGCCACCGTCTGCACAATCCCTTTGACATTGTCGTACTAGAGTTGTAGCTCACGCGCCTCTGTTTCTAAGTGCTAAATGTTCGAGTCCTCTTGCAAATTTGTGAGGACCTTGAATGATTCTTCCAACATCTTGGTGTGATCCCTTACTGCACTGCAGATATCCTCCATCCCGGATGTAATAGCGCTGGCGCATTGTTCCCTTACTTCTAGAGGAGTGGACGACTACGCCTTCAACCGTAGCTCTGTTATCTGAAGGTCCAACTCTAGCTAAACCTTGGCCATTTCTTCTCGTGTCTCGCACACCCCTGCTGCTAACCTCTAGATGCATGCCTCTACTGGGATGGCCAGCTCAGCGACCATCTGGCAGGCTTCTTCAAGTACCTGCACCATCTGCTAGTTTTGAGACACGACCTCGTTGCACTGCAAGCTCAGTTATTCCATGTTGATCTTCTGCTCACTCAGCACCTGCAACATGTAGCTCTCCCTAGGCCACAGTTTGATAATAACCCCATTCTGTAGAAAATAGAGCATCTCCTACGGGAGCATAGCCATGTTGATCCCTATCCCCTTGAATGTACAACTATAGGCTAGTCAGCCTCATTTGTTGCAACCATTGCCCCTTCTGTCAGCACTATTGTCTTAGTTGTACGAGCGCACAACATTTCTTTAGCTACGGCTATCCCAATTGCGAGGCTAATCGAGATAGTACCAACCTGAGGAGCACACACCTGCAACTCCTGAATCTATGCTCGCAGGGCCCCCAACATAATCTGATTCTCCGTCGTGAAGTTTTGGAGGGCCTCTGTGGTGATGTCGCTCACCGTCGCTCCTATATCATGTAGATCACCCTTGGTAAGGGTGATCAAGTCATTCGACAACTTGGATGCTTTGACCTTCTTGTGCAGCCCTATATACTCACTTGGGCATTGGCGCTTCAATTGTGTTGACGTTGTTTTTGGGTCTGCGCCACCCTCCTCTTCCTCTGTTTCCATCTCTTTCTCTTGCTCAGGCGAAGGTGACTTCTGGCCCTCATGCACCTTCTCTACTTCCTCTTGTGCTACTGCTGCTGCGTCCTTTTTCTGTTATGCTACTGTGTACGTAGCATCCCGTGCCTCATGCGCTTTTTCTACCGCTTCTTCTTGCCTTCTCTTTTCTGCCAACTATTCCATGCAAATTTTAGCCTCCTCCTTCTTCTTCTGCGCAACAAACTTTTCCACCATGGCGATGTCTAGGGCACACCATTCCAACCGCCACATCTCCAATACATCAAAAATCACATCATCTATGGCTATGAAGGGTAGCTCACCCCATTTCCTGGCCAGGTCCTTGCATGCTCCGAGATAGATGTGATGAAGCCCGCTTTAAACTCTATGAAACTTTGCAGGCTGTTGTAGATAGTGGGTGATAACTGCGGCTTGTGGTTAACCCCAATTCTAATGTTCATCTCCATGAACACCCAGAATATCTTACTATCGCGGAACCGGTTCGCATCCTTAGTGGACCACAGCAAAGCATACTTCGCGGCCTCCGAGAGATCCCTTGGAATTGTGGGGAACTTGCTATCCTCTGGCAATTCCCCTACTACCAGCACTATGGACAGAAGAAGCCATGCATAGTGGAACATTTTTCCTCGTTCTTGTGCCTTGTGGCAATTCTCCAGGAACTCTTTGCACAAGAATTTGGACTAGTTAAACTGGACCCCTTCTGTGCATTGTTCAGCAAGTGCCACCACTGGCACAAGTACCTCATCCGCGCAGCACTTCCGCATGAGCTTACCTACTAGTATCTGGGTCACAACTTTGACTGCTTTGTTGTTGATGCTAGATATGGCGTAGCCCCTTTTCTTCTTATCTAGCTTGTATTTCTTTTTCATGGCCTCCGCGATGGCTAAATCACTGCTCTTACCCTTCAAAATGTTTTCAGGGTCCTCTCCTTTACACGGAAGCCGGGTAATGCGATGGATTAAGTGGTCCATGATGGGGATGGGCTCCTCCAGCCACAAACACCAACCATGCACCAGGAAGAGCAGCTACCTCATGATCAAGATCGTTACTGGGGTGCAGTGGTAATGCGGCACCCAGAGAAGGTTTAATAACCCTACTTTTTCAACTCTGCATAACCACTTGTGCGACTCCAATTCTATAACTCTCGCTGCAGTGTTATGCTTCGGCTTCATGAGCTGTGCAGTCTCTAGGTGAGGTAATTTCTTGTGGTCAGTGAGAACCCACTCTTCAAGCTACAAGTTTGGCACCCATCCCAGGTGCATGCCCTCAAAAATGATATCGTCCGGGAGGAGCAGAGTCTACAGAGAGCTCTTGCTCTCGTCGAGGTCCTTGGGAACTTTTGCCTTCCCTTTTGCGGGAGGACATACGTGGGAAACTTTGTTGGAGGGTGCGCAGCCTCGGTTTCTTCCTCCATACCCTCGTCCTCGTCTTCTTCAATTATGAGATACTCAAGGTCTTCTTCCTCCTCGTCGGTTTCCAAGTTAACTGCTTTCCATTTTTCCTCCATCGTTAATCTGGTGCGTAGTGGGTTTTGCGGGGACACACACGCCAGAATCATTGGTTATTTATCTTTCTTTGGTCTCAGTGTGCATGGCAATTTAGGGATTTCCGTAACAATCCTGACACCTTCAAGGGCATATTCTATGGTCAGGGCCTGTGTGGCTTCTTTGGCGGTCATCTCTACGATTTGCCTGGCTTCTTCAGACGTTGCCATCTTGCTTGCCCAAAAATCTCTCAACTGTTCACTCAAGTGCTCAACCAACGCTCTCCATAGGGAAAACAAGTCTCGATTCAGAATACGCGGGGCATTGGATAGCTCAATTTACAAATGACCAAGTTTTGTTTGCGGGGCAGCCCTTTGTAATTTATAGTGCCTTTTGAATTTGAATTCGACCATTCCCCCAAATCCGGTTCATTAATGCTCCCTTGGCAATAGATTTTCCCAAATATTACCCATAAAGCACGTCTTAAATGCCTACCGCCCACTCCATTTGGTCTCAAGTCAAGCATCACATCGTGAATAGTGACCACAATGGTCACTTTTGAGCCAACCCGTGTGGCAACGCAGCCCCCCTTGCACGGTGGCGAACCTTGTGACACTTTGCTCCTATGCACAGCCCCAACATCACACAGCTTCCGGGCATAGTAGTTTATAGTCTGCGCCTCCTTTCAACTGCCTAGAGCATTAAGACTCTACTTCCCATAGCTAGTCAGGTGGCTACGCCACCTGTATAGGATTCCAACCGGTCATCCATCACCTTTCCTAGAACAAATCCACCTTTTCGTTTCACTTTTTGTGTCACGCCAGCATGGGTGATCCCTTTAGTAATATATGGTCCAATCTAAGGCATCAAGTTGATCAATTCCTGACGATACTCCCTAAATTTGTCAATGTAATCGTGCACACCCTATTTTATCACCCTAACTCTCTTATCGATAAAATCCTTCTGTATTTCTTCCTCAAGCTTCTCGACTTATGCTTCCACTAGTGCACTTTTCTCCCTTAATCACACCTTTTCCTTCATGAGTTCCTGGAGCCTAAGATCACCCTGTCGGATTTCTTCTTCAGGTCCCAAGAGTTCTTCTTTGTTCAACTGCGCTATCCCTCTTTCCAAAGCTTCGCGAGCCATCATACCCACTAGCGCTACTATGTGCGGACTAGGCATATTATCCTCTATTGGGACTATAGCGTTCACTTCATATTTCAGTCTTGGCCCGTCAATTTCTTGCACATTGTCCTATAAGCCCACAGAACTGCTAGTACGTGCAGGTCCCAATCCCTTTGTTGTGCCTTATATATCACGTTCAGTGCTTCGTACACTTCGCTAAAGGCTTCTGCGTGGATATCCCCCTGTGCAGTCATTCTTTCCACACTCTATCATCCAAACTAGAGGGACCGTTTGCGCAATTGCTTTGCCCACCCATGCGTATTGACCATGTTTCCGAATGCAAAGTCCATGTGCATCCACGTAGGTTTTTTAACATGGGCCTATACCCATCTAGACAAGTGTGTGCGCGAACCGTTCCATCCGGCCTTCTTGTCTGTTAATCATGCCTGAGGCTTCCCGAAACACATGTGCATCATTCTCTTGCATTTGCACCAATCCTGAAAGCTTCCTGGGTGCATACCCCACCACCTCGAGGGCGTAGTGTGCACTACCCATTTCAAAGATTTGAAACGTTGTTGTTCCGACACTTCACTTTCAAACCTGTTCAAAAAACCATCTACCTCACTTAACCCATCATAAGTAAGCAAATCCATTACCTCTATCGCTATTCAACGCAATGATCTCATCATCATGTTACAGCTCAGCATGGTTACCTCACGTAACTAGTTCTGCCATCGCTCTATCATCATCCGAATCTCATGTATAGGTGCTTTCGCGCTCCCATGAGATCCTTTCATCCGCGGTGGGATTTACCCAGTCTTTCTCTCATGCGGCTATCTTGTAGATGCAATCTATGTTGTCGTCACTTTCATAGTCGCGCACTGCATCTGTGTAGTGCAATCTTTCTGCAGGGTCCAAAGGGATGACTACGTGCAGGGATTTTTTCTCAAATATCATCTTGTGCTTCTTTAGTTTATCACCCCGTTCATGTGAGTGGCCCAATCTATTCCTAATAGCATGGGTGGGGATTGCTGTCATCTACAATCTCTATCACTTCAAAGTCTGCTAGCGCACTCGCTCCTTCAATATCCACTGTGATTCCCTGCAATCTCCCCATAGGTATTATCTTTTGTCGGTTTTCCATTCGCGGCTAGATAGGATACCATTACAATGTAGGCCTTCCCATGCGCTCCCATGTCTGCTTCGATAAAACATTTGCGTCTGATCCTAGATCCAAAATCACTTAGTCCATCTCATATTCCCTAATCTGTGTGGTCAACCTCATTTCTCTTCTCTTCCTCGTCTTGTGCTTTCCAATCTTCCAGACTACACGTGGTTCTCCTAGTATGGTCCCAGCGCATCTATTAATGAGTTCCTACAATCCTTTTATAGCCTTACTATCGTGCAGTAGCTTCATGCATGTTTCCAGGAACGTTGTGAGCATCGATGGGTCCATTTCTGGCTCTGGTTTGTCTTTACTTCCTGGAGTGGAGGCATCAACGAATCCCTTCTTGGCTTCCATGAAGGTTTCTAATGAGCCCTAACAATGTACAATTATTTGGGCTCATTCAACTTCCTAATTTGACTTAATCCACCATTCTCATTAGTTTATTGCATGTTTTTTATTATATTTATGTTAATAGAGTGAATTTGGTTAGTCATTATGCCAACAAGTCTAATGGGTGCTTTGTGTAGCCTTTTTGGTCAACTTGGAGACAAAATTGAAGGTCTTAATGAGCACTTGGCAGCCAAATTCGTGGGAGAACAAGCTAGAGAATTTGTAGGAAGGTGTCCCCCTCATTTATGGGCCCTTACCTCGAATTCTCCACCATCAGCTCGGAGTTCAAAGGCCACCAAATCAATGAGCACAAGGGCAGCCAAGCAAGTCAAGTTGGACTGCTGTTAACTACAAGTCTTGGGCAGCCAAGTCCCTAAATTTTAGGAGGACTGTTGGGTCCTCAAATTGTATAAATAAGAAGGCTTAGGGCCTCATTTGGGTTAGCTAGTTGGTAGTCATTTTTGTAGCTAGTTAGTCAATTCGGTTTTTGCTCATTTGTAAGCCAGTTTTGGCATGATGTTAGACTCTTGATTATTTAATAAAGGCAGGCAGCTTTGGATCCAATTCGGAGTTTTTAAGGGAGCTATAGCTCTCAGGTTAGGGCCCAACCTGAGAGCAATAGAACTCCTCTTTCTTGTATCGTTACTTGTTTCCTTGCAGCACTTTATTTCCTTTGTTTTGACATGCATTTAGAATTTCCAGTTTGCTGATTTGATTTGTTTTGTGTGATTGAAGTAGGATTAGTTTATGGTTTAAGTGCTTTTAGTTGTTTGGATTAGAGTAGGAGGATTGTAATTCATTAGAGTCAAAAAAGGGTTGATAGTGCACTCGCTGCCATCTCTGTTTAGAGATTGGGGGTGTGGGCTGTACCAACCACCAAAAATGCAGTCTTATGCTTTCATGCTAGCTGCAACATAGTCATTTCTATTGTAGAACCATCCATGCATCCTGATCTTGAACAATACTTCTTTATTCCAACTCCATGCACGGTTTTTCTCTGAAGTTTATACTGCTGTTCGTTGACTTAATCATGCAGTTAGAATAAGTTGATGGAATTCTCGGTTTTGTGTAGGACATAGCAGATTTGTTTCCTTTACACTGCATTGCAGCACTTGGTTATCTTCTTCTACTTCTTACCCACGCCTAAAGCCACTCACTCCACCTCTGTTCAGTTCATTTGCCTTCCAACACCTCTTCCATTGTCCACATAGCTCCATTTCCTTGACCTTTCGTTGCTTCCATCCTCCTATCCACCAACCAACTTCATGCACTCCTTCTCCATCTTATTTCTCTGTCCCTGAGCCATCACAGCTCCATCTCCACCTTACCTATCCACCCATACCACTCCATCACTCCTCCATCACCCGAAACTCCAACTACAGCACATCTTGTAGAAGTTAGCAGCCTTCCTGTAGAAATTCCTGAGTTTCCTGTAGGATCCCCTGCAGACATCCTGTAGAAGCCTGCAAACTCGGTTGCCGAGCACCTGAACGTTGTGGAATTCTGTGGATGGATGCTAAGGATCCCTTGGGACCTCTCCTAGCCCCCCTGACCTTTCCCATGCTTTCCTTCCCTTCGAACCGCTCCTGCACAGTCAAACCCTAATCAAAAGCACCATCACAATAAATCCAACCACTTAATGAAAAAATACAAAAACATGTCTTTCCAGATGCAAGTAGCTTAGATTCATGTATTTCAACTCACTGCAAGTAATGGCATCATTGGTAGAAGTTTCATTCACATTTTTGCATTGTAAGGGTCAAGCTAGTCAAATTAGGGTTTATTAGGGTTTCCATGCTTTGTTGGCTTTCAGTTTCCTTTTTGCAAAGTAGGTTAGCTTCCTTCGAGATAGCTTTCGTCCATCACTCATAAAGCTTCTTCTGAGAGCATATAGAAGTTGGCTTGAGCCCTAGCGGACTTGTGCCAGCTGACCAAGTGACAGCTGCGACAAGAGCTAGTACTTGTGCATACAGCACCGTCGCTTCCAAGTTTGTACGAACTACCGGGTTGATAAAATTAGAGATAGGAAGCCCCAGGAGTTGTAGCATTATTGCTACAATACTGGAGCCCACCATCTTTTTGGCTCCGTTGCCGGGGAAGCGTCAGAGTATTGGTGATTGTCGCTATTCTTCTATTTTCTACTACAACCTTCTGCTCAGTAGTTTATTTCGTTTTCATTCTGCAAAAGTAGCATAGACATTTCCTGCTTTCATAGATTAGTATTTCCTGCTTTCATAGATTAGTATTTCCTGCTTTCATAGATTAGCATTTCCTGCTTTCATAGATTAGCATTTCCTGCTTTCATTTCAATTCCGCATTTTCATTTTAGCAAGATAGTTAGTTGCAGTTCAATTTTTTCAGTTTTGCATGTAGAAGTAGAAAAAAAAAAAAAACAAAAATCAACCAAAAAGATTTCATTTCATGCCTTGTAGGAGTAGAGATAAGTTAGAAAAATGATTGCACAACACCCCCACTGCTTCACACAGCCAACGTTCTTCTTCGATGGCTGTGATGAAAGAACCCCTGGGTGGACATCAAGACATATCTAAAGGACCTCTAGGGGAGAAGAAGAAAGAAACATTCCTCTGAAGCAAATGGCTACAAGCAGAAATGTTGGGAGCAGTCCCTTGTCCAAAGATGAATTTGAAAATCAGATCGAAGGTTTCAAGAGTGATATGAGGTAGTTTCTTGCCATGCAACTGGATACCTTGCGGATCCAAAAGAAGCAAGAGGAAGCCAAGAGGGCTTTGGTCATCTTTTGTCCTAGGTGCACTAGAAAGCATCCTAGGAACGAATGTCCAAGGCACTCCCTAGAAGTGTGTTTCATCTGTGAAGAATACCATCCTACAGATCAGTGCCCTTCCTTGCCCAGAATCAAAGCTGCATATCAAAGAGCCAAGGGAGCCACTGAATCACTCTATTATATGAACCAAAGTTGGCCGCATGAACCTAGATCTTATCAGCAGGAACTGCAAGGGACACCTGAGACCTATTATGACCCCTACCAAGCCACTTTCATGCCTTCTTGGGGTCCCCCCGCTCATCCTTCCTGGTCTACACCTCCTCCTTGGTCATATCCTCCTTGTTCCTTCACAGATCCATATTATGCCCAACCAACTGATCATTCGTTTCACTCTTATGCTCAGCCGCAACCTCAGTGGAATGAACCTTATCAGGGGTGGAGGCCCCAGTACAACTCTCCTCCCGCTTATTTTCCTCCACCGCCTGCTCATCCACAACCATCGCCTCCTCCTCCACCAAGGCAACCCCAAATGCTTACCCAACCACAATGCCATCCATCTCCATCTCAATTTCACACCTCCACTCAGCTACCCGTACCTCCATTTCCAAAACCATGCAATGGAGCAGCTCAACCCAATTGCAAATCTGAGGCACAACATGTGCAAATGATTCCTCGTGAGCTCAATGATCTTCACCACAGCTCAGGAAAAGCATTGCACAAGAGAGAATCTATTGACAACATTGAAGGACCAAAAGCAAAAGAAGATTCCAAAGAGGAGATCAAAGAACCATGGGCTGCACTTAATGAAGAGAAGAGATCAGAATCAGAGATCGAGAGAGTTCCTTCATGGTTACCATCAAATCTTCCATGTATTCAAGAGAAGGATTAGCAAAAAGAGGAAGATGAGAAAGTCATGATAGAAGGTGACATGAAGAATGATCCAGATCAGCAAAAGGACCAAGGATATCAAAGCTATATTGAGATATGGTTTCAGAAGGTCACTAAGTTGCAGCAGTACTTTCTTCCTCAGTTTTGTTTGATCCCTTCAACGCCAGATCATTTGGTCTCTGAGATCTGGATAGTTGTCAAAGCATGCATTCCGAGCCTTCACATCATTTTTTCTCTAATCTCGATGTGCACATGGCTCCATTGGAAGTATTCTTATACTTGAAAATGATTTTGTTTTTCAAGGAGGGTAGGGTAGAAAAAAAAAGAAAAAAGAAAAAAAAGAAAAAATGAAAAAGAAAAAAATGAAAAAAAAAAAGAAAATAGAAATCTAAGGTGAAAACCTCCTCGGAGGCGCCTTAGATTGGCTCATTGATTGAAAACCTCCATGAGGCGGTCAATGGGTTGGAAAAAAAAGAGAAAAGAGAATAAGATCTCTGGGTGAAAACCTCCCTTGGAGGCGCCCAGGGCAGGCAATTAGGGTGAAAACCTCCATGAGGCGCCCTAGTTGTTTTTCAAAAAAAAAAAAGAGAAAAAGAAAAAGAAAAAGAAAACTAATCTCCATTGGCTAATTGCAGGTTGCAAGAAGGACATTGTAGGTCAGGTGGATCACTCAAAACAAAGACAAAGGAGTTTTTGTGCCTTCTACAGGAAGTTTCATATCTTCTACAGGAAGCTTACAAAAAAAGCCAAATTGATCTCCGAAGAGGACCTGAAGGCTTGGAATATGTCCATGAGGCCTACACTCATCCATGTTTCCATTCCTCACCCCTTTTCCATCATTTTTTTCATGTCATTATGCTTCTTTCCTCAAAACTGTGTTTTCTACAGGAAGCTCTGTATTTCTACAGGAAACATCCTGTAGAACCTTTGGACGAGCCAACTTCAATTTCAAAAGTGAATCTAACGGTGGGAATCTGTTGATTAGGCCTACAAGCACTTGTGTGTCCATCCCTTGCCTTTCTCCATCATTCGTCCACCTCATTGTGCTTCTCATTGTGCTTCTACAGGAACTTCCTGTAGAAATTGAGGGAAACTAGCCATGGATTTCAAAAAGTGGTTTGGCGAACATGGTAGCTTCCTCAAGGGTTCAGAAGTCCTCATGCAATCTTCCAACGCCTTCCTCCATCATCTCCATGCCTGCATCACAACCCAAGCTCATCATTTTTCACCATGCAAAAAGCCTTGAAGCAAAAATACATAGAACAAAATTTGTTTTTGACATAACTTCAAAACCATGCATGCATTTGACAAACCATTTTATGGGGAATTGTACAAGGGTAATGGCAGCATGCTTGAGCAGTTTCAGCCATTTCCGGTGCACGGTTTCCAAGAAATCAGCCTCCATCACCATCAGCCATTTTTGCATTTTCTCCATATCCATCCATCCGTTTCAAAACTTGTTTCATGGGGAGATGCATATGGGTGATAGTAGCTTATCCAAGCAGTTTCAGCCAATTCCGATGCACGGTTTCCGAGAAATCAAGCTCTGAAATCTTCATCCATTTTCCATTTTTCTCGAAATCTGTGCATCCATTGATCACGAATTTGCTCTGGGAGGTGCATGATGATGATAGGAACACGCTCACCGAGTTTCAGATCAATCCGGTTTACCGTTTGAGAGCAATGGCGAAAACAAGTTCTGGTTTTGTGACCATGCAGCAGCAGCAGCTTGAAGATGCAGATCTGAACGTGGAAACGATTGCATGCAGCTCAGATCCGGCCAGAGGACACCTGCACAAGGAAAAGCAATCAAAAATCATTATCCAAGCCTCATGCAATCAAAGGATCCAAGCATGCAGCAGCAGAATCAGAGCATGCAGCAGCAAGAAGCTTCACAAGCAGCCGTTTGGCTTCAGGTACGTGACAAAACCTATTCCTCTGTTTGCATGAATGTAATTCGTAAACTGCATGAACAATGAGATGGTCGGGATTAAAGGAATTGGTGGCTAGCTGACTGACCACCGTCATCCAGTTCCATAGCACTCGGTGGGTGGCTGAGCACACGTGTCTCAAGAAGAAAATTGAAATCAGGTAGTGGTGACCGTTTAAACTGCAGCATGATTGATGGATGTAATTTCAAGCAGAGAACAATCAGTGACCACTGCAGTTCATGAACAGTTGCATGGGCCAGCACGTCTTTGCCACCTCACTCCACCAGCAGTCACGCAGAAATTAATAAGCGCTCAGCTGTTAGTCAACTTGCACACAACTGGAAGTGTGGATTTCGTTGGTGATTTCTATTAGCACAAGAGCAGCCGCCATCAAAGATTGCTACAGAAAGATCTGATGCCATTGCAGAACTACAGTTTGCAAAAACACACAAATGAAGGGGCTATGGAGCATATACAGCGGAAGATTTCCAGACCAGTGGAAGTTCATTGAAATTGATATGTTAACATAGTTTGAACAGTACAGCAAATGTGTGACTCCGGCATTTGAGTTTGGAAAAGTCGATTTCACTGTTTTTACAGCACATTGGCAGGTTATATATATATGAATATTTGCAGCATTGCATAGATGTATATTGGGAAGCGCTTCAGAAAACGATATGGCATTTTGTGAAATCGATTAAAAGATTTGAATAGTCGATATTGTGCAATCGATACACAACTTGCAGACGGAGGAGACAAGTTTCAATTGGTTCGATTCCTATATGCAGTTGTACAAAGGTTAATGCTGTTAGTTAATGCAGTGAATTAATTTCAATAAGAAAACAATTCCAAAATCTGGGCGCAGAAAAATGGGTGCAGAGTTATGTTGTTAGAAATTGAGTACGTTGAATGCAGTTAAAATCATTGCTGTGAAAGATCGATGTATCTCAAGATCGATTAAGGGGTTGCCATAGTGTTAATTGGTGCTTGCTGTAATGATTATTCCAAATTGGATTCATGAGTTTGTATTTACTGAACGCTATCATTAAATTTAGTATGAATGCATTTGTTGAATTATTAAAGTGAACACAGTTTTAAAAATCGATCTGCTGGGGTATGGAACCAGAAAGTTAATGTGTTTGCCGGAGTTGAACGCTGATGATGTAAATTGATCGAATGGCATAACCCTGAGCTGATCTGGTCACTGGAAAGACGCAGTTTACCGGAGTATATGTAAAGAATTTTGCAAAGGAATAGAATTGCTGGCAGAAGCCTCGTGCATATCACTGTCCAAATATTTAAAGAAATCAAAGGCGCAAATCATGAAGAAATGGTTACACCTCGACTTGTGTGCAGGTAGAGTCAATGGGTGAATTGCAGAGGCGTTGTTGAGGTAATCACTTTTGTTAGCATATCCAGATTTATTATGGATTCCTTGTGCTGTTGTGATATGTTAGAAAGTGCAGTTCTAATAAATATTCGCTATGGAATTATTTAGTCAGAGCTTTATATTGGAATCCGAATTTGTTCTGAGTTGAATGTAAATATGGGCGCACTTGTTTGATTGGTCTTTGAATCTGATATTGAAGGCGCATATACAAGATTTGAGTTTGAGTTTGAAGGCACATGTTATAAGCTTCTGCAAGTGATAGTTTTGAATTTGCCAATTATTGAGGTTCTGACTTGGGTAGATAATGATGATACATTTGGATAAGAACTGTGATGAAGTTCCTGGGTATGGCAAGCTCCAGGCTTGCGTCAGTTGGATTCGTCAGCTTCCAGGTAGCAGCACAGTTCAAGGAGAAGGCACCCCCAGCCAAGCAAGTAAAATCAGTGAAATTGGTTCTACAGGAAGTTAGCAGACTGTTCTACAGGAAGGCAGAGGACTGTTTCTACAGGAAGCCAGCGAACAGTTTCTACAGGAAAGTTTGAGAAGAGGGAAGCCAAAGGAGAAATCGGCCGAGATGCTAGCCAAGGAAGCCACCAGGGCCATCAAAGACGAGGGGAGAGATTTGGTTGCTCAGAGGATGAGCAACACTTTCAGTAGGGGGGGATGATGAGCCCCAACAATTTACAATTATTTGGGCTCATTCGACTTCCTAATTTGACTTAATCCACCATTCTCATTAGTTTATTGCATGTTTTTTATTATATTTATGTTAATAGAGTGAATTTGGTTAGTCATTATGCTAACAAGTCTAATGGGTGCTTTGTGTAGCCTTTTTGGTCAACTTGGAGACAAAATTGAAGGTCTTAATGAGCACTTGGCAGCCAAATTCGTGGGAGAACAAGCTAGAGGATTTGTAGGAAGGTGTCCCCCTCATTTATGGGCCCTTACCTCGAATTCTCCACCATCAGCTCGGAGTTCAAAGGCCACCAAATCAATGAGCACAAGGGCAGCCAAGCAAGTCAAGTTGGACTGCTGTTAACTACAAGTCTTGGGCAGCCAAGTCCCTAAATTTTAGGAGGACTGTTGGGTCCTCAAATTGTATAAATAAGAAGGCTTAGGGCCTCATTTGGGTTAGCTAGTTGGTAGTCATTTTTGTAGCTAGTTAGTCAATTCGGTTTTTGCTCATTTGTAAGCCAGTTTTGGCATGATGTTAGACTCTTGATTATTTAATAAAGGCAGGCAGCTTTGGATCCAATTCGGAGTTTTTAAGGGAGCTATAGCTCTCAGGTTAGGGCCCAACCTGAGAGCAATAGACCTCCTCTTTCTTGTATCGTTACTTGTTTCCTTGCAGCACTTTATTTCCTTTGTTTTGACATGCATTTAGAATTTCCAGTTTGCTGATTTGATTTGTTTTGTGTGATTGAAGTAGGATTAGTTTATGGTTTAAGTGCTTTTAGTTGTTTGGATTAGAGTAGGAGGATTGTAATTCATTAGAGTCAAAAAAGGGTTGATAGTGCACTCGCTGCCATCTCTGTTTAGAGATTGGGGGTGTGGGCTGTACCAACCACCAAAAACGCAGTCTTATGCTTCCATGCTAGCTGCAACATAGTCATTTCTATTGTAGAACCGTCCATGCATCCTGATCTTGAACAATACTTCTTTATTCCAACTCCATGCACGGTTTTTCTCTGAAGTTTATACTGTTGTTCGTTGACTTAATCATGCAGTTAGAATAAGTTGATGGAATTCTCGGTTTTGTGTAGGACATAGCAGATTTGTTTCCTTTACACTGCATTGCAGCACTTGGTTATCTTCTTCTACTTCTTAACCGTGCCTAAAGCCACTCACTCCACCTCTGTTCAGTTCATTTGCCTTCCAACACCTCTTCCATTGTCCACATAGCTCCATTTCCTTGACCTTTCGTTGCTTCCATCCTCCTATCCACCAACCAACTTCATGCACTCCTTCTCCATCTTATTTCTCTGTCCCTGAGCCATCACAGCTCCATCTCCACCTTACCTATCCACCCATACCACTCCATCACTCCTCCATCACCCGAAACTCCAACTACAGCACATCCTGTAGAAGTTAGCAGCCTTCCTGTAGAAATTCCTGAGTTTCCTGTAGGATCCCCTGCAGACATCCTGTAGAAGCCTGCAAACTCGGTTGCCGAGCACCTGAACGTTGTGGACTTCTGTGGACGGATGCTAAGGATCCCTTGGGACCTCTCCTAGCCCCCCTGACCTTTCCCATGCTTTCCTTCCCTTCGAACCGCTCCTGCATAGTCAAACCCTAATCAAAAGCACCATCACAATAAATCCAACCACTTAATGAAAAAATACAAAAACATGTCTTTCCAGATGCAAGTAGCTTAGATTCATGTATTTCAACTCACTGCAAGTAATGGCATCATTGGTAGAAGTTTCATTCACATTTTTGCATTGTAAGGGTCAAGCTAGTCAAATTAGGGTTTATTAGGGTTTCCATGCTTTGTTGGCTTTCAGTTTCCTTTTTGCAAAGTAGGTTAGCTTCCTTCGAGATAGCTTTCATCCATCACTCATAAAGCTTCTTCTGAGAGCATATAGAAGTTGGCTTGAGCCCTAGCGGACTTGTGCCAGCTGACCAAGTGACAGCTGCGACAAGAGCTAGTACTTGTGCATACAGCACCGTCGCTTCCAAGTTTGTACGAACTACCGGGTTGATAAAATTAGAGATAGGAAGCCCCAGGAGTTGTAGCATTATTGCTACAATACTGGAGCCCACCAGTTTCCTTAGTGTGCTCCAAATCAAACTCTGGTTCTTTCGTCGGAGCCTTACGAACCCAAGTACTATCTTTAGGCTCTATGCCTTTATCATCCCCTGTCATAATTCCACTTCGAAGCACACTATTCACATTAGGGTCTTCCTCGCATGGCTCAGACCTCATCATCTATAGGTTCTAAGTCAGGGGAGGTTGGAGCGCTTCCTTGTCGCACGACCTAGTTATCAGTGTGGGACAATCCTCCGTCTCATGGTCAAAAAATGTACAATATAGACATGACAGCCGCGTTGGATTCATACAATCACGGGCATAATGTCTTGGCCCTTCACAATTGTAACATATCAGTTGTCTGCGACCTCTTCCCGATCATCCTCCACCTTGGCCTCTTCCGTGCTCCTGAAATCCGGTTAGCGCCATCCCTGCATTCTGGTCAAGGGGCCACATTTCGGTCTGAACTTTGTAGGTGGGATTCCTATCCATCATCAACTCATAGCTTCTACAGGTGCGCTCATCATGTCCCACAGATCTACAGAAATTACAAAACAACTGTTGCGAATTCTGTGTGTACTTCTTCAACAGATGATAGTTTTCCATAATACGCTTTCCTCCTATTTGACAAATTGTACACCACAAAGTAGGCACCGTGCTAGGTCCTGCTTGTGCCTCCGGTCTTAACGGCATCAGCCCTCCTCCCGCGAGGTAATTTGTGAACACCGAGTAGTGGTCCTTGTCATGTCCCTAACCCTTGCAATTTATGCACCATATCTCCTTGCGCACCTCCGGGTGAGCTGTATTGTCTTGTTTCAGACTCTACATCTCAAGGCATAATTTTTTCAATTGTGTGTGGATCTATTGAACTCCTAGGTTAGGATCCTGTATCAGGTTCTCATGTAATCTCATCATGAGCTTAAGGCCTCTACCTAACTTGTTAACCTCTGTTGTGACAGCGCGTTCCTTAAATGCGGCGTTAGCGATGCTACAAACCATTCGCGATGTTGTCCATCCATCAAAGTCATATTGGCTTCGCGAATTGTGCACTTTAGTCTCTAATCCAAATCCCAAGGAGTCTCGCCTGGTAGCATTGTGATCTCCTTGAACCCAATGATCAACTGTGCCTCTGACTTTGGCCTGCTAAATTCTTTGTTCAGCGAAATTTGGATATATGCGACCCCTGCATTTGGATTGTCATTAGAATACTTAATATACAAAGTCAGCATGCGATCCTGCAGAGCACTGACCAACATCACTTTCTTTATATTATCACCTGTAACTCCATGTGCTTCCCATGCAGCCCTTATCACGAACCAAAACTAGTCTAGATCTTCATTTCCTATTCCCTTGAATACTGGCAACTTTATCATGCTTGCCATATTGACTCGCACTGGTGGAAAAGGTGGTATGGGTGAAGATGGGCATGAAGGTAGTGACACCGGTGGTGGTGGGGGTGGGGGTGGTATGCGAGGAATCCTCTGCCTTATCAAATTGGTCACACTTCTTGGTGAGACCTTCATGATCTCTTCCTCGCCCCCTCGCAAAGGTGAAATCAAGGGGATAGTTTCTGGTTCTACACTTCCTTTGTTTATGTATATTCTCCCACTTCGCATAACACCAAACATCAATGTATTTGCATAATCCACTTTTCGCACAATAAAATTTTAATCCAAGTTTTCAAATACTTAACATACTTACCTTGCGGTCCTTTGAGAAAGTGTCGTTCTACCTCGCTATAGATGACTGAAGTATCTACCGCAAAGTTAGCAATGAGTCCTCCTATAATCTGATCGAGCCAATGATCAACAGTTTGTGCAGTATTATCATCTAATGCTTCCAATCTGCACACCAATTCTGGAGTCCACACAATAGGATTATCGAGTCTCCTCCTTCCTTGGCTATCTGCTAGCTGCACGATCCACTCATACAGCTCAGTACGGAAAGATGCAAAGAAAATTTCATGGATTTCCATGTACAGGTAGCAATCTAACCACTTTTCCTGTGATAGTCACAAATTGCTATTCTCCTGCACCATGAACTCGTGAATCTTCCTATCCAACCAGTCTTTAATTTCTTTCTTAGTTGGATTCCAGTGATACGACATCAAACATCTCTATGTAGATTCCGATCCTGGCAATGGAACCATTTGTCGGCTTGTAGGGGCCTGACCCAGGTTCGGAGTTAGATATCCAAACAAATCCCTATACTACTATACCTTTCGGCAATAGTCCATGGAGCGTGGACTGAGGTCTCACCTGAAGTAGTATGGGAGGATGATGGAACCAGGTTTCTGCACCCTTGAGATGTCTGAGGGGTATATTTAGTCCAACAGTGAACACCTTCGCGCTGGGTGCTTTGTGCACTCTCCTATCCTATGAGGCCTTTGTGCCCTTGTTATACTCACCCTCGCGCAACCCTAACCAAGGGTTGTGGGGCTTTCATGCTGCTGGAGCAGCGATCTGCACTATTTCCCCAAGTCACACCATGGATCTTACCTATCTTCTTATGACAGTTAGTTATCTTCGCGTACACAGATGCCTTATATTATATTTACTTGTTTAGCACATTCATATAAGTTTGCACAGTAAATAGACAGTAAACTTGCAATTCATACCCAATATACTTCAATGCATAAAACAAGAAAAGATACACAGAAATATGGTAAAACTTCTTCTTTATTAATTCTTTCAACCGGTTACAGACTCAACCTGCCCTATGCACTCAGCTGCAGGGATCCGTGCACTCAGCTGCAGAGCCTTCTCCTACTCTACGACCCAAAGACATGACTTATACTTCAACTCAATGCTTCATTGATTCCTTAGATTCATTGATCCATCATGCTTTCTACACTTAGAGCCTCGCTCTATTTATACAATCCCATGGTCCGCGGACCATGGGTAGATCTTTCAAACCAACATTGCTTTACAAAAACAAGGGCATACAACCCTATGACTTTATTATGACTTCGTGCTCTACGCCCACAAATCATGGAGTCTTTACAATGGACTTAGTCAAAACTTCGGTTGTAAGCCCCAAAACATGCCTTTGGGGGGATCCCATGCCCAATAGTGATTCCAATGGTAGTTCAGGAAGAGAATCAGAAGGATGAGATAAGGATTTGCATAGATCTCAGGAAGCTGAACGGTGCTTGCATTCACAATCCTTTTCCAACTCCCTTCACAGATGAGGTATTGGATAATGTTGGTGGATAGGAAGCATATTCATTCACAGATGGGTTCTCTGGATACCATCAGATAAATATCGTGCCAGAAGACAGGAGTAAGACTACCTTCGTGACTAAGTGGGGATGCTTTCAGTATATGGTAATGCCTTTTGGACTTAAGAATGCGCCAGCAATCTTCTCGCGCATAGTCATTGCGGCATTCAAAGAGTTCATTCACAAGTTTTTGGAGGTATATTTTGATGATTGGACAGTGTTTGGACTGGTAAAATGCCATGTAGCTAGTTTATGCTTGATGTTGGATACATGCCGAAGGTATCAGATCATGCTCAACTTGAAGAAGTGTTTATTTTGCATCCCTTTCAGAATCTTGCTGGGTCATGTAGTGTGCAGGCAAGGCTTAATGGTGGACCCAACTAAGATCGCAGTCATAATGAATTTGGAGGTGCCAAGGAGTGTTAAATAGTTGCATGCAACGCTGGGTCATACTGGATACTATCGAAATTTCATGAAGATTTATGCTCAAATTACCGCGCCGATGGAAAAACTATTATAGAAGGATGCTACATTTTGTTGGGATGAAGAATGTCAACGGATTCTAGATGTATTGAAGGAGAAAATGGTCAATGCACCGATCCTAGTCTTCCCGAATTGGAAGAAGGAGTTTCATGTGCATGTGGATGCATCATGCATTGCACTGGGCGCAGTGCTAACATAGGCTGGTGAAGGATAATTGGATCACCCTAACGTGTTTGCAAGAAAGAAGTTGTCTAAGGCTGAAAAATATTACTCGACGATAGAGCATGAAGGATTGCCTATGGTGTAGATGCTCCAGAAATTCCGACATTACTTGCTAGGCGAATGCTTTAAAATGTATACAGACCATTCTGCATTAAAGTACCTAGTGAAAAAACCTATGTTTTGGGGGGGGGGGGGGGGGGAGGGGGGGGGGGGGGGGCGATCTGTAGATGCATGTTTTTATTTCAAGAATATGATTTCGAAGTAATTGTAAAGCCAAGGGGATTGAATGTAGGGCTAGATCATCTGTCACGCATTGAAACAGGAGAGGAGCTTACAAATTTGGAGGAAGGACTGCTTGACGTGCAACTCTTTGTAGTGCATGTAGTAGAAAATCATTTTGTAGACATTATCCACTTCCTAACTATGGGAATGGCTACAGAAGGATACACTAGTCAATAAAAGAAGGAATTGGTGGTGCACGTGGCATATTTTTATGTTATTGCATGTCACTTTTATAAGATGGGATCAGATGAGATACTACGACACTATGTGCCTGATTTTGAACGAAATAGTATCCTAGCTGAAGCTCATGGAGGAGCTACGGGAGGCCATTATGCATGAAAAGAAACATTGCAGAAGATTTAACACGTTGGGTTGTGGTGGCCAACACTGCATAAGAATTCCAAAGCATATTGTAGGGTACATGATGCATGCCAGAGAACTGGCAGGGCATCGTGGAGGGATGAGTTTCCTTTGAATCCACAGGTATCCTTGCAACCATTTGAGAAGTGGGTAATTGATTATGTAGGACCGATTCAACCTCCAGGAAAGAAGACAGGTGCGTGGTATATCATCACCACGACCGAATATTTGACCAGATCAGTAGAGGCGCAGCCTGTAAAGAACTGTACAGGGGAAACAACAACAAAATTTATGTTTGAGTATGTGTTGGCTAGGTTTGGTTTCCCGAAGATTTTAATGATTGATCTATATATGCATTTCCTTAATGAAGCAATCAGCACGCTGACAGAGGAGTTCCAAGTTTATCACTAGAAGAGTACACCATATCATCCTTAGGCTAATGGAACGGTTGAGGCATTTAATAAGATATTGGAGAACACACTGAAAAAGGTTCGTAACATGCAGAGGAATGATTGGGACTTGTGTGTACCAGTGGTATTGTGGGCTTACAGAACAACTTGTAAGAAGCTTACTGGTCTATGGCATAGAGGCTATGATGCCTATGGAGTATATCATGCCTAATCTATGCATAACGGCATTCACAGGGATGGAAAATCGCGAAGCCTTAGAGGAGCAGCTCACACAGCTAACATAGCTCGAGGAAGATAGATTTTTCGTTGGATTCCATCAGCAGGTTCAGAAGGAATGAGAAAAAGCTTGGCATGATCGACACATCAAACTGTGCACCTTCAAGGTAAACGATTTAGTTTTATTATATGATAGTAAGTTTGATAAATTTCTAGGAAATTTTCAAATGCACTAGCTGGGGCCATACGTTATCAAAGAGATTACCGATGATAGAGCAGTTCAACTTGTGAAATTGAATGGAGATCCATTTTCAGGAAAGGTAAATGGAAGCCAATTGAAGCCATACATCAGGGATTTGGCCTGGTGACTACATGATGGTAGCACAGTCTTAGTGCTCCAGGCAGCTACAAGGAGGTGCGAGACTATAAACTACACTCCCTGAGTTGTAGAGATGCGCGACAAGGGGTTTGTGTGAAATAGGAGGATGTCATAGTACCAGAAGAAGCACGAAGGGAGTTGCACTATATGGGTGGAGACCATGCAATGCAGCCAGAAAGTGACCATTACTGTCACTATTCATGATTTGACTACCAAAAGACAGTTAGGAGGAATGGGCAACTGCCATTTAATGCATTTAAGGCTGAAATCAAGAGTGAAATATTTGGAAATCTACCACCAATCTCGCATTTATGGACCGATTTTTGGGGGAATGGTTGAATTTGAATTCGAATTCACTTATAAATTACAGGTGGTCATCCAATGAGAAACACTTTGCATTATGATAATTTCTGAGTTGTATTTTCTATTGCACATTTGATCCAGGTGGATATTGGTGTCCAACCGCTAAGTCCACTTGGACCCCCACCATTGTTTCTTTCAGCTTTTCAGTGTCCTTAATTGTAGCACAGTTTACTATTTTTAGCAATTTTTCGGGTCCTAAATTTTCGAAGCCGTTTTGAGGCCCTAAATGACATTTTTTGGGAAAACTAGGAGCAACATGGGTCCATGGATTGATGTTGCTCTTCCCAAAGTTGTAATTCTCGGATAGATATTTCTAACATCAAATAGAGATCGTATGCCAAAGTTACGACCCCAGGAAGTTGATGTACCAATTTACCCAAACGGGGCCCACAGTTTGGCGTTTCATCTTCTAGGGTTAGGTTTTTGGATATTTAGGGTTTTCCATTGTTTCTCAACAATAAATAGGCCTTCGAGCCTCATTGTAACATAGTTTAGAGGCATGTAGCCACCACATATCTTCTTAGAGATAAGCTACCATTTCCCTAGCTGTTTATTTCCATTTTCTGTTTGTAAGCATATCTCAGTATTTTACATTAATGAAATGAAGTATTATTTCCACTACATCTTTGTGTTTATGGTTATCTCTATAAATTTTTGTGTTCCTGTTTAAATCTGAATCAGCATGAGCTGTGATTTCTTTGGGGATTTTATCGCAAGCCCCGTGTTCGCTCAGTATTTTGAGTCAGACAGAAAACTCATCTGTGCCATCATCTTAGGACCAGGTCCCGCAGGAACTACAAGCGCTAGAGAGACTATTGCCTCTGAGGAAGGTGCCCTTGAGGTTGTGAGTATGGAGGTTCTAGCAACAGTGCCTACGGCGCTAAGGTCACTTAGGCCGAAGCCTACGCCAACGAGGGAGGTCCCCAAGACAAAGAAGGATAAGAAAAAGAATCAAATGCCAGTGTGTGAGTCATCGATGAAACATGAAGCTACACAGGCCCAAAGGAAAGAAAATTTGAGCGCAAAGGAGAAGGGGAAGGTGGTAGATCTGGAGGTAGAGGAGGGTGCAGAAGACATAGATATTGAGAGGGTAGACCCTAGCTCTAAGCTGCCTGAGTATATCACTCCACACCAGGGCAAGGTGAAGGTCCCAAAGGACCCAGTTGAGGGACAGTTCCTCCTTAACACATCCCTGCTACCAGAGAACCTACCCTTTGAAGGTCTCTGCTTGGCGCGGATCTCGTAGCTGAAGCTTGAAGATTGGGATTTGGCAGACCTCGAGCGGTTCCCCCACCTGGTGATACACACCTTCATGAGGAGGGTTTTCTACAAGGATTCTGTTGTCACCGCGCTAGAGCTAGTGGAATGGATTTGTGGGGTCAAAAAGATAGGGGTTGTTAAACCTTCTATGGGTGCCTCACTACCACCGCGCTTCGATTAATTTGATTGTCATCAAGCAGTTGTTGTGCCTAGTGCATGACCGATGCCTGTGGCTGAATGAGTCGATACACATCATTGATATGCTAATCCATCAGATCAAATTACTACCTCATTCGGGACTAAATCCAGCCAAGGCATTTCTCAGAAAGACTAGCGAGCGCGACCTTGCTGAGAAGATGAAGGACAAGTTCAAACTTGTCAAGAAATCGCGCAGGTATTCCATTACCGGCATTATTGACCCCGAAGTGAAGGTTGCCACTCAAATTTTGGCTGGAAAAGTCACGAGGAAGTGCCTTCAGACGAGGTGTCAGCACTAGTGGTCTCTTTGGTAGCTCACTGTGTGGAGGGCATATAGTTCAACTTGGCGTGCTACCTATGTAGCGAGTTCCTCATGAACTGGAGAGAGGCACAGGACCAAACTAAGACCTTTCACTATTCATGGCTATTACTCTTGATTGTGTTGGTCACGTGGGAGTTGTCGGAGGACATATAGTTCCCTCTGATTGAAAGAGATTTACCCGAAGTAGCCAAGTTTTCATCTCTATGGGCCACAAAGGACGTTGCGCAGGTTAGAGAAAACGAAGTATTTTGGGTACTGATGGAGGCAAGCCTCCATGCAGCCATCAATCCAAAGCCGTGGTTGCTGCCAGAGGTGGCCGCTTACAAGGCTATTTTTAGCACTTTGCAAAATGTGGGCCTCAACTTGGCCGCGCTCCCCAGTGAGTTCCTTCACACACTACAAGCAGGTGTGATCACAAAGATTCAGGCCCAGGAGCAGTGCTAGCTAAGCATGATCAGTGAGTATAAGGTCAACAATGAACAGATGTTCATGGAGAAGACAATAGTGTTGGAAGCATGGAAGAAAGTTCAGGTGAAAAATGAGCAAACTACAGTGGTGGTGGCTGAGGCATGCAAGACAGTCCTTGAACTGCATATCCCAGAGGAAGCGTCGTGGACACAAAGATTAGGAAGTTGGTTGTAAGTGTGCACGACGTAAAAATAGAAGTATCCAAAGTTCAATTTGAACTGAACCTGAAGATAACAAAGCTCAAGTTGAAGGCACAGCCTTCAGCTCCACCCGAGCTCAAAGAAAAATGTGAAGCCACTGTAAAGGATGGAGTCACAGCAGTAGATGTTGTGGTAAGGGATTGCACCGCGCTCTTCGAGCAGTCCATGGAGGTAGTCACAACACTACAAGGAAGATCCTAACTTGAAGAGGTTAAACACAGCAGCCCATGAATTTCAGTAGTAGTATGATGAAGCAAGAGTGACGGCGTGCACCATCAGTATCTCACTGTTATTGGCTAAGCTGCACGAGGCAAGACAATTGCTCGAACAGGTGGAGGCAGCGCAAAGTAAAGAGGTGGTCTTCAAGGATAGATTGGGGCCTTGGCTGGATGAGGCCTATGTTATTGCCACCATTGTGGAGAAGATGAAAAGCCTACAGAGAACATAGTAGAAGATCAAGGAAGACAATGCAGGACCAACAATAGAGCAGCTGGTGGAGCAAATCAAACAGGCAGCCACGTAGAGCACATCTGAGGTAGAAGTGGCACAAGTAGAGCTAGGAGGTCTCTGCAGTAAGATCTTCACACTAACAGAGTGACTCGGGGGTGATTCATGATATTTGTGTTGGGGTCCTATTGGGACAGGGTCCCCTAGGGTCAATTTTGGGGCAAAAGCCCAAGTTTTGGGGCAAAAAACCCAAGTTTTGTTGTATAAAGTGTAAAGTATCCACAAAGTATGGTCACGGAGCACGTAGATAGTAAAGTGTCATAAAAGGTTTTACCCTTCTTTTATGTAAGTTGTGTCAGCTTTAGTAGATCTACCCATGGTCTGTGGACCATGGGATTGTATAAAAAGGAGAGTCTTAGAGAGTCTAAGAGGATAGATAACAATGAAGATGAATGTAATGGGTCAATAGAAGGAAGAGTGAAGAAGTCTTAGAGGAGAAGATAGGCTCTGCAGCTATGTGCACAGAGGACTAGAGTAGAGTCTGCAACTGAGTGCATGGACCCCTATAGCTGAGTGCGCAGGGAAGGCTTGAGTCTATAAGAAGAAGTGAAGTATTAATAAAGAGATTATTCCAGCAATTCCTATGTTTTGGCTATTTATTTCTATTATGAATGAATGCTATGATGAATGATGAGTTTATGAATTAATACTGCATTTATGCACGATTTTATCTGATTTATGTTATCATATGAACACAAGTAATAATAATTTTTTACACGAAGAATATCTTGTTGGATGTTAAATTTATTGAACACTTAAGTTGATCTAGGGAAATATGGAGTTAGGCGTAATCACAGAGGCACGTAAGTGGTTGATTCACCTGTTCAGGGTCTGTGAAAGATAGTCGTAGACCTTCACGGAGGTATAGAATATGATTAAGGGAAGTTATATCGGTAAGCCCTAAGGGCTTATAGATCTATGTGAAGGTAGGTTTAGGGCATAAAATGACATCACACTCATTTTTGGGTGCAGAAACGTGGTTCCAGCATCCCCCCATACTACTTTGGGTGAGACTTTAGTCCGCACTTCGTAGGTTGATGCTGAAAGGGCCAGTATTCTAGGGATTTGTTTGGAAAACTTAACTCTAAACCTTGGTCAAGACCCACTAAGCCAACAACTGCACTAACCTAAAAAACCCTACACTACCAGCCCTTTCAGCAAAAATCCACGTAGCACAGGCTGCAGTCTCACCCAAGGCAGTATTGGGGGATGCTAGAACCAGGCTTCTGCATCCAGAAGGCTATGTGATGTGGTTTAAGGTTATTTTTGCAGTTTTAGTTCTAAAATGACCTTTGCGATCCCTTATTCATGAAACTAGAATTATTTTCAGTTAAAGATACTTATAAGCTTCACATAACCATCTAATCATGCATAAAATAACATCTAACAATTGATCCAGATCTTCAGAGAGTAATTAAGATAAAATACAGGTAAATATCATTCAGTTGCGCATAGATATAGAAAATACACAAGTGCATAAAACAGACACAGAATTTCTTCAAATATCTTTTTATTACTTCAGATCCTTCCTTTACAAATTTTGCAAACCCTTCCCACATAGCTACAAGGGCCCACACACTCAGCTGTGGACTTACCACGATCTTTGTGCACTCAGCTGTAAGAGCCTTCCCCTTCGCCAAAAACACATAATCATATACAATTGCAGACCCAAAATCATATCATAACATCCATTAATTGATTGATTGCCTTAGACTTGCTAATACATCCCTTTATATATCCTTTACCCTTACAATACCATGGTCCACAAACCATGGGAAGATCTCAAAAAAATACCAAAATATAAGGGGTTTTGACCTTCCTAAAACACCTTAACTCCTATTTGACCTGCGCTACTTGTGCTTCGCTCCTCAAAATGCGGAGACTTACAATATTTTATCAAAATTGACCCGCAGTCCCTATCCCAACAACACATATGAAGAATAAAGATTATTGTTCTCTATGAATGCCAATATGAAGGTCTGGACCAACATTATACAAACAACAAACCCTTTTGTTTAGTAGATTAAGACCTGCAAAGGCAAATATGTGATTAATATTATATATACGTGTGATAGTATTTAGTGCAATGCAAACCTAACCCACAAATTTGTTGACATGTTGTTGGAGCTAACCTATAATTGTTCTTGAAGATGATGAACAAGTAAATCAGGACTCGTTATTCAATAAAAAATATAAACTAATAGAAACATGGTTGAAAGATCTCTTTGAAAATTACCTCTATGCGAAGTAGATCCCTGCAAAGTTTCTATGTCTCAGTGTTAGTGAAATCTCAATACATTTACCAATTTTGAGAGCTTTCGTTGGTAGGAAAAAACATATGTAGAGCATCTAGGTCGGTGGGCCTCGCAGTTTGTGAGAAAGAATGAGTAGATCACAAAGTATTTTCTTATTTCACTACTTGTAGAATATCTAGAATTGTTTTAAAGTAATTTCTACGTATGATTCATACATCTTTTAAAGTAAATTCTACTCATTTTCATAATTTTAAGGGGTTTCATGGATCCAAAAATAGAGAATGAACAAATGGAACATGATATTACTAATGGTGACATCGCCATCGAGGCTCTAAAGCATCTTGTCAATTCTCTTGGGGCTGACTGAGGAGCACAGCATTCTTACAACAATCCTGGTGGCCGCAATGTTGGCCTTCTAAGCATCTAAGCCTCTTACTCGAGTCTTCTGCTCCTTCCCCTTTACTATCATAAATGGCCTCCCGAAATCATCAAATGTCAATGTCATCCATGAAAATAGTAATATAATGCAACACAGAGATTAAAGACTAAACTTACAAGCTTGGCTGCAAAAAAATTAATGGATTTTGAATCAGAAACATGACGTGCATGTACTCTCTATGTGGAAGACTAAATGTGGGGTGAAAATTCATTGAAGTTACAAATGGAACATACCTTGGCGCCATCAATAGACCGAAGATCTGATGGTGGGGTTCGTTACCAGGTCTACTACTAGTAAAACCCTCATTCAAAACTCTATGATATCTCATTTTGGCTCTTGCCTTTTGTAAAATGAACAAATCTTCCTTAGTTCTGAACTGTAAATGATTTAATGCTTGGATTTTTCAAAAATGTTGAAATGTTCCCTCGCAAAAAAACAATAGATACAATTTTAGTTGTATTTGAGCAACTAACTACTCTTACTCTTACATATTTTTTTGGTTTATGTTCGAAAACATTTATCACATGGTGGTATTTATCATAATAACAATATTTATCTAATTTTAAGGTTAGGTTTTATATGCAATGATTTTGTTGCCAAAGTTTACTAGGCAGAATTTAATATCTCTCAAAGTAAACACTTGCGTTTAACTTGGTTGTACTGAAAACAATTATGTATTCTTGCATATTAGGTGGGTGTAAGAAAAAGAGAGTATATAGTAAGTGGATTTGATAGTTAAAAACAAGTGTTAGTTTCTTAAAAGTCATAGGACAAATTTAAAAGGTGTAGGGTATGTATCCTTCTCTATGTTAAATAAATTCAAATTGTTGTGTGAATGGGGTTGTAAGACCCTTTTTTTTCATCTTGACAAAATGGAGTCCTCTCCTACTCACTCACATATTTTAGGTTGTCATAAGTAAAATAGGTTATTTTCCTTAGGATGTGAACATTTCATTTTAAGCAGTGTGATAATACAGTTTCAGCGAGGCATTAATAGATGGAATGAGCATGCACATTTGGGATGCTAGTGTTATATAATACTTGAGGCAAGAGCACACATCTAGGAAGATTCTAACAAGGGTTGAAGAGGTGGAATATTTGTGAATAAAACTTAAGACATTTGATGACTTGCGTGAAGGCAACTTGGCACTGGTACTAAGTGAACATTCCTTGATCAATGTTGATACCCTCTCCTTCGCAAAACCACTTTACAAGATGAAGAAGAAATGTGAAATACATGTGTCACCCACTAAAGAAGTTGGAAGGGTTATTTCAACATATATAGATGGTTATGTCATGTTTCAAAAGGATGTGTTGGAACTTGGAAAGTGACCATTGTAGTAGATTTTTCATGGAGTGACAAGGAGGCACAAGGATCTGATAAGGAGAAAATTATACAAATCCAACAAATAGGCCAAATTGGGTTAGGATATTACTATTTTGGGATATCCAAAGTTGAAGGTGCATTTTATGGCAATGTAATCTAAGCACTTGGGTGCATTCCACATATTAATGGTATCTTGGACTTTTGTTGTGTGTTAGTGGAGTTAGTGCATTGTGTTTAATGAGCACAAGCTAGAATAAGTTCCATGAAGGCAAAAAGACCACAAGTTAGAGATGATTTAACCATTTGGCATCGTAAGGTGTGTTATGCCCTAGTTTGGAGGAGACAACTGGAACCATCTTAGAGTGTGATGGGTTGTGGCATCGACTTAGGTCCACTTACATGGGTTGAGGTGTAAAGGTACCCCATGAGTTGAGGAAAATGATTACAATGCTTACCTACATAAAGTGTTTATGATATAAGATTAATGATTTTTTGTTGGAGAATGGAAGAGGAAAATAATGAAGGAGAGGCATTCAGGTTTGTTGTAAATTAATCAAAAGGAAGTGAAAATGTCTCTTTTTAGGAGGATTTTTCAAGTTGTCTCTTCAAATAGGACTAAATTTTAGTTGTGGATAGGGATTTGGCCTCAAAAGAAATGACTGGGTACTCTAGAAATCTAATACCTAACATATTTAATCCAGTCCATTAGATAAATTCATCTTGGCCAAAGGTTGCAAAGGCTAAGGTGAAAATATACCCTCTTTAATTTGGGGTTTAAACCTTCCATTTGAGAATTCTAAAAACAAGATCACAATCCTGAAAGGAGGTCCTTGATTTTACCAAAACTCATTGTCAATGCTTAATCCATTGTGTGATTCTTTCTATTTGGTTTTAGCTTTGAACGATGAGATCTATCTTTGGGTCAATTCATCAATTTGTCATTTCATTTATGTGTTGAGAACATCTTAAGGGATATAGAGGATAAAATGGTTATCTTCAATACACCTCCCTTAAAACCCTGTAAGAAGATGGTGGGCCCCATTTTGTTGTCATAATATTCAACTACAAGCTCTCTTGTGAGGACGTCGTTGAAGCAAGGGTATGCAAATGAAGTGGAAAAATTCAAAACTTCATGGAAATTCAAAAGAGTGTTAGTGAGTGCTAGGGAAACACAAGGGAGAACTAGGCCAAAATGCATGGAAATGAATGAATAAGAGTGTGTGAGAGGGAGTGTCAGTGAGTTCCAGACGTCCTAAGTAGGGAGTGACATGGTATGCTAGTTAGTGCTAATGCATGCCAATGTGCCATGGCAACATGCGTCCAAGATGTGTCAGGTGCCAAGGTGTGTTGATGCGTGCTAGGAAGTGTTAGGGAGTGCTAAGGAAACACTAGGGAGAACCAGGTCAAATAATTGCATGGAAATGAATGAATGAGAGTTTTTGACAGGAAGTGTCAGTGAGTTCCAGATGTTCTAAGGTGGGAGTGACAAGGTATTTTAGGTAGTGGTAAGGCATGCTAGAGGCCAGAGCAACAAGCCAATATGTGCCAAGTGCCAGGGTGTGCCATTGCATGACAAGGAGTGTTAGAGAGTGTCAGGGAAACACAAAGGAGCACTAGTTTCAAATCATGGGGGATTCACTCAATGAACCTCTGACATATCATGTGCGTTTGTGGCATACTAAATAATAACCCTAATTTGACTACATATTGGAAAATACCTCTAAAAATAACATTATTTAACCCACTACCAATATAAACCCAATACACCTTCCCAATTTAAAAAACCCCTACTTTCGTTAGATATTGTAGGTATCCATTTTTTCATTAAATTTTTTTATACCCCTTTATATTTTCTGTTAACTTTGAGCTCCATTTTTTATACCTAGAAATATAAAAACTCTTTACCCACTATATTATCCCAATATATTATGTCATTTTTTCTTCAATATATATCCCCCAATATGAACCCACGTTGTATGGTAATTCTCCCTTAATGAATCCCCCGTGTTTCAAATGCATGGAAATAAATGAATAAGAGTGTGTGATAGGGAGTGTCAAGGAGTTCTAGGTGTGCTAAGGATGGACTGAAAAGGAATGCTAAGTAGTGCCAAGGAATGCTAGAGTGCCAGGGTGGCATGCCAAGATGTGTTAGGTGCTAGGGTGTGTCAATGCATGCCAGGGAGTGTTAGGGAGTGCCATGGAAACAAAAGGGAGAACTAGTTCAAAATGCATGGAAATGAATAGATAAGAATTTGTGATAGGGAGTGTAAGTGAGTTTCAGGTGTGCTAAAGAAGGAGTGACAAGGTTATATGCTAGGCAGTACCAATGCATGCTAGAGTTCCAGGGCAGGTCAGGGAGTGGAAGGGAGTGTCAAAGCATGCCAAGGAATGCAGGGGGTGTTAACACATGCCACATAGTTCCAAGGTATTGTTAGATGTGCAAGGTATTATGGCATGTCAAGATGTAAACTATGTTGCTTATTTGTTTTATGGCCACACTTGGACGTGAGCCTTAACTTGCTAACTTGTAACTTGTTAAGTGGGATAAGTCGAAATTAGACATGAGTAGCCTAAGATGAGTTATAGTCATTTCTTAGGTGAACAAGGCATAGTCTAGTTGTAATAACCATAACTTGGTCAAGTTGTTGTATTCGGGGAAGGACTTGGTTGGGTCCCAAAGTCCCAAAAAAATTAAGGGTAGTTTTGAGGGCATGATATCTAAGGAGTGTCAAGTCATGAAAAGGAATGTTGGCTTGATGGGGCCTGACCTAGATTCAGAGGTGATTTAGCCAAAAAAATCCCAATACTACTGGCCCTTTCGGCAACAACCCGCGGAACGCAGACTGAGGTCTCACCGGAAGTAGTATGGAAGAGTGCTAGAACCATGATTCTGCACCCTAGAGATGTCTGATGATTTGTGGTGGTCCACAATTTGACCCTGAGCACATGTCGCTACGTGCAGCTGTCAGTCCCTTGCATCCTACAATGCTGCCTTCGCGCAGCCGTGCTCGAGGTGCAGGCCATGCTATTACCCAAATTCCTTACTATTAATCTATTATTAACCAATTACTTAACTTATCTGTGTGAGCCTAATTATACTTAATAGTGTTCAGCATTCATATAAGTGCGCGCAAGAAATAAAACAGTATAAAGGCATGGAAAGAAAGACAGAAACAGATACACAATATTTGGAATCAACGCCTTTTATTATTCTTCTTGCTCGGTTACAGACTCGACCCTACCCTGCACACTCAGTTGTAGGGGTCCGCGCACTCAGCTGCGGACTCTACTAGGCCTCTACGCACTCAGCTGTAGAGCCTCTTCCTACTACTACGACTCAAGACTTTACAGATTCAACTCAATGCCTCATGCTTTCTCTCTATCTTACTTCGCTATCCTTTACACTTAGAGCCTCGCTCTATTTATACAATCCCATGGTTCGCAGACCATGGGTAGGCCGACATTACATTACATTATATTACAAAGCTTAGGGTGAACAACCCTATGACTCAATATACATCTCGCGCTCCGTGCCCGCAATTTGCGGAGTCTTACAATAATATTTGACCAAAACTGGGCTTTGAAACCCAAAACATGTTGTGGGGGGAGATTCCATGCCCAACAAGGAATGAAAAGGAATGATAACACATGCCAGATAGTGTCAATGCATACTAAGGAGTGTTATGGAGTGCCAGGGTTGTTTAGAAATCTAGGGCATAATAATTAGGTGATTTTTCTTCTTATGATAACTTCTTGTGAATAATTTTTACTTCTTAAGATTAGGATCTTCTCTTTAATTATATTAATATAGATCCTTAATCAAACAACTACCAATGCATAAGCAATGAGGAGACAAGAGACATGGAGAATAGGAAATCAGCCAAGGCCAAAACCTATCCAACATGAGAGGAAAACCCAAATGAATTATTCTTCTTATAGAGACTTCAATTGATGAATACCAAGGCCATGACCTAGACCCTTGACTCAACAACCTCTCCAAGACCAAGTAACAAGCCTCCTTGATTCAACCTCTTTCCTTTTCTTCGAGACAACAATGATCAAGATTCTTCCTTCAATAACTCAATTATCCTTTAAATTTTGGTTCCCTGGGTCAGGCCTGTAGTTCTCATCCCTCCTGCAAAAACCCTAGCACATGTGGTTGACCAAAATTTTTAACCTTGATCTTATTTGCTTGGATGGTATGATCTCTTATTATAATTTTTCTTGTAACCTTGCTTGTCTTCTTCCTTGATTCGCTTCTTGGACAACAGAAAGAACTTTGACCTTTTTTGCAATAGATAGTTCTTCCTTCCTTCACACGTGTGGGGTATTAGCCCTAAAACAGACCCATAAACAACACCAAAATATTTTCTCTTTGTTTCCTTCTCTTTGTTGGTTATTGTCTAGTCAATTTTATGTCTTAAATTGCTCTACATAAATTATCAATCCGGGTATCGTAAACTGATGAAGTGTGGTGCACCATATGTGCTTAGTTAACCTTTCTCTTACTTTGTTTTTTTATAGTTTATGTTGTTTTTTTTGGGGTTTTGTTCTTGTTGGTTTTCTAAAGTGTTTAATGCAAATGGAAATCCTATTCTAAGGTCTTAAGAATACTTTTGAAGAACAAGTATGGATAAAGATTTCAAGACAAGGCCTATGTCCCTAATGGTAACTTCCAAAACTTAGCACTTCAAAAGAACTTAAAACATGTTATTGATGGAATTAGTATTTAAACAAAAGTGTAAATATACAGCTAGTTCAATCAAAATAAAATGCAATAACCGAACATTGAGCTAGTGATTATGAGACCCAGTATCTTTGCTGCTTCAGCAGAAGGACAAGATGATTCTATCATGTCATTAGTCATTAAAAGGCTATGTGAATCACTAATATACAATCAAAATAGAATGCAACAACCAAACAATGAGCTAGTGACTATGAGACCCAGTATCTTTGCTGCTTCAGCAGAAGGACAAGATGATTCTATCATGTCATTAGTCATTAAAAGGCTATGTGCATCATTAATCTATAATAAACCGGTTGAACACACTTGCATGAATTAAAATTGCATGAATGAAAAATCTAATCTATCAGACTTGAGAGCAATCAAATAACATAATGAAATCAAAGCAAAATTGAACACACTTGCATGAATTAAAATTGCATGAATGAAAAATCTAATCTATCAAACTTGAAAGCAATATTTACAAAATGAAATCTACTCTACCTTACATTATTTACAAAATGAAATCTACTCTACCTTACATTCTAATATGCTCCATGACATCTACTTCACATCTCCTTCCATGTTGAGAACATCAAAGCTTTATTCAAATTCTTCAAAAGTACAAAGTACAACAAAGTTCTCCAAAGCTTTCAAAAGCCATCAAGGAAGAACTACAAACTTAAGAACTAGGGACTAAAGACTAACAAATGAAGGAGAGAGATCTCCTATTTATACAAAAAGATGAGAGCCATCTCATTAATGATAGTCCATGAATCTCTCCCTCTACCTCTAGAGTCCTAATCAAAATAGGAACTAATAAGACACATGTCTTTTTAGAGTTACAATACAATTAGGAGATGTGACACATATCCTCATGATCCCATGATTCTTTCCAACCAAATTCAAATTTGGCCTTAGAGTGCCACATAAGGGTCTTCTAGAAGTCTCCTTTCAACCTACACATGTCAACAACTTCAACCCATTTGTTAGGTATAAGCATATGCACATTATTTTCTAATGTTTAACCACAAATTCACTTAAAAGGCTTAGAAATAATAAAGATTGGAAAAACATAAAGGTGGCCCAATGATAATGAAAGTGGGATGAATGTGGTGACATAGTAGTGAAATGGAGGTGAAATGGAGGTGATATAATGGACATAATAGTGAAAGTGTAATGGAAATGAATGACATTTTCAAGACTCAACAGTTATCTTCACACTTATTATTGTAGACTTACTTAACTGAATTTGCTTGTCCACAAATGGAGGCCGAGTTTCCCTATATATAGTGTTTCATCCATCAAAATAAGTTGATTTGTGATATAAGTAAGTTGACTTGACATTATGGAAGCATCCTTAGGCCGACATGAAGAAGATTTCGTGACAAGGTCTTAGAGGGCTAATAAATTTTCTTTTACAATGGATTACATGCCCAAAATGGTTCTTCAATCTTTGACATTGACTTTATTAATTTTATGGCTTGATGACCAAACCTAATAGCTCACAATGGGATATTTAACTATAAAAAATTCCCTGATCATGAACCCATGATTCAAGCATTACAAAGATAATTTTATTTTCTTCTTTCCATCAATTATATAAAATCACAATTACACGTGTCATTATGAAGACCGAACCTAGTTACACTTTTCAACAAGCAAATCACAGGGGAGAACTAGGTCAAAATGCATGGAAATGAATGAATAAGAGTGTGTGCCAAGGAGTGTCAGCAAATTCTAAGTGTCCCAAGGACGAAGTGTGTGAGGAGAAGTTCATAATAGGACTTACAGGAGGAAATCCTATGGTTGCGATAAGGGGCTAGACAAAGAAGTTTCAAACAAAGGGAGACTTTGGGTTGGGAACAACATTGTTTTTCCAATGCCTTGGTTGGGTTCCCAAGCCGCAAAAAAGGTAAGGTTATCTAAGGAGGGAGTGACAAGATATTCTAGATAGTTCCAAGGCATGTTAGAGTGTTAGGGAAGCATACCAAGGTGTGCCAAGTGTCAAGGTGTGCCAATGCATGCTGAGTGTTAGGGAGTTCCAAGGAAACACAAGGGAGAACTAGGTCAAAATGCATGGAAATGAATGAATAAGAGTGTGTGATAGGGAGTGTCAGTGAGTTCTAGGTGTGCTAAGGAGGGAGTGACATGGTATGCTAGGTAGCGCTAAGTCATGCTAGCATGCTAGAGTAGCATTCAACCAAGATGTGTCAGGTGCCAAGGTGTGGCAACACGTGCTAGGAAGTGTTAAGGAGTGCTAGGGAAACACAAGGGAGAAATAGGTGAAAATAATGCATGCAAATGAATGATTAAGAGTTTGTGACAGGAAGTGTCAATGAGTTCTAGGTGTGCTAAGGAGGGAGTGATAAGGTATGCTAGGTATTGTTAAGGCATGTTAGAGGCCAGGGAAACATGCCAAGATGTGCCAGGTGCTAGGGTGTGCCAATGCATGTCAGGGAGTGTTATGGAGTGCCAGGGAAACAAAAGGAAGCACTAGTTTCAAATGCATGGAAATAAATGAATAAGAGTGTGTGACAAGGAGTGTTAGCGAGTTCTAGGTGTGCTAAGGAGGGAGTCATAATTATTCTAGGTAGTGTCAAGGAATGCTAGAGTGTTAGGGCGACATGTCAAGATGTGTAAAGTGCCAAGGTGTGCCAATGCATTCCATGGAGTGTTAGGTAGTGCGATGGAAACATAAGGGAGAAATAGTTAAAAATGTATTAAAATGAAACAATAAGGGTGTGTGATAGGGAGTGTCAGTGATTTCCAAGTGTGCTAGGGAGTGAGTGACAAAGTTATATGATAGGCAGTGCCAAGGCATGCAAGAGTGCCAAGACATGTCAATGAGTGGTACAGTGTACTAGGGAGTGCTAAAGAATTCCAAGGAATGTAGAGGATTCCAACACATGCCAACTAATGCTAAGGGATTGTTAGACGTGACAGGTGCAATGGCATGTCAAGATGTAAACTATGTTGCTTAGTTGTTTATGGCCATGGTTGGATGTGAGCCTTGACTTGGTAACTTGTTAAGTGGGATGAGTATTAGGCCATTACTAGGTGAACAAGACATAGTATAGTTGTTGTAACTGTAACTTGGTCAAGATGTTGTAGTCAAGGTAGGACCTGGTTGGTTCCCAAGTCTTAAAACAAATAAGGGTAGTTATGAGGGCATGATAGCTAAGGTGTGTTAGGGAATGCAAAGGAATGAAAAGGCATGATAACACATGCCACATACTATCAATGCATGTCGAGGAGTGTTGGGGAGTGTCAGGGAATCACAAGGGAGAACTAGCTCAAAGTCTATGGAAACAAACAAATAAGAGTGTCTTCCAGGGAGTGTCAGTGAATTCTAGGTGTCCTAAGGACGAAGTGTGTTAGGAGAATTTTAGAATAGTACTTGCAAGAGGTAATCCTACGATTATGATAAGGGGATGGACAAAGAAATTTTATACAAATGGAGACTTTGGGCTAGGAACAACAATATTTTTTCAATGACTTGGTTGGGTTCCCAAGTCGCAAAAAAAGTAAGGCTATCTATGAGGGCATGACAACTAGGGAGTGCCAAGGTGTGCAAGTAATGACAGGAAGTTCTAAAGCATGCTAGAAAGTTCCAATGCATGTTAGGCATGCCAAGACATTCCAAGTGCTAAGGCATGCCAAGATGTGCTAGGCGTTAGGGTGTGGCACCAACGCATGTTAGGGAGTACCACAGAAACACAAGGGATGACTGGTTTCAGTTGCATGGAAATGAATGAATAAGAGTGTGTGATAGGTAGTGTTAGAAAGTTATGGGTGTGCTAAGGAGGAAGTGACAAGGTATGCTAGGTAGTGCCAAGGCATGATAAAGTGCTACGATGTGCCAAGTGCTAGGGTGTGCCCATGTCTGCCAAGGAGTGTTAAGGAGTGTTAGGGAAACATAAGGGAGAACTAACTCATAATACATGGAAATGAATGAATAAGAGTGTGTGATAGGGAGTGTCAACAAGTTGCAAGTGTGCTAAGGAGGAGGGACTAACATGCTTGGCAGCTCTAAGGAATGTTAGAGTGCTAGGGTGGAATACGACCAAGATGTACCAACACATGCAAGGATGTGTTAGCTGGGAGTGCCAGGGAAACACAAGGGAGAACTATGTCAAAATACATGGAAATGAACAAATGAGAGTGTGTGATTGGAAGAGTCAGTGGGTTCCAAGTGTGTTAAGGAGGGAGTGACAAGGTATGTTAGGTTGTGTTAAGGCATGCTAGAGGGTAGGGCGACATGCCAAGATGTCCTAGGTACTAGGGTGTACCAAAATGTGTTATGGAGTGTTAAGGAGTGCCAGGGAAACACAAGGGAGCACAAGATCAAAATGCATGGAAATGAATGAATAAGAGCTTGTGATCAGGAGTGTCAACAAGCTCTAAGTATGCTAAGGAGAAAGTGACAAGGTATGTTAGGTAGTGCCAAAGAATGCTAGAGTGTTAGGTCGACATGCCAAGATGTGCTATGTGTTAGGGTGTGCCAATGCGTTCTAGGGTGTGTCAGGGAAACACAAGGAAGCACCAGGTCAAAATTCATGGAAATGAATGAATAAGAGTGTGTGACATGGAGTTTCAACGAGTTTTAGGTGTGTTAAATAGGGAGTGACATGGTTATATGCTACATAGTGTCAAGGTATTCTAAACTACCAAGGTGCGTCAGGAACTACTAGGGTGTGCTAGGGTGTGTCTAAGCATGCCAAGGAATGTAGGGGATGCTAACACCTGCCACATAGTGCTAAGGCTTTCTAAGACATGTTAGGTGCTATGGCATGTCAAGATGTAAACTATGTTGCTTAGTTGTTTTATGGCCATGGTTGGATGTGATGAGCCTTGCCTTGGTAACTTGTTAAGTGGGATGACTTTTGTTATGCAAAAAACTCACAAAATAGAAGAAAATATAGAGCAACGACTTCAAATTAGCTTCTTCGAGGGGGGAACCTCCTTTACGTTACACAAATGAACAATTCTTGGATGATACAAATGACAAGACCTATTTTCTATATATAGGAGTATAAGGGGTCACAATATAGTGAAAGTTGACACAACAATAATAATGTAAGGGCACAATAATAACAATAGTGGGCTTCTATGGGGCACAATAATAACAATATGGGGACAACATGGGCACAACAATAATAATAAATGGCTACAATGAAAATAATAATAAGGGAATACACTAGTATTATAGGGGCCTAACATGCCCCTCTCCATCAGAAAAGTGTTGTCCTCAACACTTGAGTAGTTCTGGATGCTTCTGTATAAAATTCTCATCCTCCCATGTGGAATCTTTAGCGGGTAAGTTATTCCACTTGATGAGATACTCTGAAAGTGATCAATTTTGTAGTTGTCAATTTCTTGTTTCTGTGACTGCTTCAGGTTCCAATATGATTTTTCCTTCCTCGTCAAGTTCTAGTAATATTGTTTTAACTGGTAGCTTGTCACTATAACCTTCTTTAAGCATGAAACATGGAAAACAAGGTGCACTTGGGAAGCTGTAGGAAGCTCCAATTTGCATGCCATAGTACTAGTCTTTTGCAACACCTTGTACGGACCACAATACTTTGGTGATAATTTGTTATCCTTCTTAGCTTTCTTGAGGGACATTGGTTTTTATAGTTGTATCCATAGAAATACCCAGTCACCTACATCAAAACTTCTTTCGCTACGATGTTGATCTGCTTGTGGTTTCATTCAATTCTGTGCCAAAGTGAGGTTATCCTTTAAGAGTTGGAGAACTTGTTGTTGATGCTCGATGTGATCTTCCACTACTTGAACCTTAGAATTTTCTCTTAAATATGATGTGACGGATGGTGGATGATATCCTTAAAGTGCCATAAATGGGGTCATTTTTGCTGCAGTATGGAAGGAAGTGTTATACCACCATTCAGCCAGAGGCAACCATTTGACCCATTTTGTTTGTTTATCAGATACAAAGCAACAAAGATATCATTCCAAAAAAAAAATTACTATTTCAGTTTGTGCATCAGATTGAGGATGATACAATGAGCTATGAGCTAATTGAGTACCCAAACAAAAAAATAATTATGTCCAAAATTTTCTAGTGAAAATGGGATCTCTATTGCTTACAATAATATTTGGGTTTCCATGTAACTTTTGAATTGTTTCCATAAATGCAGTAGCAATTGTACTAGCTTTAAAGGGATGAGATAATGCACAAAAGTGTGTATACTTGGTAAGTCTATCAACTACCACCATGATGACACTCTTTCCTTTGGATATGGGTAAACCTATGATAAAATCCATTAAAACCTCCTCCCAACGTTGACTTGGAATGGATAATGGTTGTAACAGGCCTGGGGTCTTAATTGTTTCAAATTTATTTTGTTGGAAAACCAAACATTCCGCTACAAAATTTTGAATATCAGACTTAAGGTCATCCCAAAAAAAATTCTTGTTAACCCTGTGGTAAGTTTTTAAAAATCTTGAGTGCCTCCTAAGGGAGAGGTGTGCAATTCCATAAGAATCTTTTGTTTGAGTTGGGAATTATTACAGAGGTATAAGCGATATTTGTAAGATAATGAATCTTTTTTCCAGCTAAATGTATCAGATGTAATGGGGTCTTATTGTAACTTTTGAATGAGTTCCCACACTTATTCATCATTCTTCCATTCATCCCTTGCTTCGTTTATCCAATCTGGTTGGATAATAGAAATTGCGCAAAGCAATGCTTCCACATCCTCATCCTTTCTTGAGAGTGCATCTCCAACAACATTTTGCTTCCCTTTTTTGTAGATGATTTCAAAGTCATAACCCAACATCTTTGTGACCCACTTTCGCTGCTCTTATGAAGATAATCTTTATTCTAAAAAGTATTTAAGACTATCATGATCTGTTTTTACCTTGAAGTGTCTTCCTATTAGGTAAGGTCACCATTTCTTAAGTGCATGTAGTATTGCCAACATTTCATTCTTAGAAATACCTTTGTTTAAATAATTTCCTTTGATTAGACAACTTTCGAAAGAAATGGGTCTTTCTTCTTGCATTAAAACAACACCAATTCCATTTCCTGAGGCATCACATTCCACAATAAAGTTTTTTGTGAAGTCTGGCATAGCTAAGACCAAAGCTTGGCACATTACCTCTCTAAGATGTTCAAATGGTTTCATTGCTTCTAGAGTCCAAGAAAATGCATATTTCTTCAGTAATGTTGTTAGAGGTGTTGCTATTCTCCCATAGTTATTAACAAACTTGTCAGAATACCCTGTCAACCTAAGAAATCCTCACAAATGCTTTATGGATGTGGGAATTTTCCATTACTTAATGGATTTCATTTTTCTAGGGTCTACCTTAACACCTTCATGAGATATAATATGACCCAAATATTCCACCTCTTGTACTCTAAAGAAACATTTGGAGGTTTTTGCATATAATTGTTTCTCCTCCAATAGTTTGAGTGTTCTATCAACTTGTTGAACATGATCCTTCCAAGACTTGTTGTATATTAGTAAATCATCAAAAAATACTAACACAAATTTTCTAAGGAAGGGTTTGAAAATGGAATTCATCAAACCTTGAAATGTAGAAGGTGCATAGCTTGATATTATGGCACTTTCCAAAGCAATTTATGGTTCTTCCATTTGCAACCATTACTTGACACTCTGGTGCTGGATATAGGAAACAATTCAATTCCTTCACTATCTTACAATGAATAAAATTATGGGTATTTCCCGAATCAATCAACATTATTACCTTTTTCTTCTCGATATGTCCTTCTATCTTGATAGTTTGAGGAGTGGTTATTCCAGCCAATGCATTACAAGATATGGCCGGATTCATTTATTCTTTCTTTAGGCTTTGTTCCTGGTGTGTATCCTCTACTTTTGATGTTTCTTTTTCCTTTTCTTCTTCCTCTTCACAATCTATGTAAAATAATTTATTCTCAACACACTTGTTATCTTTAGTGTATTTTCTATCACAACTGTAACAAAGCCCTTTTTCTTTTTTTTATTCCAATTGTTGTGGTGTCAACCTTGTAGGTTGTGGAAGGCTAGGGGAAACAACACTTCCATCTTTATAATTGTGATTGGTAGGCTTCCTTGTTGCCATAATTTTTCTTTCAATTTTTCTTGTCATCCTGAATGCCTTCTCCAATGAATCAGGTTCCCAAATGTGAACCTCATGTCGAACGTTATCCTTAAATATCCCTATGAACACATCAATCCTATGCTCCCATGGAATATATTTTACCCTTATATTCAATTTTTTGAATTCCTCAATGTGCTCCGCCATTGAACCCTTTTGTTTGAGATTTATCAATGTGTTATCATTTCTTTCGTAAAAATTGCCCAAGTGACAATTTGTTTAAGAGAGCAAAGTCATCAATACCATACAAACTGATTGGGTTCCAAATATAAAGTTGCAATGCGTACCTTTTGTGTGTTTTTCACATTATGGAGATCGGAATATTGCTCCATCTATAATATCCATGTTACGGGATCCTTGCCATCAAACTTCCTCATATTGATCTTTGGAACATGGTGGGTCTTCAATCCAATTTCAGAGTCTATGAAATCATGATTAACATTTCTTTTGTTCTCATCATGAGTTTCCTTTACTACCCTTTCACCATCAGTAAGCATTTCTTGTAGCAATTTTGTCAAATCTATCTTCAAATCTTCCATCTTGCCTTTAAATTTTTCTTCTATACCATCCATATTAGCTTCCATGCCAGCCATCTTAGCTTCCACGCCATCCATATTAGATTCCATTCCATTCATCTTAGCTTCCATGCCATTCTTTAAACCATCCATCTTAGCTTCCACATCTTTCTTTAAACCATCCATCTTAGCTTCTATTACTTTTTGTGAGAGTGAAATTTGTTGCACTTGGTCTCGTAATTTTGATATATCATGTTGCCTTTCTTCCTCTTATTCATGAGTCATGCTAGAGCTTTCAGGTTGCTTACTAGGTGTTTCCATTTTCTTTCTTCAATGCATCAATTAATGATAATTATGCTTCACTATGTCCTTTGAATTCCTTCAAAATATTTTTTCAACCCAAACTTATGCACAATTTTAGAAATACTATACACCTTTTTTTGGCTTTGTAGGAATTCGATATTAAATCAGTTGTATCTCTGTAATTGTGGATCTCCAAGCTCTGAATTTTTGTCCTGTGGTAGCCCTCTGAGTCCTCATTCCAACCCCACAAGTCTGATCAATATTGGATTCTCCAATAAATAGTTATTCCAAATCTCCCACGATGACCTGATTATAGACTAGTTCAGTAGAGCGAACTTGTATGAAGTGCCACATCTCACTGTTTTGACATTTTGACCTAAAACTGATATAAAGAAAACTACAGTTTGTCCTCTTTTTGTAATGTTTTACGAAATTTCAATCTGATGATCAGAGAGAAATTTATGATGCGTTTCCCCAAGTCACATGTTTGATATATAATTCGTGAGCCTGCAAAAACCCTAAATTCCTTGGATCATATCTCCGAAAATATAGCGAGACAAGATCTAAACTTCATACTGGAGGTTGCTCAAGATTTCAGCTTAAATGAGTTTTAACTTTAGCTTCTTAAATGTCGTATAAAAAACGTTATAACGAAAATTCCACGATGACCTGTTTGAAGCAGTGAAACCCTAGAATCCAAAACTTTGATACCAATTGTTGTGAAACCAACTCACAAAATAGAAGAAAATATAGAGAAGTGACTTCAAATTAGCCTCTTCGAGGGGGAAACCTACTTTACATTACATAAATGAACACTTATTGGATGATACAAATGACAAGACCTCCTTTCTATATATAGGAGTCTAAGGGGTCACAATATAGTCAAAGCCGACATAACAATAATAATGTAAGGGCACAAGAATAACAATAGTGGGCTTCTATGGGGCACAATAATAACAATATGGGGACAACATGGGCACAAAAATAACAATAAGGGGATACAATGACAATAATAATAAGGGAATACACTAGTATTATAGGGGCCTAACAAGTTTATATTAGACATGAGTAGCCTAAGATGAGTTGCATGTAGTTATTAGGTGAACAAGGAATATGTTGAATTTCCATGGCACGTGAGAACCTGGGTTTGGTCTTAGATTCTTTGATGAAAATACACTCAAGTGCCACAACACATCTACTTTGCACAACAAATCTACACACAACATGGAATCAACTAGTGCAACAATTTTTAACTTTTTTAAACCCTTCTTCGTTATATTACAAACTATAATAAAACAAGCTAAAGCTCCTGTACCAGAGAGCATGGTGCTTTACAATCACATTCATACATGGAATACACCTAGGGCTTGGTGTTAGTCTCTTGACCATTAGGGGAATTTTGAGGTCTAAAATGGGCCTCCTAAGGAAATTATAAAATAATAGTGGAAATAATAAAATAAGATTAGATTACATCATCAAATTTTAGAGGGAAAAAAGAAAAAACTATTTTTCTAACTCATATTTTCAACTTATCTCCCTATGGGTTTACTCAAATTTTGAGAAGAAACACTCGTTGGATGAAAATTTTGATTCATCATCCAAGGAGTACCCATGTTTCATACTTTCGATGGACCCTACTACACGAAAAACGAGAAATACATGAAAAACGTGATTACAATCATGTTTTTTGATGTATTTTTCATTTTTCGTGTAGTGGGGTCCTTCGAAAGTATGCAACATGGGTACTCCTTGGATGAGGAATTAAATTTTGCATCCAACGAGTAATCCCACTCGAAATTTGAGTAAAAACTTATGGAGATAAGTTGAAAATACGAGTTGAAAAAAATATTTTATTATTTTTTAATATTTTTACTTTTTTACTCCAAAAATGGTGAATCATCCCCCATGGTTGACAACATCATATTGAATCCTATTGGTTCTTATAAAGTTTATTTTGGTTGTACATTTTTCTTAGGAGGCCCATTTTAGACCTCAAAATTCCCCTAATGAACCAATCTACCTTGAACAAGACAACACTTGACCTACTTGCTAGTGGTGGCCACACACAGCCCTTTCAGTCCACTTGTCTAGAACACATTTGGCGGGTCCTCTTGGCTCTCATTCTAGAACTCCTCAGTCTGCCCCTATCAATTAACTCAACTCCTTTAAGTTACTGAACTCGACTCAACAATTTTTTCCCCCTAGCTACCTCTTTTTTCCTTCAAGGTTTGCAACACTTATGGTCTTCAATCAACTATTCACAACTCCATTTGTGAACAACTCTTTGGTCTGCATTTTTTCCATACTGTTGCTCCAATATGACAAGTCTAGGGCTATGTAGGTCACCCTTCTTCTCGCTGGCTCAATCCTCTACAATACAATGAACTAGGGCTAGTTGGCTAGCCCACTTGAATGCTACTTTAGTCCTTAAATGTCTGCACGTCCTTAGGCCTAATACACCTACCCTTCTACTAGTCTTGTTTTCCTTCATAAGTATATGAATTAGGGATCTTTGATAATAACCTAACAACCCTCAAACTGTACTAATATTTCCATCAATTTTCACAACCATAGTCAATTCTTTTACCGATCTAGGGCCCACAACATTACCCTCATCTAGGGCTCTTCAAATCTGTCGCCTAATAGTGATTCAAGTCCTCTCAAAATCACTATTCTTGTGTACCAATTTCTTTATTGTCCAGTCGATGAAAAAATATGAACTACTCCTCTTATCATCCTTCTAAAAATATAAATATGTCTAAATTAGGGTCACAAATCATCCACTAATAGTCCATTGACTAATTGTTTATAGACTGCTTTAGATCTTTGTCTAAAACACTATGGATAGTCCACCAAAATCAACTCCTCTTCATGTCAATCGATTCCTCATATGGCACATTTCTTCTATTCAATCTTCTAGTCAAGTTCCACCACCCTTTGGAGTTTCTATCTCCACACATACTTCTACAAACCATCTTCCAGATATGTGCTATGTATTCCGAAGATAATCCTCGCTCTAAGGGTCATAACCCCTCTTCTTCTACGCAGATTTGTCACAATCTTAATGGCATACCTTATGGATTGAACATGCTAGGAAATTTCCCTAACTAGGGCATTATACTTATACTCTAATTGCTTTAGAACAAAGCCTATCCACCCATGGAAAAAACAACTCTTACCTCCATAAGAGACTTGGCCTAGATCATATGGATCCATAGATTCTAGGAATTTCTTTTACTGAATCTTGACTTAAACTTCAAAACTCTACAACCCTCAAACTATGGTTACCTCAATCAATATTACACCTATGGCTACTTTTGTTCTGGCCCTAAATTCCAGGGCAGGCCCTCCTCCATTTGTGTTGGTATTTATCAAAAACCTTGTAACCCACTAACCACCACAAGACAGGGTCTCAACCTTCCCTTCTATTTCATAATTTGATGTAGCTTTGACACAAAAACACCACTAAAATAACATGCCAAAATTATCATGAGCTGCTTCTCTTGAGCTTGACCTACTGGAAGAGAACCTAAAATATGTCATCCTACTTCTTAGCTCAAACCCATTAAGGTATGAGACATTATTGTGAACCCTCGCATGATGATATTGCTCTTGGTGGATGATGATGGCCTCCCTTTAGCAACCCTTACTCAGCCTACTTTAGGACTACATCTCTCTTAACCTCCTTGATCAAATGAGATCCTTCTCACTTGATGTTCTTTCCTTCATGGTAATGCCTACTTCAATATCTTTTCCTATCCAGGCCTCTTAGAAACCCTCTAGAACTTACAAGTTTTATCCACTTAGACATTAGGAAATATTAATTTTCCTTTTTTATTTTTTTTTAGATTTTAAACCACATCTTGGGTCCAAAACCCCTTCGCTTGGGTTTTTTCCCCATAAATCATTTTATGACCAAAATCACACAAACCCATCTCACTAGGCTTGTGGATTACCTCCTAAGCTACACAATTCAAAAAAGTATTCTAGTTGTAGTAATCGTAACTTGTTCAAGTTCTTGTATTTAAGTGAGGACTTAGTTGGGTTCCCAAGCTACAGATTAAGAATTGTTGTGACGGCATAATATCTAGGGAGGGTCAGGGCATGACAAGGAATGAAAAGTAACACTAACACATGTTGGAAAATATCAATGCATGTTTAGGAGTGTTAGGGAGTGTCGAGGCATTACAAGGGAGAACTAGGTCAAAATGCATGGAAATGAACAAATAAGAGTGCACGCCAGGGAGTTTCAATGAATTCAAGTGTGCCAAGGACAAAGTGTGTTAGGAGAAGTTCATAATAAGATTTGCAAGAGGCAAGCCTACGGTTGCGATAAGGGGCTTAACATAGTAGTTTTAGAAAAAGGGGGACTTTGTGCTAGGCACATCACTGTTTTTCCTTTAGCTATTATTTTTATATGATATGTGACACATTTTGGCCAAATTCTCATGTTTTAAACTATTTTAGATAATTACATATTGTACATTATTGTGTATAAGTTTTGGGGCTCTCAAATTGTTCCACCTTATATCATGTGTGTCGTGTGCATCTTGTGGTTCTTAAAACCCCTTATTTAATGCTCTACTGTTTATATGAACTGGACATACATGTAAAATATTGTTTGTGTAAGCTATGTTTCTTAGTTGTGTTATGGCCATGGCTAGATGTGATCCTTGTCTTGGTAAGTTATTAAGTGGGACAAGTTGAGCTTGGACATGAGTGGTGTAAGATGCGTTATAGGTAGTTCTTAGGTCAACAAGGCACAATATACTTGTATTAGGTGCAATTGTTCAAGTTATTGCAGTCAAAGAAGGCCAATGTCACATAAACTACAATAGCTAAGGACTTGATTGGGTTCCCAAGTCATGAAAAAATTAAGGCTAGTTGTGAGGGTGTGAGTTCCAAGGCATGCTAGGGAATGATAACATGTGCCAGATAATGTGAAGGCATGTCAAATATGCTAAGATGTGCCAAGTGCTAAGGCATGCCAAGATGTGCAAGGGTGTCACAATGTGTGCCAAGGACTGTTAAGGCAACAAAAAGGAGAAACAATTTAAACTACAAGGAAATGACCACATAAGAGGGTTAATCAGTCATAAATTTACATTTTCCAAGAGGGTCATGTTAGGCACACAAACACTAGGTGCAAAGTGCCAAGTGTTAGTGCATTCTAAATACTGAATATTCCTCTGTTACTTCTCATCTACTTTCCAATAGTTTATCTCAAATAACTTTAATATTAAACCATGCCAAAGCCTACCAAGGAATCTCAATGAATGCTAGACATGCTAATACTTGCCAAGCACCAACATGTGCCAAGTGCCAATGTGTGTTAGGGAGTGATACACATGTTATGAAGTGGAAAGGAATGTCTAAGAATGTTAAGGTGTGCCAGAGAGTGCTAATGAATGCTAAGGAGTGTTAGGCAGTACTAGGGGAACAAAAGGGAGCACTAGGTCAAAATGCATGGAAGTGAATGAATATGAGGGGTGTGCTAGGGAGTGTCGATGAGTGATAGCTGGAATGCCAAGGAGGGAGTGACAAGGTATGCTAAGCATTGGTAAGGAATTCTAAGGAATATTAGGGCATGTCAAGAAGTGTCAGAGTGTGCTAGGGAGTTCCAGTGTGTGTTAACATGTGCCAAATAGTGCCAAGACATGACAAATGCTAAGGCATGCTAGGATGTGCTGGGTTCCAAGTATGCCAATATGTGTCAAGGATGGTAAGGAAACATAAGGAAGAACCAAGCTAGAATGCAAGGAAATGAACACATAAGAGGGTAAATAAGTTGGGAATTTATCTTTTTCAAAAGTGGCATGCTAGGCACACTAATAATAGGTTCCAATATATGCCAAGTGCCAATGTGTGCCAATTGTTAATGTATGTTAATGGATTCCAAAGTGTTTTAGGGCATGTTAGGGAATACATGGCATGCGAACGCATGTTAGAAGAGTGCTATGCTATGGTAGGGTCAACCAACATGTGCTTGGGTGTCCTATTCATGGCAAAATTTTCTAGGTACAAATATTTTTCAAGACATGCAAGGTGCCAAGTAATGCTAGTGTGGGAAAAAACATGTCAAGATGTGCCAAGAGTGTTGAGGAGTGCTAGGTCTCTCTCATTAATAGAATTGACCGAGATTGATTATGTATTAAATAATATAGTTCCTACACACACACTTGTGGAACTTTATCTAAAGTGAATTTATTAGATAATAAACCTAATAGAGATGAATCATGTGTTGACTCATAGGAAAATTATATTCTCATTACTTGAGGGAAATGATACACACTAATTAATTCTTAACAAATTGACTAACTCTAACCACTATGGCCTTGGACACATAATTAAAAAGACTCCACAAAAATGGTCCTAAATCATTATCTTTCGACAAAAAAATATAGTAGCATGCACATCACGTCATCAGAAAACCATTGGAATGATCAATGATGACGAACACTTTTTGACAGTCACCAAAATAACCAAAAAGAGCATTGGTGAGGGTCAATAAAAGATCGTCACTAGAAGTTTTACCAAAGAGAGAATTAGTGATGGGCCTTTAACAACCCTCACCAATAGTGTCACTAAAAATGGCTTTGGTGACAAACATTAAAGGACCATCACTATATTCACTTACAACAATGATTTTTTAAGGACCGTCATCATATGCGACATTGATGACGGACCTTAAAGGTTTTTCACATGCATGACCCTCACCAATGACCTTTTTTGTTGTAGTGGCTTGAAACCCGTATTCGTCTTACCTACAACGTGGTGAAAACTTACCCATGATTGTAAGCTAAAAACCCTTACCCATGACCGTAAGTTCATATGGTACTTTTGTGTGGTATTTATGTGGTTCAGATGTCTCTTTTGTATGGTATTATTATACAGTTCATATGGCACTATTGTTTGTTATTCTCATACAGTTCACATGGCACAATCCTTATGCAAGTTGTATTATCCTATTATAGTATGTATGGCTTTGTGATGGAAGTTTGCATACATACTTGGCATTGATTATTTATACAGTTCGCATGGTATGTCTTCTCTAAGATTTATTGCTTCTATACCATATACATATTACCTCAATATAAAGTTTTTTTTGGCTTTGTGATGGAAGTTTACATACAATATTGGCATTGATTATTTATGCAGTTCGTATCGTATGTATTCTTTGAAAATTATGGCTTCTATACCAAATACATATGACCTCAATATAAAGTTTGTTTTGGCTCTGTGATGGAAGTTTTCATACAGTCTTGGCATCAATTATTTATACAGTTCGTATGGTATGTCTTCTCTGAGAATTATGGCTTCTATACCAAATACATATGACCTGAATATAAAGTTTATTTAGCATGGTATCGACTTATATTATGGAATTATTTAATTTATGATTTGGTTGATGGCATCGAAACCTTGTATTTTCTCAATATCACATTCTTTCATATATATATATGTTTAGATATTGTTATCATCAACCCTGAAGTGAAACCCTAAGGATGCTTGGAATCTTAATTCATAAATTCAAATGATAGAGATCTCCTTGACAAGTCTCTTCTATGCTCATATAAAATGATGGTAACTCTAAAGGACATATGAACAATGACCCTGAGGAACCTTATATCAGTAATCTTAGGGTTGGCAGTTGATAATATTCTTGATTTATTATAGTGATCATCAAGAAATTAATAAGTAGTTTATGTCATTATCATCATGATAGTGACATAAACAACTAATCCTATGCATGCAATATGGTCTTTAATGCATTAATCCATATGTACATCAGTGACTTGGCACACCTATACCTCTACATGATGATAATTGAAATGTACTTATACTTACGACAGTGACCTTGTTGCAATAGGGATCTTGATGTATCAATTTGAAACCAATTCCTATGTAATGCATGAAAATCGAGATTAACCATTTATATATTGATGGAAATATGTGCAATACAAGATGATTGTGTAAAAATGTCTATTAATGTAAACAAAACATATAAATCATCAATTTTATTCCTTTGAAATTTCTTCATTTGTGGCACAATTTCCCCCTTTCTGGTGCTCAAATAATCAATCAACCTTTGTTCACTCACAAGTCGTAGGTTTCCCCTTCGTAGAAATTTTGAATAATTTAACACATATTCAACAGAGATTATCCTGATCATGTACTATTGCGGAATACATACACAATACATAAGCTCCTCTACGTTGATCATCAATATAGCAGCATCAATAACAATAAAACATCAAGAGCATTCACACATTAACACAGTATGTAACCCGGGGAAAGCATCTCGCTAAAAACCCCACACTATCTGTATATTAATGATTGAGACCATGTAACATTACAAAGTACAATGCTTAGCACAAGCAATCCAGTACCAGCTCCACCTGTTACACACAATACAGCTAAGATCTGATCTCCAAATCTATTCCACTGCTTGCCTGCCTCTACTGCTCAATACCTGCTCAAGAATGAATGAGAATGGTCTACCAAACTCGTATTTCACCTCCAAATAATCACTCACAATGTGTAAGACGTGAGCAGAAGCTACAAACTGTGCAAATACATGAGCAAACTCATTGGCATACTCAATCCTTTGATTGTGAAAGATCTGATGGACAACTATAGTCACAATTGATAGCAATCTGATTCTCTAACACCTGTCCCCGCTGAACTGAACATGCACTGACATGCAACTGAGTTAACTGATGTATTCTATAGTTGTATTATGAGTTAATAATTAGTTTAACAACTCATCATTAGTCTATTTACAGTTAGACTAACTACAACTAGTTTAACCAAGTCAAACTGAACACAACTCCATCAACTCCACAATCAACTCCACCAAACTCAACTGATTGAGTTCTAACTGAAGTCATGCATGCAACAACTCAACTGACTCATAAGAAAAGTGTACTTCCTTTTGACAGCTGCATGGGCCACATCTGTAGCTCAAACTGAAGTGCTCCAAGAGAATAAGATCAAGTTTATAGTCCAAATATTATTATGAGACAATAATATTTGAATTTTCTATTTTTGACAGCCAGTCTAAAAATAGACTTTGATCACCCACACTGTGGTCACCCACACTTTGGTCACCCACATTGTGATCACTCACACTGTGATCACTCACACTATGGTCACCCACACTGTGATCATCCACACTGTGATCAAAAATAGAACTTGCGCCATAATTTGCCTGCGGGCCCACTTAGTGAAGGCGACTCTTTTCACTAAGCTCCATCATCTTGTTGCAATCTCAAAACTCCCTCTCAACAAGATATGGATTATCAGCAACCCCTATCCTGCCTCGGTGGTACTCGAATTTGCTCTTGGTGAGAGCCTTCGTCAGAATATCAGCATCCTGATCCTCCGTTGGAATGTATGAAAGCAACATGATCCTCTGCTGCACACAATCTCTGATATGATGGTACCTGATGTCAATATGCTTAGATCTATCATGAAATACAAGATTAGCTGAGAGTTTAATGCAACTCTGGTTATCACAGTAAATCACAGTAGGATCCAAATGAGAACCGAATAAACCAACCAGGATCTCCCTCATCCATATAGCCTTGCATGCAGCCAAACTTGTTGCCATATACTCGGCCTCCACTGAACTGAGTGCCATGGATTTCTGCTTCCTGTTGTACCAAGAAACTGCTGTCAATCCAATACTGAAGACCCCTCCTGATGTGCTCTTTCTGTCCGTTGGGCTCCCTGCCCAATCTGCATCTGTGAAGCCACATAGCTTCACCTCATCCTCCTGCCTATACCACAAACCATATCCCGATGTGCCTCTCAAGTAGCGCAATACATGCTTGCCCGCCTTCCAGAAGATCTTGGTAGGCTTAACCATAGCTTGTGAAAGCTGGTTAACTGCATAGCATATATCAGGTCGTGTATTGACCAAATACATCAGCGACCCCACCAACTGTCGATAAATAGTGGCATCCACTTCTTCTCCCAAAGTGGCATCCTCCTTCCTCCAACCTCCAAGAAGAGGAGTATCAACAGGCTTGCAGCCATGCATGTTGAACTTCTCCAGTATCTCCCGAGCATACTTGCCCTCAAAAACAAACAGTCCACCACTACGCTGCCATATTTCCAATCCTAGGAAATAGTGAAGGAGGCCCAAGTCCTTCATCTCAAACTCTGTAGCAAGATCCTTCTTGCATGACAGTATCAACAGCTCATCACCCGTTAGAATCAAATCATCAACATACAGTACAATGATAAGCAACTTACCCTCCACCACAATCTGGTATAGGTTAGGATCCGCCTCGCTCTTGGAGAATCCAAGTCCTGTGAAATAGCTATCTATCCGTGTGTACCAAGCACGTGGTGCTTGCTTCAACCCATACAGTGCTCTCTTGAGCCTGCACACATGCGACTCGCTGCTAAAGACCTCAAAGCCTTCGGGCTACTCAATGTACACCTCCTCCTCAATGACTCCATTGAGGAACACAGTCTTCACATCCATCTGATGAATGTGCCATCCCATTTGCGCTGAGAGAGCAAGAATCATCCGTATGGAAGAATACCTTGCGACAGGTGCAAAGGTCTCCTCATAATCGATCCCCTCTATCTATGAAAGCCTCGGGCAACAAATCTTGCCTTGTACTTCTCCACACTCCCGTCAGCTACCTGCTTGACCTTGTAGATCCATCTCAAACCCACCACTGATTTCCCTTCCGGTCTAGGAACAATCTCCCATGCACTGTTTCTGACAATAGAATCATACTCTTCCACTATGGCGTCTACCCATGCGGGATCCTCCACAGCTTCCTCGAAAGAGGATGGCTCAGTCACAACACACTTGCTCATCAAAGCCATGTATCCAGTGTACCGATCAGGTGACTGTCTCTGCCTGCGTTGGGCTGTAGGTGGTCCTACAACTTTCTCTGCATCTTGAGCCAGTCGCTCAGCTTCTGTCAAGCGCTTTCGCCCTCTGATGGTTAGCGCTGCATGAGTGGTCTCTTCCACTCCATGAACCTCGTCCTGTGGCTGATCCACATCCTGAAGCTCATCCTTAGGAACTAATAGCTCCTCATCTGCATGCAAGTGTAGCTCCCTCTCAAGCGAACACTTCATGGCTTTCTCCTCCTGAAATTTTATATCCCGTCGCACAACAGTTTTACCACTGTCTGGCAAATACACACGATAGTTGTGGGGCGTATCAGTGTACCCCACAAATATCCCAACCTCTGCAGTTGGCTCCAACTTCTTCCTAGCATCCTTCGTCACATGCATGTAAACGTTAGCACCAAAAATCCTCAAATGAGAAAGATCAGGCTTCTTACCAGAATAAGTCTCCTCAGGTGTACTCATGCCAAGTATCCTATGAGGACAACGGTTCTGCACATAAACTGTTGTATTGCATGCTTCCACCCACAAGTGAAGGGGTAGGCCCTGATCACGCAACATTGCCCATGCATCACCCACAATCGTTCTGTTCTTCTGCTCAGCTACCCCGTTCTGCTGTGGGTTATGGGGAGCTATGAGCTCTCTATGAATCCCTTCTGCCTTGTAGAAATCCTTGAACTCGTCCGAGATGTATTCACCACCATTATCGCTCCTAAGAGCCTTCACCTTCTTCCCCGACTCCTTCTCGACCAGTGCTTTGAATTCACATAACTTTGAATATGTCTCGCTCTTCTTCTGCATGAAGAAGATCCAACACTTACGAGAGAAATCATCAACAAAAATCACATAATACCTGTGTTTTGTTGTCACACGTCTGTGTGAATTCTCTCAAGGATCGTCATGGTGCGACTATCCTTCTCGTGAAAGGTGGCTTTCACAAACTTCCCCAAAGTACACCCCTTGCACTGATCTGACTGCGCAAGTGTGCCTTTAGGAAGCCCTGTAGTGATCTGCTGCAGTATCTTCAAGGCTCCATGGTGAAGGTGACCCAATCTCCTGTGCCACAACTCGCCATCATCCCGGCTCACCAATCCTTCTGCCTTACCTGCCATTGCTGCACATCCATCTACATGCAACTGATAAAGGTTCCTCACTCAAACCCCTATCTTCCGGGTCTCACCAGTTGTCTTGCTGCGCAGGAAAGCCTTTCCCTCGCTGAAAACAACATCATGCCCCTTGTCTTCTAACATTGCCACTGAGATGAGATTCTTCGTCAATCCTGGAACATGCATGACTTCCTTCAATACGAAGGGTTTACCAGACTACCTCTCAAAGGAAATGGTACCGATGCCGGTCGCACTGTATCTACCATCATCGCCCTTCTCGATGTGCACTCCAAGATCTTTGTCCTCCATCAGAGAACAAATATCTATCTCCCGTCATGTGAAAAGACGCACCACTGTCCAAGAACCACACTGATCCCATCACACTTGAAACCAAGCATGCGATCAATGAAAAATCAAGCTCAAACTGTGAGGCTAGAGCCTCTCCTGCTGAAGATCCAACAGCCTGCTTGTTCTTCTTCTTCTGCGGACAGTTAGTGGCATAGTGTCCGTGTTGGTGACAGTGAAAACACTTCACCTTGGACATGTCCTGCTTCTTGCCTTTCGCACTGGAGTGAGAAGCTTTCTTGTTCTTCCCCTTCTTTGCTTTGGCATCCAAAGCGCAATTCTCTTCATCAGATACCTTTGATGAAGATCCATTCTCACCTTTATTGTTTCTGAGTTTATCCTTGAGTGCCAGGTCACTCTTGCTTTGGAATAACATTTGCAATCAGTTGAAAGACATTTCAACAACACTGCTACAAATTCGATTTTCCACCAGCTCCAACTCAACCGCCTCCGATCTAAAATTCGTGAGAACACAATATTTCTCGTACAGAGATTGACTGTATGGGCATTCACCGGATATCTCACCTTCCAAAGGAAGGATGAATCCAGAGGCTACCTGGCCCGATTACAGACTCTGACTGAAGAAATAGAATGTAAACACTCCCTGAATAGTAGATCTGATGATCAACGCTCTGATACCATGTAGAAATTTCGAATAATTTAACACATATTCAACAGAGATTATCCTGATCATGTACTATTGCGGAATACATACACAATACATAAGCTCCTCTACGTTGATCATCAATATAGCAGCATCAATAACAATAAAACATCAAGAGCATTCACACATTAACACAATATGTAACCCGGGGAAAGCATCTCGCTAAAAACCCCACACTATCTGTATATTAATGATTGAGACCATGTAACATTACAAAGTACAATGCTTATCACAAGCAATCCAGTACTAGCTCCACCTCTTACACACAATACAGCTAAGATTTGATCTCCAAATCTATTCCACTGCTTGCCTACCTCCACTGCTCAATACCTGCTCAAGAATGAATGAGAATGGTCTACCAAACTCGTATTTCACCTCCAAAGAATCACTCACAATGTGTAAGACGTGAGCAGAAGCTACAAACAGGGAAAATACATGAGCAAACTCATTGGCATACTCAATCCTTTGATTGTGCAAGATCTGATGCACAACTATAGTCACAACTAATAGCAATCTAATCTCTAACACCTGTCCCTACTGAACTGAACATGCACTGACATGCAACTGAGTTAATTGATGTATTCTATAGTTGTATTATGAGTTAATAATTAGTTTAACAACTCATCATTAGTCTATTTGCAGTTAGACTAACTACAACTAGTTTAACCAAGTCAAACTGAACACAACTCCATCAACTCCACAATCAACTCCACCAAACTCAACTGATTGAGTTCTAACTGAAGTCATGCATGCAACAACTCAACTGACTCATAAGAAAAGCGTACTTCCTTCTGAAAGCTGCATGGGCCACATCTGTAGCTCAAACTGAAGTGCTCCAAGGGAATAAGATCAAGTTTATAGTCCAAATATTATTATGAGACAATAATATTTGACTTTTCTATTTTTGACAGCCAGTCTAAAAATAGACATTGATCACCCACACTGTGGTCACCCACACTTTGGTCACCCACATTGTGATCACTCACGCTGTGATCACTCACACTGTGGTCACCCACACTGTGATCATCCACACTGTGATCAAAAATAGAACTTGCGCCATAATTTGCCTGCGGGCCAACTTAGTGAAGGCGACTCTTTTCACTAAGCTCCATCATCTTGTTGAAATCTCAACACCCTTCATGGTGTGTGAGTGACCTCACTCACCATGGCACAAGTCTCTATATTGAGACTAATCTCGATGTTTCATGGGATGGTGTATCAAATCGTCTCGTGTTTTATCCTAATAATCATTGAATGTCATAGTATTTCTTTGTGGTTCTATCAAATTTTGGCAATTTATAACGGTTTTAACCTTCCACTATTTGCATGGATCTCTAACTTCAAGTGGTACACTATGTATAGGTTAATTAGTACAGGTTTAATGAAGGTACTTTATTGTCCTCAATCTATATTGATAAGATCTTGCAAACATTTTGTCATAGTTATGGGCTCCTATAGTTTATTCATATTCTCTATTTTCTTACTTTGATCAATATTAAAATTCTCATGCTCATAACACACACATAAACATATATGCCAATATTTATCCAACATTAATCATTAAGTTTTATGCATTGAACATATATCTCATTCAAATTTTAAATTTTATCATTACGTGTTTTATTCATGAGTTAAAATCTCACATTTCACTTTTTAGTGATGTTTTCATTCATGACTCATTGATATGCATACTAATTTATTCCACATTCTATGATAAATTCCATATTAATAATGAATATGTAAACAATATCCATTTTATATGATAGGTAAACAATATCAAAATAAACTACAATTACTTTCACATAATTAACATGAAACATTAATAGTTATTATAAAAGTAGAAGCGTGACATACATCCTTATTTATTCCCCATTATATAATAAATTATCCTTAAATAATATATAAACATTATCAATTATAAATAACAAGTCAACACTATCATAATAAATAACAATCACTTTCACAAATAATTTCTAAACAAAATCAATGATCAATAATTAATAATATCTTAGAGTAAATTGATTATTATGCCTTTAAATCCCTCCATACCAATGAAGGCTCTAAATCCTTTGGGAACTAACGGACCATTTAATAAGAAATAATTTTGAATCACCAGTCCTTACCAATGCCTATTCTTCTTTTAAAAGAAATAGTCTTGCTCAAGGCCACCTATTTGGCCCTGATAAATTAGATGGACTTTTTTGTAGTGTATATGTCGATCACTTCTTATGTGGGTCATGTGTCATGGAATTAAGTTGTAAGCACATGAGTCAAAATGAAGTGAAAAAATATGTGTGATGGACTATGTAGCAATGAAGAGAGCAAGAACACATTAATCGTTATTATTAATGTAAGATTTTTTTAAACAAAACAACATAATATTTTCTCTCTTGATACAAGAGCCCAATCCAGTCTATATATCATGACATAAAAATTGACTCAAGACAAAAGCCATAGAACACTCAATGGGTGCTTAGACCTAGGAACCAAAAACTTTGAGCATGAAACCCATGCTTTAATAAATAATATTTCTTTTACAATAATTTTTTTTTTTTTTTTATAAGTACATAAGAGATACATCATTCCATGAACCAAATACAATTATGAAGGACAATACTAGTTACAACTTTCAATAGGAACTTCACATGTTACAGACCTTCAATGTCTTCTAGGGCATATTGCTCCTCAATTAAACTTGTCTCTCCTTCTTTTGTACTTCACATTTCTTCTTATCCGTAGAATTGCTCTAAAATGAAGGGCATGTGTGATGTCTCTCAAAGGAGGTCGAATATCAACTTTATATATCCTTCCAAGGGATCTTTAAGCCCAATGTGAGGTCAACTTCAGCTAGCTAGCTTACCTGTTCTTAGGAGCACTATAAATATTTTTCCAAAATACAAAATGATTTTCTTGCTTTGATACAAGTTCCCAAATGGGTCTTTACATAATGAAAATGGCCTTTTGACTCAAGGCAATACTATAAGCATGGAATGGATGATTAACATATTGACCAAAGACTCAAGCATGAAACCTAAGCTTTATAAAATTTCCTTTTTACAATTTGCTTTCTTCTTTTGATCAATATATAATAATTACATCATGACATTAGACAAATGGCAATTATGAAGACTGAACTAGTTACATTTCCCAATATACATGAGCATGTTGATTCAACTAAGCCATAGGAGAAACACCAATTATGTTTCCATTTTGAGTTTCTCACTCAGTTTGGGACAAATTTTCATTTGACACACGATGACAACAAGAGAACTATGGTTTATGATATATGTTTCATGATGAGATTGTCTAGTCCTCCAAGTGTAGTGAAACAATATCTCGTCAATATGATGGCTCTTCTAGCCTTTCATGCTCACCATGGAAACCTGAAACACCTCCTACAATTTTGGACCCAATGAAAGCCTACAAACCCTAGGGTATTCACACATGTGAAGATTACAAGATAAATTAAAAGCTTTTGAAATCTTGATGTGTCTTTCAATAGGTCAAATATCCATATTTATATAGCCTTTCCAAGAGGCTCCATTAGCCCTCTCTAGGCCAAATTTTCCTTGCCTATCCGACTTGGTCTTGGGATCCTTCTAGACATTTCTAATTTCAAAATATTTTTTATTTCCTTGATACAAATTCTCAAAAGGGTCTTTTACAATATGAAAAGGACTCTTGACTCATGACAAATTGTAGGAGCATTCAATGGATGCTTAACCTAATGACAAAGTGACTTGACCATGAAATCCATGCTTTACAAAAATCATTTTCTTTCTCTTTTGATAGATACATAAGAATTACATCATGACATGAGTTAAATTACAATTATGAGACCAAAACTAGTTACATTCTTCAAAATATCAAAGTATGTGGGTAATTTTTTATGATGGAAGATTAAATGTTATCATATTATATTGAGTTCTAAAGTTATCGAGTGAGTTCATTAGTTAGGATGAATAGGTTCTCAAGTTCTCAAGTTTCAAATGTTACTTGAATATTTTAAATGCAAAGAAATTCCTTGTAACTCAGTTGTACTATTATAATGTTCATGTGGTTTCATCAAGACATTTCTCAACATCCCTTATGACACTCTCTAATAGTTTCTCTCATTTGATGGAGGTTTACAGGACGTTCAACCAAATAGGTATTTGTCATATCTATCTTTGTAGAGGGACAAAAGTTTAGATAGGATATAATAAACTAACCAAACATCTGCTATGTCATTAGCAGGCGAACATTAACAATTTTTTCTTGCTAAAGGGGGGTTGACGTCGAGGTGCCCTTGAGGTACAAACATCTAGTGAAACAATGGGAACCCAAGGATCTTCCTTAAATAAACACTAAATTTTCTATCAATGAAAGGATATACAACATTGCCCCATCATCATTACATGGTTTGGGGTTATTTTCCATGCATGGCATAAAGGTATGTTACGGAGGATTAACTGAATTGGTGGAGTATGCCAGACCCTGTTACAACTACAATGATTGGGTACGACTAGTAAAATATACCAAAATTATGCAAAGATATGGAGTGGCCCCAAATTATATACAACTAAAAGACAATGATGAAAATAAAGGTGCAACTATGCGTATTGATGGAAGGCCAAAAGCAACAAGGAATATTGCAGGGTTCATAAATAGTACATGAACCGTCACCAAAAATAAGCAACCCAACTGCATATTCGAGGGACGTGAAGGAAACCATGTGTTTGTATGTGCCATTAAATCAATAGATACAAGGGAATATTTTCTCATTAATTACAATTTGAATAGAATAAATACAAATATTGCTATTATGGGAGAAATATGTATTTAATTTACCCAACTTGTAGGAAATGTCTATTGTATGTTATGATTTTCATTTACTACAATATATTGTTAGACATCTTGTAAGTTGAGGAAACATTTTAATATGTCATGGTTAAAATATTGTGTCAGGTTGATCAAGGTCAAAGGGAACCAACCTCATAGTAGGTAAACATCAATGTAGCTGTACGTAAATTTATATAACCACGAGATATATATATAAGCATCATTTTATCCATTATAGAAGAATTCAAATTGATATTTTTAGGCATAATATATAACTAAATGAAAGATTCACTATGCATATGACCAACTTGAGCAAATGCATTCCTTCATCCTTTTCAAAGTATTGTTTCTATACAATATGGAATATATACTGATCTTGTCATAATGCCTCTTGCAAGAGCCTTCCAAGATGATGAAGTTTTTGTAAATTTAGAACCTTTTATATTGGCCATGATATAACGTGAATTTTCTATATAAATTTAGGCATATGTCAATAGTGGTTTTCTTATTAATATAATGATGATTAATTGTGGATGAATTGAAAATTACACTTTAATATTATGAGGAAGAGCTTAGTGATGAAGCAATTTTTATGTCTTTCGGTCTAATCCAAGTAATAAAGAAGCTTAAAATAAAAGCAAACAACAAACTTAATTATTTATTTCTAATTGAGCCTAATAAAGATGAGATAAAAGGAAAAATTAAGACCTGGATGCAACAAGTTTGTCGATATGGGGTGAACAACTCATTTAATCATCCCATCTATTTTTTTATGATTTAGTTATCTCATCCTTTATAAATTAAAAAAACTTTATTTTATAGGGTTTTTTGGCAGAGTATGATCCTCACACTACAACTATGGGGGGCGACATTGGTAGAAGAACTGATTCTCCACCCGTGAGTGAGTCATCATTCATTGAGACCGGTACAACCGCTCAACCACCCACAACAAGGTTTACACCCACAAAAAAACATATGTCAAGATCTACACATGATGTTGTGGATGCAGAGGATGATCTAATTGCACAATGTGAAGTGATATTTCCTTGATATTCCCGTGTTACTAGCACAAGATCACAACGGATCATGTTTCCGATAGATGATGATAATGTCCCCATGAAAATAGAGAAACTTTCAGGTATTTAAGAATTGTTTTAAACATTAAGTACAACCTAAATGAAATTAACATATAATTTGTGATTATTTTAAGGTAATGATAATATCATTTTGCAAGAATGATGTATTTTATAGGAATTTGTATGACATAAACTTGGAAATATTTGGGTCGGGTATTTGTACAAACTGGAAGTCCCAAAGTTCCAAGTTGAAAGATGAACTTATTAACAAGATAGTTCACCTGTTCGATGAAGGTACCTTCAATAAATATGGAGTTACCTCAAAGGTATGCCTACATTTAAAATATTTTCGGGACCAATATAGGTCTCATCTGGAAAGGGCCAGGTCACTTGAGTGCCATCCACTAATTCCAACCATGGAGTGCGGAGTGCTCATGGAAGATGCACATGAGAAGGCATTTTGAAAAGCAGGGAAGACTCCACCCAGACTAGGAAGGTATGATACACTTTTAATAATGTAATTATGATGACATCTAATTAATGTTTTCAATGTTTTAAATATAGGCTCCCATATACTTCCAAAGCCACAATGGCTAGAATAGCCAAACATGGGAAGCATAATCTTGGCTTTGATGGTTACTCGAAACTAACCACAAAAATTGTAAGTATATAAAAAATAATTTTCATCCAAATTATAAATTGCTAACAATGTTAATTTAATATCACAAAAGAAGAAAAAATCATGTTCTAATGCAAAATTGCAGGGGTGAAAATTCAAAGAGGCTCCCATGGAGGAAGACCTAAAACTATCTTTCAAGTATGGATATCAAGACATGGTTGAAGGGAGGACAAGCTTAGCATATTCATAGTCTTCCACCACCCAACATAACACTCAGGAAAATAAAAGCAACGCATAGAATTTATAAATCATTACTTGTGTTAGTGTGAAATTACTTGGAATTTGTACCAAAAAAACTTCGCTTAAGTCACTGGTGACAAGTAACCCTAACAACAATTTGTGGTTGCTTACGCTTCATATCTGCAATACTAAAAATATAAAAACTTGCAATAAAAATATATATGTGATCCAAAATAGAAAAGAACAATATAAATCCAATGTAATAACCCAATATGGAAAGACTTTTAAATGAATAGTAATCTTTATTGATAACACCCGGTAAAGGAGATTTACAAGGATCTACAAATCCCCCTCCATGGGATGGGTCCTTTGATGTCCTTGATGCTTCAGTGATCGATTCTCTCTCTCTATATGTGAAAAACCCAAAACAATGTGTAGAACTCAAGTGGGAGCTCAAATGCAAGAAGACGGTAGTGGTGAAGATGATAATGATCATGGTGAAGAATGAATGGAAAACCCTCTTATTTATAACAAAGTATTGGTATGATATTGAAAATGGAAAATAATAAAATAATATTGACCAAATAAAGATCTAACCATTAGGAATACTTTATTATATTTTTTGGAGAGGGAAAAGATATTTGAAATGGTAAAATGTCTTTATTTAGAAATAATTAATGAATAAAATGATTTACTAATGATTTCACAAGGATTAAGAATGGTGTGAAATTGAAATAATTATTAAATAGTGATTTAACAATTATTCCAATAACATGATTAAGGAATAATAAATAAATAGTGATTTATTTAATTATTCTTAGGTGATTTAGTAAAATGTGACAAGGAATACTTATCAAATAATGATTTAATAATTATTCCTAGAGAAAATTAAATAAATAATTATTTATTCCATTATTCTCATGGGGCTTTTTAATTTTAATGAGAAATAATCTAATAAAAATTATTTACTATATTATTTCCTATGGTGAAAGTGATTTTACTATGGTAAAATTAATCCTACATGGTGTATTTCGATCTGCCTAGTTAGAAATGGTAAGTGATCATTTTTTGATGATAACATATTACCCCCCAACGTATGGGTGTTAGGACAAAATTGTGATTTTACTATGGTAAAATTAATCCTACATGGTGTATTTCGATCTGCCTAGTTAGAAATGGCTAAGTGATCATTTTTTGGTGATAACATATTACCCCCCAATGTATGGGTGTTAGGACAAAATTGTATTACTGAAATACGTTGTATGTTAATTTCCATGAGACACCAAAATCTAGTGTGAGAGAGAGAGATACAAGTGAAGGACAAAAATGGAGGGGGTGAGACCTACTAAATTGATACAAGTATCCTTTTATGTTGGAGTGCATTATCTCAAACAAGGTGGGAGAAGCATACCTATACCCACTGAGATAACTGAGTAAAAAGAATAATGGTGTGCCCAACAATGTGGGACTGAGCTACAAAGTACATAATGTGCTAGCATCAATGGGTCAGAAAATAATACAATGAATCCCATATACATAATGTGCCAGGAAAGACATAGGACAGGCCTGAATACAATAACATCTGACAACATTAGACATAATGCCCCTCTAGCTGACATGGTGAGGGGGATCACAACCAAAGAAGCCATGTTGAATAGGAAAGAGCTTTCTAGATCTGAATGGATCATTTAAAGGACACATGCATTTTCTAGGCACTGCAAGTGGCTGAAACCAAACCCATCACATCTACAGAATCACATATGATGCTAGATCAACATCTATGAACATTTGGGCATGTGAGAGCTACGTGAAGTGACACCCCCTTATGAGGTCTGGAACATCTCACACACACCTAGGAATCACTGGTACAATCATCTAAATCATCGGACCGTCAAGTTTATGATTATCAATCGTGTGATAATGAGTTGGAGTCGAGCACGTGAGAAACAACCAAGTCAAAGGGAAATGATGATTCCCTTTGCTTGATCTAAGGCACCGAACAAAGATGAAGGCTAGAACCAAGGTACACCACCTTATAGACCACACTTCTAGAATAAATATGCTGAAGTCGACAAAAGAGGGCCCACCAGGGTTAGGCGATGAGGATTCCTTAACTAAGGCACGACGGATAATAGTAGAGTGACTGATGGACTAACACCAGGGATGATGATGGAAGGAAACAAGATGAGCAGTGGGTTGATGACTTCCCTTGTCAAATCATGATATGCATGGTTGACGTGGTAGCCCACTGATTCAATTCCTGAGGGGATGGTCAATTACTCATACGAAGGCTTTTCAAAGACAGAGCAGTGTAGTTGGAGGCCAAATATGAGCATGATGGAATGGATACGACACAAATATGTATGGAACATTGTAACTTTACTTAAGGGGACTCGAAATAGACTCCATAGATGCAATGGTGACTCATCGTTGATCCTCTAAACAAATGTGACTTAATGATGTTGCCACATGGGGGAGGCTCGAAGTGGACCATCAAAACATGAGTAAATAATGGTTACTCATGACGAAAACCGACACGTGATCCAACCAGTGAACAAGTAAAGTGGTACCAGACTATAGGTTGCTCAAATGAAGTAACCAATGATGTATGCCTTTGACTCTAAACTAAGAAAACATAATGGTAGACTGCATGTATGGTAGAGCTAAAGGTGTCATGGTGAGAACGAGAGTTGGAAACTCTTCATTCTGAGATTTAGGGGAACCAAGTAGTTAGAGGGGTTTTTTCATGCTATCGGGTGTTGATGTTCTTGGAGAACCCATTGATGAGGGCTTGTGAGCCTCTGCAGTCAAGGATTGTGAGTTATTAGGACCCAGATCAAGAGGCATTTGTAGTATAGGGAAACAGGATCGAGATCAAGATCTAGGACATATATATTTTGACAAGATTTCCCCCCTTGGGTTGGTGGGGGAGATACATCTAGCATTGCCTCGTGGGAGGCATATAGGAGTGTTTTTGGGTCATCATTCAAAGGGCACAACCATCCAAATAAATAATTTTGAGAGGCTTGAGACGTGATCTACAACCACAAAAATGTTGTGGATCTTGGGTAGTCACGTGTTTCATCACTTCATTGGGGAGAGGATGATGCTTGTGGAGAGTGTATTGGTAGGGGCCTACTATGGGTGGGCCCAAATGATGTTGTCTTTGTTGAAACAATAGTTGACACTATGCAGGCCAGGGACCAATTGTAACTATTCATTTGGGATATTTTTATGCTCATTTTTTTTTGAGAATATCATCACCATCCAACCACATGTAAAGATCTATGGTGGGGGCCCACAAGATCCTAAGATGCACCGCTAAGGGCAACTACTACGATGAGGTGGAGGAGGGGAAGTTGGACAGGTGTTCCGACCTAAGGTTTTTTCATAATGGAACCATATGCCATTTTACATAGATGACTATTTGTGTAGTGGAATGAACTATCAGCGAGATCTTTACTTACCACTTCTATTGGGATGAGCATGGGTTACCGATTTCTAAACTTTGTGGTATGCATATATAGCACCGATGAAGCTGACAAGATATACAGGATGAGCTGTAGCGCCTGTGACTGCAGATTAGGGTGGTTTGACATCACAACAGAGATTATGTAGTAATTCTTTACTAGAGGATCTTCGTCGTAGGTTATACATGCTACTTAACGAGGTGACAAAGCACGGGTGGAATGAGTTAGAAGATTAGTATATAGATGAGTTCAATGGTCCTCTATCAGAGTGGTGAGGTATCACGAGGCACATTGTTATGGCCAGTTAGGCAGTGCAATACTTACGGGATGGTGGGATGGAGCCATTGGCTTGGGAGCCTCCAGAAGATAGTGATTATGAATAGGGACATGTGGTGCTCCATTTTTGTTTTGTTATAGCATGTGAATGAGCATGTCGTATGTATATAGAGTAGTGGAATCCAAACACTATATGTTGGATATTATGATATATACTATGGTTATGCATATTTTGTGACAATTGTGGTTTGCCATTTATTTATGTTATGGATGTCTTCTTGTATATTCATGTGATAAATGTCAATCTAAAATGTTATTTGCAATGGTATCTACATAGTGATTTTGAGCTCTAGGAACATGCTGAATGTAATGGATTCAAATTCACGTGACAAAATCTTAACTCATAGATATTTTCTAAATAAGACAGGATTAGCACGTGATAAACACCATTCAATTTCATGACAAGTAGCAAGGAATCAAGACAAACATGAAGGTGAAGAATGTGATGATCAAGAGAATCGGCTAACAAACCTATTGTAGCATCATATTCAGTCTGGTTATTGGTGGAAAATCCAATGCAGACGTCATTGGAGTGGACTAACAAATGAAAGGGAGTAAAAATGGCACAAGATGTCGAAGCTAGATTCATAGAGAAGTGACTCGCACCATCAGTGTAGCCCATATGAGGTGTGGATGGTGGATCCATCTAAAAGATGCAAGAAGACAATGAATGGGTGAGATAATGATTAAGGATAGTTCCAACACCACGATGATGAAGATCATCACCAATGAGGAGGTAGTGAGGGCCTTGATGTTGAATATGTCGTTCATCATCACAAGGAAGGTGGGGGGAGAATTTTTGGTTTCACAAATTTATCATGGGTTTGTTGCGGAAGGAAGTACGGATGATGGTGCATATCATCCCAAGGATAATTAGGGGTGGTCATGGCTTCCATGATGTCTTCGTCAGAATGAAAGATGGGTGGATGGGAGGAAGAGGAGATACCTCAGGAATCTTCATGAGACACAAGGTTCACATGTGCATTGTCAATGCTAGGAGACAGATGGCTAATAGATGTGACATCTACCGATTTTGAGGCTGAATTGTTAATCGAAGAAGGTTCAATAGAATCACAATATGAGACATCAAGAGAGTCCCAATAGATCAATCCCATGGAAGACGATAGGTAGAGAAAAGGGGTTGTACTATCTATCGTCTCGACATTAGGAGGAGGGATCATGATAGTTGGTTTAGAAACCCACAGGTATAGGAGAGGTGGAATCACTACGAGTGACATCTAACTCGCGAAGCACTTGAAGTGTATCATGAAATTATTTGAGATAGGGATAATGATGAGAATAATTGCCATAGTTATCACACAAAGCATAAGGATGATTCGTGTGTAAGGATCTATTCTTCTTAGCTGACTTAGGTAAGGTGACATGGACCTCAGGAATGTTAGAATCACAAAAGGCATCAGATACCACATTCTTTATATGCAAGGGTTCAATACAATTATTGGTGGCATGACCAACAACATCACACAAAGAACATGGAGGAGTAGGCTTTGGCGGCTTAGGAAGAGCTGGAGTTGGTTGGGGTACCTTACCTTTGGTTCCCTTTTTCTGGGCTTTACCCCCCTCACCAAATGCTTTGGCAACAAGAGTGGGTTCCTGTTGAGGTTTTTGAGGAACTGAAGCAAGGAGGAGGTAGTAATGACAGGTTAAACAGAGGTCAAATTTGAATCAATGTACCAGACTGGGATCCCAAGGTAATGTTAGATAAACTCAACATAGCCATGATAGGTGTATAATAAACTCTAGGGAGTGGAAATAAGAATAACATTTGACCATAAGGGTAATGACCTGGGGGGACTGCTCTGAGATGGTTAAGACCTAGGGGAATGGTTCTGGGCTGAAAAGGACTAGGAGAGATACCAGCATAAGGAAAAGGACTTTGAGGAGTAATACTTGAAGGCTGGGTTGAGTTGGGAAAAACAAGTTGTGGAGGTTATAGATACTGTGAAGGCATAACAGACCACTTGTGGGCGGCCCACAATTCTTGGAGCATGCAAACACTAGGCGGGCTAGGCTCAAAAGGTGTAGGTGGTGGACCATAATAAGCACCAACCAAGGTGGAATCTTTGTATACCCCATGAGAGATATTGGTGAGGGATGAGACAGTCTTATTTCCAGTCATCGATGAGATAATGGACTGAGGTGAAGTCTAAGACTTAGGATAATAGTACGTCGGTTTATTGATAGTGACGATCTTTCCATTATGAGGGAAGCACATCTTCTGGAGAACAACAAATGCGAAAAATGACATGGAATAAGTGTAACTACGAACCAAGAGGATGTTATAATGTAATGGGGCATCAATGACCTCAATATAAATAGAGACAGTCTTGTCGGTAACAGTCATAGGACAGTTTCGATATAAGACAAGAGGCTAAGAGGGATGACCATCCCAAGAATGGAGAGTGATGGTGGAAGGGAATAGGTCAGTTGAATCAAGTTTCTTCCAAACACTATATTCCATCACACAGGTGCAGGCACCTTCGTCTATGATACACCATTGAGAAATGGCGCTTTTTTTATGGAGACTAGTATTTGAAATGCAACGGATGAAGGGATGGATGACGTTCCAATTTATCAACACAAAAGACAATCATACGATCATCACAATGATGCAAAACACCCAAAGCAGAGAGTAGAGTTTTTCATTTGGATGAGCACATCTATAGGAATTACAACATTGACATGGCAGCAAGCGACTGCGCCAAGTCATCTACAATGCTATAGGTATGGGTGGCTTTAGCAGAAGAAATTTTGTTATGTAATGGAACTTTAGGGATCTTGGGGATAACCTCTACCTTAGGCAAAGGGATATGTAAGGTTCCATTTGATGACAAGAGAGGCTTGATGGGAAATTGAGGTTGGGACTCAGTCACTGGCTTAGTAGGTGGCTTGTTGTATTGGCACGATCGAGTTTGAAGGTTGACTTGTTCGGTGTTGAATACATCGAAATTCATCATAAAATTTGATATTTGTTGTGACCAAATGGTGGGGTAGGGAAGCTGCATGACCTTGTGTAGGTTAAGCAGCAAGATCTCCTTGGTGAGGAAAAGGATTGGTAAGAACAATTGGTTGAGATGAAGTAGGAGGAGGAGGAGGAGCTATGGGTTGTTGTCTCTAGAGGCAGCTTCTTGAGATTCCCATGCTTGACGTATTTAAGGTAAAAGGGGAAAATCATGAGTATAATGCCCATATACATTGCAATAGTCACACAGTTTGTTCATATGAAGAGCCTTGTTTTTCTTGGGTTATCTGCCTTATTTCCAGGTTGCGAGATTAGGCTGGTTTCCCTGAGGTTCATTAGGTGGTGGACCCTCATTACCTTGATGCCATTGATATTGTTGGTTCTAGTTACCTATCCCCTTGTTCCATTTCTTGGGGTTGGGAGGATTGGTTGTGCTTTGTTGCGCATACACTTGACCTTGTGGAGGAGGTCGTTGTTGTGGCAGATGTGGAGGAGGCATGGGGGACTGGGGCACTGATGCTAGTAGAGCTAAAGCATTAGGCGGTGCATATGGATAGTAAGGAGATGGGGCAACTTTAGGATAGATAGGTGGAGAAACAGTTGGCCCTGGCATCTACTGATGTGGATGGGGATATGCATATGACGTGATGGGACCTGGATACGAGCTTTCATGTGAAATATTGGGGAAAGGATCAGTGTAAGAGGAACTGGCCCCCGCTGGGGTTGACCATAACTCATTGGAGGTGGAGCATATGGTTGAAGTTGAGGGTGTGAAATAGATCCAATGATACTATCATTGGCATGAGATTTTTCCATTACATTAGCAGTGTAGGCGGAAGAAGATCAGGAATGACAGTATAAACATAACATGACTAGGCATAGATAAGGTCAAATTTCAAGGCTACTTGGAGCACATCTTCCTCAGATTGGGGGAAGTGTGAAGCAAAACATTTAGGAATGGGGCCAAAACAAATCTAAGGAATGAATCCATATATACATGGTCTTCGAATTCAAGAGCTTTACATATGCTCCTCCTTCTATGCCATTCTTGAACATGGTCAGATAGGCAAGTGGCAGAAGTTTGATGGAAAGAAGTCAATAGTTCGGTACCAGTGTTATAACAGAGAGGTAACTATAAATAGGCGAGAAATTATTTGGCAAGAGTCACGAAAGTTGTGTAAGTGGATTTGGGTGATTGACTAACACTTAGCACCAATTCCAGTAAGAGTGCGTTAGAAAAGGCGAAGACGAATGGAATCTTCAGTGATAGAATTGGATGAACACCACATATGGAATGAGTGAACATGATTGGTGGGATCCTCTCCAGGATTACATTCGAACTTGGGGATGTTAGATGGAATCTTAGTAGGAATAGCTAGCTAATTGGTGTCACAGAGAAGAGGGTCGTTGATGAGCTGGTTGAAATCAGGGAGACTCAAACTAGCCATAAAAGGAAGCAATGGAATGACCATACTGGTGGAGGTTCCTCTCATGGGGTTTCCTTGATTAGTACTTTGGTTACCACCTTGGTTTCTTGCACCTACGTTGGTGCCTGACATGGTGACGGTACGAGTTTGAGAAGACGCATAATCAAAGGAAGAACTGGATTGGTAGAACCAAAGTTAGAATGAGGACTCGATGGAGGACTAGGAGGATGAACTCTAACTCAACGGGAATGAGTAATATGTCCTAATGGAAACTGAAGTCGAAGGCCTCGAATTCTCCATGAAAAATTCCTAGGGGGTGCAATGATGACTCTAAGGACTAAAGGGTGATTATAGGAGAAAAAGAGCAACAAATAACAAGAAAACGCGTAGTGCAGTGGTTTCAAGTGAAAAATAACTATATTAATGATGTTACTCTAATACAAGAAAGCACATCCTATCAAAAAAAATACCTCTAGCCTATAGGTGGTCTAAATCTTCAAAAAATCCTAGATCTACTATTTCAGATGGCCTTCCAAAGAATTTCTTACTTGACAGAATCTCATTCCCGCAAGCAGAGTTGTTCGAAGAAAGTAGGGTAGAGAACTAATTGCTTCCCACAGCCATTCCTATAGGGTATTTTCCTAATATTGGTCACTACGGTTACCTTCGTCCCACAGGGGTGGTCGAGTCTTGATCTTCTTGGTGACCAACCGCCACACAAGATTCCCTGCGATGGGTTGGGTATTCCCGAGGAGAACCTCTCGCACGATGACCTAGCCTAAATCCCTCTGAATCAGGGTTCTAACGCACTTTGGCTTTGGATCGTGGGATGGTGAAGGATTTTAAGATCCCTAATATTTCAACTTCTATGTCTCAATGTAAGTGATCAATGGGTGTTATTGGAAGCCTATCACATTGATCCTACACTTAAATTACATAGATTATTTGGCCTTGGTGCCTAAGTGGGCTTAATATGTGTGTGTTGAATTATTAAGGTGTAGTGTTTCAAGTCTTGGCTTGGTGGTGTTAACCAAGCTCACATTCTCTAAGGGTGTGATTTTGTGAAAATGATGTGTCAAGTGGATCAGTTAATTGAGAATTTTTTATGATGCCATGTGCTGTTGAAAATAAAGTGTTGAAATACTATAAATAATGCTAAAAAGGATAGAAAAATAAATAACCAATCAAGAACATGAAACCCCACCCAAAAAAGGCTATCAATAAGCTAAGAAAGAGAAGGCAAAAAAGCTACTCAAAAACACATAAAAGTCCTAAAATACCTAATGTCAAAGGGACTGGGATCTAGAGGCATTAATCTATTGTAAATGGTACAAACACACAGCAAAAATCAGAGGTGACAAATGTTGTAAAGGATAGGTATGAAGCTCCAAAACCTAGGATGCTCAAGGGGATCGTAAGGGGGAAAGGAAAACCCAAACTCTAAAGGGAGAAAAGGTGAAATGAACCTATCCAAAAGCGTTGTAAAGTAACGAATCAAACTTTGAAAATCAGTGGCTAAAAATGTTGAAACCCTAGACTCCTCACCCAGCCAATATCTTCCTAAAAATGTGGAGGCGTACTCCAAACCCTAGAGGGATTTTTCCTTCCTCAAAGAGAAAAACTAACAGAATCTAGGCCTAGGGGAGACTGAAAAAAAAGATAAGAAACCCTTCCTAGTCCACACACAACACTTTCAACAAGTCTGAAAAAATTCTAAAAAATTATCAGAAAAAACCCAAAACACAAGCACTAACCTGAAAATAGTGGAAAACGCATATATCTAGCCAAAAAGTACACTCTACAAATCCCCCTCCGTGGGATGGGTACTTTGATGTCCTTAATGCTTCATTAATCAATTCTCTCTCTCAATATGTGAAAAACCCAAAACAATGTGTAGAACTCAAGTGGGAGCTCAAATGTAAGAAGACGAGAGTGGTGACAATGATAATGATCATGGTGAAGAATGAATGGAAAAACCTCTTATTTATAACAAAGTATTGGGTTCATCTTGAAAATGGAAAATAATAAAATAATATTGACCAAATCAAGATCTAATCCTTAGGAACACTTTATTATATTTTGTGGTGAGGGAAACGATATTCAAAATGGTCAAATATCTTTATTTATAAATAATTAACAAATAAAATGATTTATTAATTATTTCACGAGGATTAAGAATGGTGTGAAATTGAAATAATTATTAAATAGTGATTTAACAATTATTCCAATAATATAATTAAGGAATAATAAATAAATAGTGATTTATTTAATTATTCCTAGGTGATTTAGTCAAATGTGACAAGGAATAATTATCAAATAATTATTTAATAATTATTCCTAGAGAAAATTAAATAAATAATGATTTATTCAATTATTCTCATGGGGTTTTTTAATTTTAATCATAAATAATCTAATAACAATGGTTTACTAAATTATTTACCATGGTAAAAGTTATTTTACTATGGTAAAATTAATCCTACATGGTGTATTTCGATCCTCCTACTTAGAAATGGCTAGGTGATCATTTTTTGGTGATAACAACTTGTACTATCTATTGTTTATTATTTTTTGCCATAAAGTAATGTGCTTGATTGTAAAAATAAGGCAAGCAATGTAGATACAACACATGAGCCTATTCATAGCGGAGTGCTTGATCTTGAGACTGATGTTTAGCTCGGTATTGAAGGTATTTCATGTGTTATCAAAAAATTGCAATATGGAATAAAATTAAAAATATTTAAATTCAAATGGTGTATTAATTATAACCTTTCTTGTATCTACACTAGAGCATGTACATGATGTGGCCAAATAAGAGGAGGAACATATGGCCACATTCGAAAGTATTTTGCTTCCCTCCACTACCGAAGTAGGTAAAAAACACTCTACTAGTATTTTTATTAATAAAACATTTGTAATAATAATAACTATAAACATGAATTTGACATATGATCTAGGTGACTCCAGAAATAGAATTGGCCTTGAAAATTTTCAAAAATCAAAGTCATCATATTGAAGTGAAACTAGGACCACATCATAGTGCTCGTCATCTTGATTCCAATGGTGTGAACGTCACTCAAATCTGAGTTCTTATGATCAAGTTCTAGTCGGTCAACATTTTGGTCAAACTAGGCCAAGTGGCAGTCACTAACAAGGAAACAATTTGGAAGAGTCCTAGTGCATGGAATGTATAGAAACTTTTTCTACAAATCATCTAGCTCTGATACCATGTAGAAATTTTGAATAATATGACACATATTCACAGAGATTATCCTGATCATACAATTATAAGCGGAACATGTATAATACATAATCTCCTCTACGTTGATCATCAATTTACAGAAGTAGAAACATTCACAACTGCACATAGAAGCATCAATCAAACTCATTAACACAGTATGTATCCCGGGGAAAGCATCTCGCTAAAAACCCCAACTATCTGTATATTATATTGATTGAATCATGTAACATTACAAATTACAATGCTTATCACAAGAAATCCAATACCAGCTCCACCTGTTACACACAATACAGCTCAGATCTGATCTCCAAATCTATTCCACTGCTTGCCTACCTCTACAGCTCAATACCTACTCAAGAATTGATGAGAATGGTTTACCAAACTCGTATTTCACCTGCAAAGAATCACTCACACTGTGTTGGATGTGAGCACAGGCTACAATTCTTGGTATTGGCCAATTCATTGGCATACTCAATCCCTCTGATTGTGCAAATCATCATGCACAGCTATAGTCACAACTGATAGCAATCTGATCCTCTAACACATGTCCCTGCTGAACTGAACATGCACTGACATGAAACTGAGTTAACTGATGTATTCTATAGTTGCATTATGAGTTAATAACTTGTGAATTAATTAATAACTAATTCACCCAACTCATCTCTAGTCTATTGATCAGTTAGACTAAATACAACTAGTTTAACAAAGTTAAACTGAACACAACTCCATCAACTGCACCTCCAGTCCACTAAACTCAACTCACTTGAGTTCTAACTGAAGTCCCGCATGCAAATATTAGTCATCCCATAGGTAACCACGTATTTCCTTCTGGGATCTGCATGTACCACATGCGTAGCTCATCCTGAAGTGCTCCAAGAGAATAAGATCAAGTTTATAGTCCAAATATTATTATGAGACAATAATATTTGAATTTTATATTTTTGACAGCCAGTCTAAAAATAAACTTTGATCACTCATACTGTGATCACTCATACTGTGGTCACCCATACTATGGTCACCCATACTGTGATCACTCATACTGTGATCACCCATACTGTGATCAAAAATAGAACTTGCGCCATAATTTTCCTATGGGCCCACTTAGTGAAGGCGACTCTTTTCACTAAGATCCATCAACTTGTTGCATTCTCAACAAGAATTTCTTGTTGCACACTTTTCAACACTCCCTCTCAACAAGAAAGGCTTCCTCTCAAACCCGGTCCTGTAACTCTAGAATGTTCTCCATGCAACACATTTGGCCGGTCCACTTGCTCTGTCATCAAAGTATCTAACTACTATTGCCTCTGTCGACTAAAAACTCTGCATCTCTGTGCTCTTTAGTATCTGACTGCTCTAGCCTCTGTCACTTTGATCTCTGACTACATCCATGCTGCTGCTGGTTCTATCTCCCAGCATTGCATCCGTACTGCACCTCCCAACTGACCTCCATGTTGGGCTAGAAACATCCTCTGATGCTGAAGCTCTACCTGCTGCTGACAAGTGCTCCCTCTCTGACATCTGCGCTACTGCAACATATCCATGCATCTCGCACCATTGCACACCTCTCTGTGCCACCTAGCACTGTGCAAAACACTTGTGCCTCTCGCATTGCTGCAGCCTACTAGCTATGCGCTGTCCTGGGATTCCCTGCATTGTCGCTCTCTCTGTCGCTCCATCCGCATCTGTCTCTACCCAATCAATTAGTTCCTGCTACTACACGTTAGGGCTCCCGTAGCAAGGTCTCATCCAAGAGGTTGGGTACCTCAAGGATCCTGCCCCTCCTCCTTGGGACGATCAATCCACATCACCCCACCTCCTACCTGGAGGTATGGCTGCATGCGATCCCTCAGCCCACCTGGCTCAAAGTTTCCCCCTACTGGAGGTCTCTGCATGAGTAGATGTCTCTACTCGATCTCCTCTCAGCTTCCCCTGTTGTGGCTCCTCCACAACCTCCTGAAGTTGTTGCACCAATCGTGGCTCCTCCACAATCGTCTGAGACTTCTTCTGGCTCTGCATATTGAGAGGTAATATACGCTCCCTCTCAACCACCAAGTCTCCATCAGTTGCCTTGCTGCTCAAGGCTTTGCATGCATCTTGAACCTCAAGAGCATACAGGTTCCTGACCCTTGAACCAATCTCAAGACAACGAAAGCATCTCACCTTCGACTTGTCAACCTTCTTCCCATCATTGGAAGTACTGGATTCAGAAAGAGAAACCTTCCCCTTCCTCTTCTTCGCCTTACTCGCTAAGGCAATTTTCTCCTCATCATGCATAGATGAAGAACCATCTCTGGTGCTCCGTCTAATCTCCTCCTGCACAAGATCCGACCACAGTCTCTCCCATCCTGGCAGTTTCTCCCTTCCATTCACCGAGTCCTGGTAGCTATGCCAACTCTTAGGAAGGTCAAGGAGTGCTAGACTCACCATCCTCATCCGAAAGTCACCCCCACACTTCCCAGCTCATCCCGGCATTGGGTGAACTTCGTGAGATACTGGGGCATACTGTCTCCATTCTCACACTGAATGTTTCTGAGTTTCGCTCTTGCTTTGGAATTAAATTCGAATTCCACCAGCTCAAAACTCAACCACTTCCGATCTAGAATTCGTGAGAACAAAGTATTTCTCGTACAGAGATTGACTATATGGGCTTTTACCGGATATCTCACCTTCCAAAAGAAGGATGAATCCAGAGGCTAGCTGGCCCGATTACAGACTCTGCCTGAAGAAATAAAATGTAAACACTTCCTAAATAATAGATCTGATGATCAATCCTTGCTTTGATATCCTGTAGAAATTTTCCTACAAATCAAAGGGCTCCGATACCATGTAGAAACTTTTTCTACAAATCATCTAGCTCTGATACCATGTAGAAATTTTGAATAATATGACACATATTCACAGAGATTATCCTGATCATACAATTATAAGCGGAACATGTATAATACATAATCTCCTCTACGTTGATCATCAATTTACAGAAGCAGAAACATTCACAGGCGCACATAGAAGCATCAATCAAAATCATTAACACAGTATGTATCCCGGGGAAAGCATCTCGCTAAAAACCCCAACTATCTGTATATTATATTGATTGAATCATGTAACATTACAAAGTACAATGCTTATCACAAGCAATCCAATACCAACTCCACCTGTTACACACAATACAGCTCATATCTGATCTCCAAATCTATTCCACTGCTTGCCTGCCTCCACAGCTCAATACCTGCTCAAGAATTGATGAGAATGGTTTACCAAACTCGTATTTCACCTGCAAAGAATCACTCACACTATGTTGGACGTGAGCGCAGGCTACAATTCTTGGTATTGGCCAATTCATTGGCATACTCAATCCCTCTGATTGTGCAAATCATTATGCACAGCTATAGTCACAACTGATAGCAATCTGATCCTCTAACACCTGTCCCTGCTGAACTGAACATGCACTGACATGCAACTGAGTTAACTGATGTATTCTATAGTTGCATTATGAGTTAATAACTTGTGAATTAATTAATAACTAATTCACCCAACTCATCTCTAGTCTATTGATCAGTTAGACTAAATACAACTAGTTTAACAAAGTTAAACTGAACACAACTCCATCAACTGCACCTCCATTCCACTAAACTCAACTCACTTGAGTTCTAACTGAAGTCTTGCATGAAAATATTAGTCATCCCATAGGTAACCACATATTTCCTTCTGGGATCTGCATGTACCACATCCGTAGCTCATCCTGAAGTGCTCCAAGAGAATAAGATCAAGTTTATAGTCCAAATATTATTATGAGACAATAATATTTGACTTTTCTATTTTTGACAGCCAGTCTAAAAATAAACTTTGATCACTCATACTGTGATCACTCATACTATGGTCACCCATACTGTGGTCACCCATACTGTGATCACCCATACTGTGATCAAAAATAGGACTTGCGCCATAATTTGCCTGCGGGCCCACTTAGTGAAGACGACTCTTTTCACTAAGCTCCACCATCTTGTTGCATTCTGAACAAGCATTTCTTGTTGCACACTTTTCAACAGAATGAGGCCACCAGAATGGGTGAATTTGTCACCTCCTTAATTTGTGTAGTATCCCTTAAAATCTGGTGAATGGTTTTTAACTAAATAGTTTAATTTTTTTTTTTTTTTTTTAAGGAGGAGCCACCAACCCCACCACCCCCTCAATAGAATTCACACACACATATAATGTAACACAGTGGGCGAGCCACCCACCGGCAAACCCACCTCCACCCAAAAATTGTCAACATATTATATGTATTATGGGGCGATAGCATTCAAACCCACCTAACCCACCTAGGTCGACCTGCCAATCGGCAGCCCCGCATTATATTTAAACCATAACAATAAAAAAAATGTGCAACATTCGATACAGATCCAAGCCATGATTGAGTTGCTCCAGGTTTTGAACTCAGTCCACCCCCAACAAACCTACAAAAATTTGCCAACAAACCAACGTCTCAGGTGTGTGAACTCTACCAATTCCATGCTATATAACCACACTCGTATGCAATTCAGCACAACCGGCGGAGAGCCGAGCAGGTCGGTCCAACAAAACCCTAAGTGGACCAAAGGGGCAGATCCTTGAACGAGGATTATGTGTTGATGCTGAGAAGATTCCCTTAGGGTCCAGAAGTGCCATTGTCAGAACATGACAAGTTTATAGTCATTTTTGTATGATTTCTCACCAAGAATCCAGTCGTGCAATCTGTTTCTCTAGCCAGGGTCTCCATTTTCAGGCCATCACCAAAAGTTAAGGTATAAGGGTCATTTACGTAAATTTGATTGTAATTCATTTCTTTGTTGCCATTTAATGAAATAAGGCCTCCCCGCTTTGAGCACGGCCCAGAGATGTAGCCCACATTGGGTGAACTTCATAATCAAATCATTTGTATGCCTTTGATATCATGGTTTCTTTATAATTTCCACTTCTTTTCATGTGTTTATGTTACTTGGTTAACATTCACTTTTATATGCAATTATGTATGCGGCCTTGAAGTTAAAAGATTTGGATCAAGTTTGGTATCAGAGTAGGTCTTCTTGATGCGAGTTGCATGAGTTAATGCTAACCGGGAACAAGCTCCAAAGAGGAGAAGGAAAACTTAAATCCTTTGATCCTGAAGTGGGGCATGCACCACGAAGACAAAACATGGCAGATGAGGAAGATTGAATAGAGGAAGATTGAAATTATCGCAAGACCTTATTCACCATGGAAGATAAATTTGACAAGCTATTTGCAGAAATGAGAAGACAATTAAGCCTAAGAATAAAGAATCAAATGACCATGCATCGGTAAATCATGAAGGTTGAAAAGGAGAGTCTCTTGAACCACCCTCTCCATCCTCTAGTGGCAATTCGTCATCTTCTTCTTCTCATCACTCTAACAGGCATCATAGGAGTACATCTAAGAAGCCATTTTTTAAGCTAGATGTAAAGTTTGATTTGCCCACATATAATGGAGAATGTAATGTAGAGAAAATAAACAATTGGATTAGATACATCGAGGTTTATTTCTGGATTTAGCAGATCGAGGAAGATTGGGCAAATATCCAATTAGCATCTCTTCAGTTGAGTGGCACCACTCTATTGAAAATAGCAACAAGAAATGATAAAAATAGAATCCAGAATATTCCAATTTTAATTTGTCATTGAATTAAAATTCGAATTTAGTCTCACCAGCTACTTGGAAATAATTAATTAATTCATTATGGATTAATTAGTTGGAGAAATTCAAGTTAGAAGTCTTTCTGAGGTCATGCAATATTTATCCCTTAAATTAGGATATTATCCCTTAAATTAGGATATTATCCCTTAACTAAGGAGATAAGGTTGAGTTATATTTGAGTTGTAATTAGTTAACTCAGTTTACTGAGTTAAGTCCAGTTAAATTAGTTCCAAACTGTTTGAGGAACTAATTGTGAGTTATCAGTGAGTTGATGCATGCATGCACTCAACAAGTGTACTCCAGATAACTGAAGATTCCCTCATCAGAAACTCATGCATGTCTATTCTGAGAAAGACCCAGTTGAGATTAAAGTCAAGGACAGTGTACTATCAGTTGCATGTTTTCTCCTATAAAGGAAACTCATGCATGCAGAAGGACTAAGGTTCCTTGAGGATTGCGCAGTTTTATAGGGTGTGAGATCACTATGAGTGATTAGTGTTCCACTTGGTAACATGAGGATCACCCAAGAGAAACTGTGCAAGGAAATACGAGGCTTGGAGGGTAGAGGAGAAGGTTTGTGAGAAGCCTTGATTACCTATGAGTATCCAGGAGGATTGTACTAAGAGATGGCTAGCTGTGAGAGCTAAGGCTTTGTATAATTCCTATGTATTTCCACCTTGTATGATAATATAGATAGTGGGGTTTTTAGCTGAGGCTTTCCCCAAAGTATTTTCATGTGTATTGTGTTCATTCTTCTTCTTCTGGTTATATGTGTTCAGCTCTATCTTGCTCGATATTTAAGCTTCCACAAATTGATAGTAGAAGTAGGTTATAGTATTTTTCTTCAATCTATATTGCATTATCGGGTTAACCTACATACAGATTTTCTACATGGTATTACAGAGATAGATCTGTAGAGAAATTTCTACACACTCTCATCTGGTGGGAGAGCAAGTTGCAGAAATGTAGCAAAAACTTAGGTAATCTCCTTTCTTCTTGGTCCAATTTTATTTCTACATTAAAAGATCAATTTTATCCATTGGGTTATCGCCAAAAGGCTTTAATGGAATAGCAACATTTAAGACAAGGAAAGGGTCAAAATGTACAAATATTCAGAGAATATTATAGAAAAAAAGCATTGAATTTGGGCATTTCTCTTGATTCAACCAAAAATATAACAAAGTATATTGGTGCTTTACATAGTAACATCAGGTATTCTTTGTTATTATTTGAGCCTACTACTATTGATGCCTCTAATGTGAAGGCCATTCACCTTGAAAGCAGGGGAAATAATGATAAAGAAGAAAAAGAAATCATCTTTCAAACCTCATAAAGGCAAGTTCAAAGGGAAAGGAAAGGGAAAGGACAAGAAGGCATCTACAACTAAGAAGGAGGAAGAAGCAAAGGCATCTTGCACACATTTCAAGAAGGAAGGCCATGATGATGAACACTATGGGAAGTTGCATCCAGAGTTGAATCCAAAGAGAGTTGGTGGGAAGAACAAAAAAAATACGGTATCAACCGCACAGTAGGACCTTGGATTCGATTCTGGTGATGAGACACTGATCACAACAATGGGTACACAAGGTACTCTTTCTCTTCATGCTAATGAAAATTCTAAATCGCATGCAAGTACAAGTTCTTTAAATGAGTCTCTTGTTAGTGAATGAAATAGAATTGAATCATTCCACATTAGAGTCATAATGAAACATACTAAATTGGAAACCTTGTTTGATCCAAGCTCACAAGAAAAATTGACTTCAAAATCCTTGGTTAAAAAGTTAGGATTAGAGACCACGCCTCATTTGAAGCCCTTCCCTCTTGGTTGGGTGTGTGATAAAGAAAAATTACATGTAACCAAGCATCATAGAGCTAGATTTGTCATTGCATCCAAACTAGTAGATGAGGTCTATCTTGATGTTGTACCCTTGGATATCCATGGTATTGTATTAGGGAGTTTGTATTTCTATGATAGGAAAGAATTTTTCTTTCGCCATGAAAACAAGTATCATATCATGAAAGATGAGGTGGAATACATTGTTAGAGCTCATGACACCAAAATTAGTCTTAGTCTTGTAAGTGCATTTCATATGAAGAGATTGATTGATTCCCACAAAGGATGCATGCTCATGGTTGTGAGAGGAAAATATACTAAGACATCTGAAGCTTTCCAAGGTTGTGATCCCACTTATAAAAGGGATTATATGAAATTATTTCTAACTATGATGGGATTTTTAAGGAACCAAGTGGGTTGCCTCCAAAGCGAGAGATCCAACTTGAGATTCACCTTCAGCAGGATGCTCCTTTACCCAAAATTGGCATGTACAAGTTGTTAGCCATTGAAATGGAGGAGATAAAGAAGAAGGTACAGGAATTGCTGAACCAAGGGGTCATAAGGGTAATTTCTTCTCTATTCAGTTCACCTATCGTGTTGATGCCAAAGAAGGATGGCACATGGAGGATGTGCATAGACTACAGAGCACTCAACAAAATAATAGCTAAGAATTGGTACCCTCTCCCCCCCATTGATGATTTGTTAGATCAATTTAAAAATGCTATCTATTTCACAAAATTGGACTTGTGCAATGGCTATCATCAGGTCAAGATTGCATAACAATATGTATGGAAGAGTGCATTCAAGACGAAACAAGGGTTGTTTGAATGGATGGTGATGCCATTCAGACTATGCAATGCTCCAACCACATTCATGAGGGTGATGAATGCTATTTTTTGGCATTTTCTTGATGATTTCATACTTGTGTATCTTATGACATTCTTTTTCAGTAGGACATGGGAAGATGATGTGAGTCATGTTAAAAAAGTGCTTGATGTTTTGTAAAAAGAAAAATTGTATGTCAAAATGTCTAAGTGTGAATTTTGTAAGACCTCCTTGGTTTAATAGGTTCACATTGTCAAAGGTGGACGATTGAAAATAGATCCTTATAAAATTGATGTGATTGTAAAGTGTCCTAAACCCACCAATGTTACACCTGTTCTTATCTTTTTGGGTGCAGTACAATACTAGAGAAGGTTCATTTCCAACTTCTACTTCATTGCACCCGCCTTACATGCATTGACGTAGTGTAAAGCAAACCTTTAAGTGGGGAGGAAAGAAATAAAAATCATTTGATATAATGAAAGAGAATATCAATACCACACCGGTTTTGGCCTTACTTGACCTCGAGCAATCTTTTGAGATCGAGACAGATACCAGTCGATATGCCATGGGAGAAGTGTTGATGCAGTAGAGGAAACATGTATGTTACCATTCAGAGACATTCTCCCAAGCTATTGTGAATTATCCCACATATGACAAGGAGTTGTATGCCTTGGTTCAAATCATGAAGAAGTGGAAGCACTATTTGATCGGCAAGGAGACGATCATTCACACATATCACCAGCCCTTGCAGTACCTCGAGTCATAGACCAAGTTTCAACAAGCATGTCATTTTAGATGGATGTGATTCCTCTAGCAGTTTCACTTAGTAATAACATACAAGAAGCGCTCTACCAACAAAGTAGAAGACATGTTTTCTCGCCCTCCTATTTCTGCATCTATAGTTTTTCAAAATTCCTCTTTATATTTTGAAAGTTATGCTGAATAGTTAATGATGAATATTTTAAGGATATTTATGCAAAGTTGACTCATGGATTGCAGGGAGACAATTATAATTTGTAGGGAAAGTTGTTGTACCGCCTTGGGAAACTTTGTATCCCCACCAATAAGAGAATACATGTAATTAGAGAGGCACATACCTCTCTTGTGTCAGGTAATTTTGGTGTAGGGAAAACATTGTCTCATTTGTAGAGGTTGCATTATTGGCCTCAAATTGAAAAATGTTGTGACTCGATATATAAACGGAAGTGTGTTGTGTTTAGTTAGCAAGCCCACTAAAATAAAACTGGGGCTAGATACACCACTCCTTGTTCTAAGCTGTCCATGGGAAATTGTGTCAATGGATTTTTTAGGCAATTTTCCTTTGTCTAGGAGAGATCATGAATATCTGTATATCGTTGTGGATCGATTTAGAAAAATGTGTTTATTAATGCATTGTAGAAAGAAGGTCACTATAGAGAATATTTCTCATCTCTTCTTTCAACTTGTATGGGTCCACTATGGGCTACCCACATCCATTGTATATGATCGAGACTGTCGCTTTCTTCGATATTTTTGGACGATTTTGTGGGGAATGATGAATACCAAGTTGAAGAGAAGCATGACATTTCATTTTCATACCGATGGAAAAGCAAAGGTTTTCAACCGCACAGTGATACACTTACTTCAAGGCTATTTTGGTAAGCATCCCAAGTTGTGGGATGAGAAACTTCCCTATGTACAACATGCATACAACTGGGCAGTACAATTCATTCACTCAGAGCCCATCGTTTGAGACATGATCTGCATATTTTACAAAGGATCCCTTAGACATGGTATTTTGGAGATATGAAGATTCCATTGGGAAAGATGTCAAGGAAAACGTGTGGAAGTTCAGAGGATTCACCAGGAAGTGTAGGAGCAGTTGGAGAAAAGTCAAGCTAAATACAAATCCGTTCAGAAAATTCAGAGGATTCACCAGGAAGTGTAGAAGCAGTTGGAGAAAAGTCAAGCTAAATACAAATTCCGACACGACAAGCACTAATTCAATCACCAATTCCATGTTGGAGACAGTGTGTGGCTCCACATCAGCAAAGATAGAATGAAAGGTAAAGGAATGAAGTTGATACCAATCCGATATGGCCCGTTCACCATATTAGAGAATATTGGCAACTATGCTCTTCGCCTCGATTTGCTAGCATACATGTAGATGCACTCAGTGGTGAACGTTGAAAACTTGAAGCTTTATGAGCCTTCGTTAATCATGGACACTGAAGGGGTTGGAAAGGTTCCTACAATATATGATTTTGCACCTGAATACTTGGACAAGATACTAGAGGAAGTCATTCTTGACAGGAATACCAGGACTTCACGATGGGGAGATGTGGAGTACCTTTGTATTGGTTTCAAGGGAATGCATCCAAGTAAGGCCTGATGGATTGATGAGAAGAGAGTGAGGGAGAAGTTCCCTCACTTTCCAATTGATTGATAAATCTTTTGGTGGTCCAAAATATCATTAGAGGGGAAGAATGATCCAGGTGGCTCGAGATATAGAGTGGCCTTGAAAAATCTCAAAAACAAAAGTCATCGAATTGAAGTGAAACTAGGACCATACAATAGTACTTGTTGTCCAAGTCCAACTGTGTGAATGAAACTGAAATCTAAGTTTGTATGCTCAAGTGATAGGCAGTCAAATTTCTAGTCAAACTAGGACAAGTGATAGTCACTAACGAGGAAAAAAATTGGCAAAGTCCTAGCGCATAGAATCTGACCACCAGAACGGGCGAATTTCTCACCTCCTTAATATGTCTAGTAACCCTTAAAATTGTGCAAATGGTTTTTAACTATATAGTAAAAAAAGTATAAAAAAATTCGGGTGGCAGACCACAAACCCCACCATCCGCATGATGAAATTCACACACACATATCTAATGTAACGTGGTGGGCAGGCCACCCACCTACAGACTTGCTCCCACCTGACAACTGTCGATGTATTATATGTATTATGGGGTCAGAAGGGTTCGAATCCACCCAATCCACGTGGGTTGACCTACCAATCAGGCGGCCCTGCATTATATTTAAGCCATAAAAAAAAAAGTGTGCCCCATTTGATACAGATCCAAGCCACGAATGGGGTGCATCGGGTTTGAACCCGAGCTGCCCCCAACAAACCTACCAAAATTTTCCAACGAGTCGATGGCTCAATTATGTGAAAGTTTCCCACTGCATGCTATATAACCCCACTTGTATGCCATTCAGCCCAACCAGCAGAGAGCGAAGCAGGTCTGACCAGCAGAAACCTAAGTGGATCAGAGGGGAAGAACCTTGAACGATGAATCTGTGTTGATGCTGAGAAGATTCCCTTGGGATCCAGAAGTGCCAGTGTTAGAACAGTATAAGTTTAGATTCATTTTTGCATGACTTCTTGCCAAGAATTCAACTGTGCAGTCAGCTTCTCCAGCCAAGGTCTCCATTTTCATATCATCACCAAAAGTGGAGGTACAATCATCATTTATGTAAATTTGATTGTAATTCATTTCTTTTAATGTCATTTAATGAAAGAAGGCCTCCCCACTTTGAGCAAGGTCTGGAGATGTAGCCCACATTAGGTGAAATCCATAATCAAATCATTTTTTTGCCTTTGATATCATGGTTGCTTTATGATTTCTTCTTCTTTTCATGTGTTTAAGTTACTTGGTTAATATGCTCTTTTATATGAAATTTTGTATGCATCCTTGAAGTTAAAATATCTAGATCAAATTTGATATCAAAGAAGGTATTCTTGATGCAAGTTGCATGAGTGAATGCTAACAAAGAACAAGCTCCAAAGAGGAGAAGGAAAACTTAAATTATTTGATCCCAAATCAAGGCATGCACCACGGAGATGGAACATGGCATGTGAGGAAGCTCGAACGGAGGAAGAGAGAAATTATTGCAATATCTTCTTCACCATGACAGAGAACATTGACAAGATATTTACAGAATATGAGAAGACAATCAAGCCTGAGAAGAAAGAACCATATTACGATGCATTGATAAATGAGGAAGGTGGAAGAGGAGAGCCCCCTAAGCCACCCTCTCCATCCTCTAGTGACAGTGCTTCTTCTTCTTCTTCTCATCACTCTAACATGCATCATAGAAATACATGTAAGAGGATATTTTTTAAGCTAGATGTAAAGTTTGATTTTCCCACATATAATGGATAATGTAATGCAAAGAAAATAAACAATTGTATTAGACAGACCAAGGTTAATTTCTAGATTTAGTAGATTGAGGAAGATGAGGCAAAGATCCAATTAGCATATCTTTGGCTGATTAGCACCGCTCTTGTCTAGTGGGAGAGAAAGTTGCAAAAAGGCATCAAAAAATTGGGTAATCTCCTTTCTTCTTCATCCAAATTTGTTTCTATATTAAAATATCGATTGTATCCTTTGGGTTATTGACAAAAGGCTTTAATGGAATAGAAATATTTAAGACAAGGAAAGGGTCAAAATGTATAGAGCTTCATATAATATTTTAGAAAACAAGCATTGAATTTTGGAATTTCACTTGATTCACCCGAAATTGTAACAAATTATATTGGTGCTTTACATAGTTACATCATTCATTATTTGTTATTATTTGAGTCTACTACTATTGATGTGTCCAGTGTGAAGTTCATTCACCTTGAAAGAAAGGGAATGAATGATAAATAAGAGCAACCAAAGAAATTATCTTTCAAACCTCATAATGGTAAGTTCAAAGGAAACGGCAAGGGAAATGATAAGAAGGCAGCTACAACAAATAAGGAGGAAGGATAAAAGCCATCATGCACACATTGCAAGAAGGAATACCATAATGATGAACATTGTTGGAAGTTGCATCCCGAGTTGAAGCCTAAGAGATTTGGTGGGAAGAACAAGCAAATGACAGTGGCAACCACAAATTAGGACCTTGGATCGAATTCTGGTGATGAGACATTGATCATAGTAGTGGGCACACAAGGTACTCTTTCTCTTCATGATAATGAAAATTATGAATCGCATGCAAGTACAAGTTCTTCAAATGAGTCTCTTGTTAGTGAACGAAAGAGGATTGGATTGTTCCACATTAGAGTCATAATGAAACATACTACAGTGGAAACCTTGTTTGACCTGGGCTCACAAGAAAAATTGATTTTAGAATCCTTGGTTAAAAAGTTAGGATTATAGACCAAGCCTCATCTGAAGCCCTACCCTCTTGGTTGGGTGTTTGATAAAGAAAATTTACATGTAACCAAGTAGTGTAGAGCTAGATTTGTGATTGCATCCAAACTAGTAGATGAGGTTGATCTTGATGTTGCACCCTTGGATATCTGTGGTATTTTATTGGGGAGTACTTATTTGTATGACAGGAAAGATGTTTTCTTTTTCCATGAAAACAAGTATCATCTCACGAAAGATGAGGTGGAATACATTGTTAGAGCTCATCACACCAAAATTAGTGTCATTCTTGTAAGTGTAGGTTTGATGAATAGATTGATTAATTCCAGAAAAGGATGCATGCTCATAGTCGTGAGAGCTAAATATGCTAAGACATATGAATCTTTCTAAGATTATGATCCCACTCATAAAAAGGAATTGTATGAAATTGATTCTAACTATGATGGGCTTTTTAGAAACCAAGTGGGTTTCCTCCAAAGCATGAGATCCAACATGAAATTCACCTGCAATAGGATGCTCCTTGACCCAACATTGGTATGTACAAGTTGTCATCCATTGAAATGGAGGAGATAAAGAAGCATTTACATGAATCATTGAACTAAGCAGTCATAAGACCAAGTTCTTCTCCATGCAGTTCACCTATCGTGTCGGTGTCAAAGAAAGATGGAACATGGAGGGTGTGTGTATACTACAAAGAACTCAATAAAATAATAGTGAAGAATTGGTACCCTCTCCCCCGCAATGATGATTTCTTATATAAATTTAAAAATTATATCTATTTCACAAAACTGGACTTGCACAGATGTTATCATTAGGTCAGGGTTGTAGAACAAGATGTATAGAAGACTGCATTCAAGATGAAACATGGGTTTATTGAATGGTTGGTGATGCATTCAAACTATGCAGTGATCTAACCACATTCATGATGGTGATGAATGATATTTTTAGGCCTTTTCTTGATGATTTTGTACTTGTGTATCTTGATGACATTCTTGTTTTCAGTAGGATATGGGAAGATCATGTGAGTCATGTTAAAAATGTGCTTGACGTTTTGCAAAAAGAAAAAATGTATGTCAAAATGTTTGTATGTCAAAATTTCTAAGTGTGAATTTGCGAAGACCTCTTTGGTTTACTTGTGTCACATTGTTAGTGGTGGACAATTGAAAATAGATACTTCTAAAATTGATGTGATTGTAAAGTGGCCTAAACCCACCAATTTTACGGAGGTTCGTAGCTTTTTGGGTGCAATACAATACTGGAGAAGGTTCATTTCCAACTTCTCTATCATTGCATCCCCTTTACATGCTTTGACAAGTGTGGAGCAAACCTTTCAATGGGGAGGAAAGAAGCAGAAAGCCTTTGATACATTGAAATATAAGAAAAGAACCACACCAGTTTTGGCCTTCCCTGACCTCCAACAGCCTTTTGAGATCGAGACAGATGTCACTGGATATGCCAAGGGAGAAATATTGATCTAGCAGAGGAAACCTTTATGTTATCATTTGGATACACTCTACCAAGCTATTGTGAACTATCCCATATACGACAAAGAGTTGTATGCCTTGGTTTAAATCGTGAAGAAGTGGAAGCATTATTTAATTGGAAAGGAAACCATCATTCACATAGATCACCACCCTTGTAGTACCTATAGTGCATACCAAGCTTCAATAGCACATCATTTCATATGGATAGGATTCCTCCAACAACAAAGTGGAAGATATTCTTTCTTTCCCTCCTATTTCTACTTCTATAGTTTTGCAAAATGCCTCTTTATCTTTTGAAATTTATGTTAAAAAATATGTTAATGATGAATATTTTAAGGATATTTATGGAAAGACGACTCATGGATCGCAGGTGGACAATTACCATTTGCAGGGATAGTTGTTGTACCACCTTGGAAAACTTTTTATCCCCACCAATGAGAGAATACATGTAATAAGAGAGGCACATACCTATCTTGTGTTAAGTAATTTTTGTGTAGGGAAAACTTTGTGTCATCTACAAAGGTTTTGTTATTTGCCTCACATGAAAAATTATTGTGACTTGATATGTAAATGGATTTGTGTTGTGTTTAGTTAGAAAGCCCACTAATAGAAAATTGGGGCTCTACACACCAGTATGTATTCCAAGTCGTCCATGGGAAAGTGTGTCAATGGATTTTGTAGGTTGTTTTCCTTTGTCTATGAGAGGTCATGACTATTTGTATGTCATTGTGGATCGATTTAGAAAAATGTGTGTATTAATGCCTTGTAAAAAGAAAGTTACTACCGAGCATACTGCTCATCTCTTCATCCAACTTGTATGGGTCCATTTTGGGCTCCCCATATCCATTGTGTTTGAATGAGACTCTCACTTTCTTGGATATTTTTTGATGAGTTTCTGGAGAATGATGGACACTAAATTGAAGAGTAGCAGGACATTTCATCCTCAGACCAATGGACATACAAAGGCTTTCAACCGCACAATGATACACTTACTCTAAGGCTATTGTGGCAAGCATCCCAAGTTGTGGGATGAGAAACTTCGCTATGTACAACATGCATACAATCGAGAAATGCATTCATCCACTCAGAGCACGCTGTTTAAGACATTCTTTAGCTATTTTTCAAAGGATCCCTTAGACATGGTCTTTGGGAGAGATGAATATTCCAGTGGGCAAGATGACAGGGAAAAAGAGCGTAAATTCATTCAGAAAATTCAGATGATTCACTAAGGTGTGTAGGAGCATTTGGAGAAAAGTTGAGCTCAACACAAAGCCGACATGACAATCACCGAGTCGATCACCAATTCCAGGTTGGAGACAAAGTGTGGCTCCACATCAACAAAGACAAAATGAAAGGGGAAGGAATAAGTTGTGACCAATCCGATATGGCCATTCACCATATTAGAGAAGATTGGAGAAAATATTTTTTCACCTTGATATTCCAGAATACATGCAAACGTACTCAGTGGTGACCATTGAAAACTTGAAGCTTTATGAGCCTCCATTGATCATGGACACCAAAGGCATTGGACAAATTCTTACAATAGATGATTTTTCACTTGAATACTTGGACAAGATACCAAAGGATGCAATTCTTGACAAGAAGACCAGAACTTCACAATGGGGAAATGTGGAGTACCTTCATATTGGTTTCAAGGGAATGCATCCAAGTAAGGCCCGATGGATTGAAAAGGAGAAAGTGAGGGAGAAATTACATCAATTTCCAATTGACTGATGAATATTTTGGTGGTCCAAAAGTTCATTAGTGGGGAGGAATGATCCAGGTGGCTCCAGAAATAGAAGTAGCCTTGAAAAAACTCAAAAATAAAATTCATTAGATTGAAGTGAAACCAAGACCAGATCATAGTTCTCTTCATCTTGATTCCAGCAGTATGAATGACACTCAAATCCAAGTTCATATGCTCAAGTTATAGCTGGTCAAACTAGGCCAAGTGGCAGTAACTAACGAGGAAGCAATTTGGCAGAGTCCCGACGCACGAAATCAAACCATCGGAATGGGTGAATTTGCCACTTCCTTAATTTTTCCAATAACCCTTAAAATTTGGTGAATGGTTTTTAACCATATAGTTTAAAAAAATAAGAATAAAAATTGTGGTGGTAGGCCACCAACCCCGCATCCCCCCAACAAAATTCACACACACACACACACACAGAGTCACATTATATATATATATATATATATATATATATAATGTATTGTGGTGGGCAGGCCACTCATCGGTGGACCTTCCGCCACCCAACAACTGTCAATGTATTATATGTATTATGGGGCTGGAAGGGTTCGAAATTGCCCTGCCCACATGGGTCGACCTGCAAATTGGGTGGCCCCGCATTATATTTAAACCATAACAGAAAAAACCACTCGCCATTTTATATGAATCTAAGACACGATTGGGGTGTGGCGGGTCTTGAACACGGTCCACCCCCAACAAACCTACCAAAATTTTCCAACAAACCAACAATTCAGTTATGTGAACTCCGCCCACTCCCTACTATATAACCCCACCCATATGCTATTTGGCCCAACTAGCAGAGAGCAGAGCGGGTCCGACTAGTGGAACCCCGAGTTAACCAAAGGGGCGGAACCTTGAATGAGGAATCTGTGTTGATGCTAAGAATATTCCCTTGGGGTACAGTAGTGCCAGTGTCAAAACGGGACAAGTTTATAGTCATTTTTGCATTATTTTTCACCAGGAATCCAACCATGCTATCTGTTTCTCCATCCCTAGTCTCCATCTTTAGGCCATCACCAAAAGTGAAGGTATAAGGGCCATTTATATAAAGTTGATTATAATTCCTTTCTTTGTTGCCATTTAATGAAAGAAGACCTCCCCACTTTAAGTAGGGCCGAGATACGTAGCCCGCATTGGATGAACTTCATAATCAAATCAGTTGTGTGTATTTGAGCTCATGGTTTCTTTATGATTTCTGCTTCTTTTCATGTGTTTAAGTAACTTGCTTAACATGCTCTTTTATATGCAATTTTGTATGCATCCTTAAAGTTAAAAAAATCTTGATCAACATTTCTTTCTTATTATAGTTGATGCCCGACCCCACTTGTAGCAGGATAGTCATATGATTAGGTCAAAAACAAGACATATTGCACTAGAGACCACAACAACTGAAGGGGGCCAAGATCAAGACATCCTCGCTAACTTTATATTAAAAAAGAGAAAGAAACATGATAAAAAATTACTACACTTGTTTATTTAGAGCCTGTTTTTTGGAGTACCGCATTTTTTACTAGAGGTTGAATGCATCATGACATGTGCATATATAACTTTAGACTGTCTTAATAAGAAGATGTGAATTTTCTATTGGAAAAAGTTAGAACAATTTTGTTTCATATTACGTTAACATATTTTTTGTGATAAAATTATTGAGATAAAATATGTACGAATGAATGAATGAATGATGACACCCTTGAAGTCATCATATATTTGTGATATTTCTTCATCAAAGTCTAGTTTGAGGTTATGATTAAATTATAATGCAAGAAATTGTTTATATAGGCTCAACCAAAACTCGTGTAAACTGAATAAGGGGAAAAATATAAAAGGCGAATTCTAATATTTTGTCTCATATAAAATTTGTGGATTTTAAACATCTTGGTATACAAGTCATTTTGAAATATGTATAACCCTTATGATGACTATGAAAACCAAGGAATATTTCATAGGTTATAACACTAGTTTCCATAAACTTTATAAATAGAACTACCATGCATTGAACTTGTTTCTAATGTACCAACATTTGTTAAATTAACCGCCCATTTTAGTCTCGAGTATGATATACTTATAAACATTTTCCTAGTGATTAAATTATTCATCTTCATGTCCCTTCCAACTACATCATGGTTTCAAATCATGTGATAATTAACTATGTTGGGTGCATGTTATATTCTTTCCATGACTAGCTCCACGCATTGTACATTGCATGAGGCACAGTGGAGGGGTAACCCATCTTCCTTGAAAAAACAAAAAACTTAGAATCCATCAATATACATAGCTTAGAATGGGTTATATTAGGAGTTATACAGGCAGCTTAGAAGGAGTTCTACAAGTAGCTGGTTATCACCTTAAAAATGGTATTCTTTTCTTCACTCTTACATAGTTGCCACAAATTATTGAATGGGATAGCTTTCTTTTTAGAAATGAACTCCCTCTAAGAGTCTTGGAAAGCTAGATTATAAGCTTACTAATACTCCTCAAGGTGATAACTTCTTGTAAATTCTTTTTAATTCTTTCAATCGAGATCTTCTCTTTGATTAGATTATTATAGTGTTCTTCTTCATCAAACGACTAACAAAGAATAAACAATAAAGAGATAAGAGACACAAAATATAGGTGATCAACCAGGGTCAAAGCCTATCCAAGATGAGAGGAAAACCCAAACAAACTCTTATTCTTATAGATACTTCAATTGATGAATACCAAGACCCTTGACCACAACCCCTCCAAGATCAAGTCACAAGGCTTCCTTCTCTTCCATTAGTCAATGATGGTCAAACTATTGAATTCTCCCTCCTTCTTGGCTATCCTTCATATATCAACTTCTTATATTATACCTGCAACCCCCGGCTTCTTCAGGAACCCTAGTTGCAGTATGTGTGATGGATGTAGACCAACTTTTTCATTTTGATACCACTTCTCTTGGATGTGGAGACTTTCTTCTTCAACTCAACTTGATGAAAGAATTATTCTTCTTCCTTGATTTTGTCCTTTAGGATAGCTGTAACAACTCAAATTCCTTAAGCAGCAAACAATCCTTCTCTTCTTCGCACGTGTGGGAGGAATCAACCAAATCAATATACTTTGGCTCCTTGACTTCCTTCTATTTTCTTGATGTGAGGCTCCTTCTCCTACCTTTTCTTCTATTTCAGATCCTTGATTGAATGTGTCTTCAAATGGAGGTTGATTTTCCCTATATATAGTGGATTGTCTCTCAAAATAGGCCCACTTCACCTTGTACCTACACTGACATGCTTGTCTAGAAACATCTTCATCATTTTAGAAGGGCGGCATGAGGAATAGATTGTGATAAGGTCTTGGAGGGGTTTGTTGACATAATTAACTTCTCTTTTTACAATGTATAACATGCCCAAATGAGTCTTCAATCCTTGGCATTGACTCACTAGACTTTATGGAATGATGACCAACCCTAAAGAATCACAATGTGAGCCTTAACTATAGAATAAAATTCCTTGATCATGAAACCCATGATTCAAGCATTAAGAAAACAATTTTATTTTCTTCTTTACATCAGTTACATAAAATCATGATTACACATGTCATTATGAAGACCAAACCTAGTTACACTTTTCAACACTCCCTCTTAACTAGGGAGGTATTCATAATCCATATAAGGTACTTGGACATTCTCAATTTGAAGAATTATCATAAGAAGAGTCATTTTGGTAACCCATCTGGATGATGAAAAACCCAAAAACTTCTCTTCTTATAGAAATTCAAGGAAGGCTTCCAAAATCTTTGATCAATACAACTCACCAAGTGATAGGCCAACCACCCAAACAACAATTCTTCTCTCTATAACTCAGTTTGTTTCTCTTCTCTAGCTCGAAATCTCAATATAGATAGCTTTCTTCCCATATGTGTGAGCTTCCCAAACAAATAATTGATGTACAAGCTAAATAAATAGACCTTATTTCTTTCCTTTATATTTTTCCCCTCTTCCTCACTTTAAATTTTCCTTAGACTTCTTGAAGAGACTGAATTATTTGTGTCACTCAAATGAGGTCCAATACCTCTCCTTTGTTGAGAAATCTAGGGAAATATGTGAGTTAGATTCTTCAATTTGATTTCTCTTGTATTGAAATTTACTTGTGAAATTATATGTTTACTATGTTAGTGTTACTTTCATCAAATAAATGCCAATATGAATATCCCAAAGACAAGAACACAAGATGTAGGTGCACAACCAGGGAAAAACCCCTATGAAGGGTAAAACCCAGTCAACTCTTTCTTCAGTAGATTAAATTAGGTTGATAAATGCTTGACCTTTGACTAAAGAAATATACTTACTCTAACCACTAAACCAATTCTTCCTGCAGTTGCCTCTGCAATCATGGTTCTTGGCTCCTTCTGTTTCAACTTCAAAATTTTGACCCTCCTTCTGCAATAGTCTTGACCCTCCTACTTTAGAAATTTCAGTCTTCCTACTTCAAAAATATTGACCTTCCTTCTGCAATAGTCTCATCCCTTTCTATAATCATCTCTGCAACAAGGAACTTCAGCCTCCCTATAATTGTTTCTACAATTCACATTTTCATCTTCCTCTCTATAATAGTCTTCTAAGATTCTCGACTTCCTCTCCATTTCTCGATCCTATAATATTTTCTCTTACTTCTTCAACGAATGATTCACTTCTCTCATTAAAATGGTTAATTAGTAGGTTATTTATAGTTATTGGTCATTGTGCATTTGAGTCGACATGAAAATTTTGACTTGAATCTGACTTGTAGGCTTGTAATGAAGGTCGACTTGATCATATTCTATTTGGAGGCTAGATTTAAAGCATGAATGGTAATCCTTTTGGGAGAAGGAATTGATTTAGTGGAGGAGATATTTAGACACAAAATTTTTTTCCCTTTCTTAACCTTAAGGAGCCCAAGAATGGTCTCTTACAAAAATGACTTTGACGTTGACTCAGCAAAAATATTAGAAGCCTACAATGGGGGCTTGATCTATTGACCATTAACCCAAGCATGAAACCCAACTTTAATAAGTCAATAAAAATAGTTTTATTTTCTTTCTTATGACTCAAATACAATTATGAAGACCAATAGGAGTATGACACCAATACAGGGTTACCATATCAACATGAAGAGAGCATCAATCATAAATAGTCAAACTTTCATAGTTTAAACTTGAATAATATTTCATATCCAATTCAAGATCTTCTGCTAGGGTTTTTGACATAATACCTAGATTCCAGGGTCAAATCTTAGGTATTTGCAACTTAATAGTGAAAGAAATTCTTGAAGTCCCAGAAACTAGACTCAACACCCATAAAATCAAATATTGTACATCTAGGGTTTCAACAATATGATTTTTAGAATTTCATGACAGACATTTCTAGGTTTTGTTACAAACCCTAAAACTAGCAAGTTTACATCCAGGGTTTCATACATACTAATCTTTTGCATGGAAACAAACATTAAACCTTAGAAATTTTGACTAGGGTTTCAATAATTCGCCAATCCCTAAATCTTTAGGGTTTTATGACAACCTGTTAGGCCCCTATACTACTAGTGTAACCCCTTATTGTTATTAGTATAACCCACTTATTATATTGATGTACCCATGTAGTGCCCATATTGTTACTAATGTACCCCATAGAAGCCCACTATTGTTATTATTGTGCCCTTACATTATTATTGTTATGTCGGCTCTGATTATGTTATGACCCCTTAGACTCCTATATATAGAAAGGAGGTCTTTTCATTTGTATCATCGAAGAATTGTTTATTTATGTAATGTAAAGGAGGTTGCCCCCATGAAGAGGCTGCATTCTAAAGCGTGGATCTCTCTTTTCTATCTTTTTGTGAGCTGGTTTCATAACATTTGGTATCAGAGCTTTGGATTCTAGGGTTTCGCTGCTCCAAACAGGTCATCGTGGAATTTTCGCTATAACTTTTTGTCTATGACGTTTCAGAAGTCACAAGAAAAACCCATTTGAGAAGAAGTTGCGCTGAACCCTGGGTCCAAATTTCAGAGCTTTTCGCGCAATATTTGTGGAGATATGATATGAGGAAATTGGTCTTTTTCCAGACTACTGAATTACATTCAAAACAGGTGACCTGAGGAAAATCGTCATAACTTTCTCTCTGGGGATCGGATTGAAATTTCGTAAGAAGGTACAGAAAGAGGACGGACTGTAGTTTCTTGTATGTGGTTTTTAGATCCAAAGGTTGAAACAGCGACTCGTGGCACGTCGTACAAGTTCGCTCTATTGAACTAGTCTATAATCAGGTCATCTTGGGAGATTGTGCATAACTCTTTCTTGGAGAATCCAATTTGGATCAGACTGGTGGCATTGGAAAGAGGACATAGAGGGGTACTACAGATCACAATTTCAGAACTTAAAGATTCGAAAGTACAGAGTTACAGTCGTTTCAAGGTATAGCTCCTAAAATCAAGAAAAAGAAAGATGAGGAAGTTTGATGGCAAGGATCCGGTAAATTGGATACTTCAGATGGAGTTATATTTTGATATACATGGTGTACAACTGTTACAAAAGGTATGTATTGCATCTTCATATTTAGAACCAGATCAATTTTTATGGTACAAAGGGCTTTGTTCTCGTAAACAACTTGTTACGTGGTCAATTTTCACAGAGGAAATGATAGCACATTATGAGGATACAAAAAACAACAACTTCTTTAGAGCAACACCACAACAATTGGAAAGAGTAAAAGGGCTTTGTGACATAGTGGAAAGAAAAATTATGGAAACCAGGAAGTGTACCCCTCACAAATATAAAGATGGAAGTGTTGTTTCTCCTAGCCTTCCACAACCTACAAGGGTTACACCACAACAATTGGAAGAAAAAAGAGAAAAAGGGCTTTGTTACAATTGTGATAGAAAATGCACTAAAGGTCATAAGTGTGCTGAGAAGAAATTATTTTACATAGAATATGAAGAGGAGGAAGAAAAGGATCAAGAAACAACAAAAGAAGAAGATATACGCCAAGACCCCACCCTAGAGAAAGAAGAAATGAATCAGACCATATCTTGTAAAGCATTGGCAAGAATTCCCACTCCTCAAACTATCAAGATAGAAGGACATATAAAGAAGAAAAATGTTCAAGAAGTGAAAGATCACATCGAGCATCAAGAAATAAATCCGACCTTATCTTGTAAAGGATTGGAAGAAATTACCACTCCTCAAACTCTAGAGATAGAAGAAAATATCAAGAAGAAAAAGGTTCAAGCAGTGAAAGATCACATCGAGCATCAACAACAAGTTCTCCAACTTTTAAAGGATAACGCCACTTCGGTGCAAAATCAAACGAAACAACAGGCACTTAAAAAATGGCAACCTTACCGAATGGGAAGACTCTTCAAGGATGAGGATGTGGAAGCATTGTTTTGTTCTATTTATATTATCCAACCAGATTGGATAAACGAAGCAAGGGATGAATGGAAGAAGGACGAAGAAGTATGGCCACTTATTCAAAAGCTGCAAAAGATCCCAATTCAAACAATATTGCCAGAAATTGAAGAGGAAGGAAAAATCATATTGGAACCTGGAGTAGTCACAGAAACACGAACCCGACAGCTACGAAATCGATCAATTTTAGAGTATCTCATCAAGTGGAAGAACTTACCCGCTGAATATTCCACATGGGAGGACAAGAATTTTATACAGAAGCATCAAGAACTACTCAAGCGTTGAGGACAACACTTTTTAGAGGAGAGGGGCATGTTAGGCCCCTATACTACTAGTGTAACCCCTTATTGTTATTAGTATAACCCACTTATTATATTGATGTACCCATGTAGTGCCCATATTGTTACTAATGTACCCCATAGAAGCCCACTATTGTTATTATTGTGCCCTTACATTATTATTGTTATGTCGGCTCTGATTATGTTATGACCCCTTAGACTCCTATATATAGAAAGGAGGTATTTTCATTTGTATCATCGAAGAATTGTTCATTTATGTAATGTAAAGGAGGTTGCCCCCTCGAAGAGGCTGAATTCTAAGGCGTGGATCTCTCTTTTCTATCTTTTTGTGAGCTGGTTTCATAACACAACCCTAAAAGATTAGGGTTTTACCAAATTATTACCAAGAAACCTAAATATTGTTAGACTTACAAACCCTAAGTAGCCTAGGGTTTCAATATTATCGACGATATATTCTAAGCATCAACAAGTTAGAGTTTTATAGTGAACCATAAAAATTAGCATTTCCACAAAAATGAAGAAATGATGAGAGATATGATAGAGGAAGATTTAATCTAGTGTTTGATCTTCCTAACAATAATCTTTTACAATTCAAAATACTAAACACAAAATAGTTAGTAATACAAGGAAAATTTTAAAATAATTTTAATAAATAGAAATACTTGGGGATGCTCCTTTTACAAACCTTGTAGGGTTTTTCCTTTGATTTCTCTCTCTCACTAATCACAATTTATACATGCAATACTTAATGAAAAGTACAACAAAGTAAACTATACGATATCAAAAATTGTGAAGTCAATCTAGGATTTCCTAGGCAATTAAAGTTTCCAATTACAAACTTTGGAAATCAAAATATCTTTTACAAACCCTATGACTAGGGTTCTTCATGAGTTACCTATGGTTTTACACTATTGGATAGAAACTACCAATCTTAAATTTTCTAAACCCTAAGATGACTCAAATCTTGATCATACATATATTATAAATACATATCTTTGCCTTTGTTTGTTTCATTGAGATTGTTTCCCTTTGAAAACTAAAGACAAGTTGTTGGATAACCAAAACATAAAAGATAAATGCAGTACTTACCTGAGATAGATGAGGTCTCGGTGCCAAGGATGCTAGAGAGAATTCCTCATAATGTTTTCATGATCTACATTTCTTGTTTACAAACTTTGATCCTTCTAATTGTTTGTTCCATGGTGATTTTTGCTTATTTATATAAATATGCATGCCTTATTCACTACTTATTAGAATTCGACGTAATCAAGGTCATTGTAGGAGGAATTATTTGTCAGCATATATTTAGTGCTACAAAACTTCAAGTTTCCCATCACAAAACAAAGGAAATAGGTTCTTCTTAGAGAATGTATCTTTTTCTTTTATGATCATGGAGATTATAGTTAGCCTGCTCCTACATATCATGATTAGAAAAACTATCTTCAAGGGATATTGCGATTTAATTAATGTCATGCCAAGAATTCTAACTGTAGACATCCTTCCTATTTGGTTATGTGGTGTACATGTCTTAGTATATCAATTGCTTTTATAAAAACTTCTTTATAGAGATCTTCAAGAGAGACACTTGTAGCTTTTCTTGGCTCACTGACTTGTATAGGTTTGAGATGTGTATACATATATACCAATATTGACATTGCAAATCTACATAGAACTAATACTACAAATTTTATCTTCTATGGTGATTGTAGCTAGATGATAAGCCTAATGAGCCTTCACTCTTAATCTCCTTTATACTCAAAAATAATGTGGGAAATCTTGGTTCCTATGATTGAATCCTCTTAATATACTTATGCTTATAAGGTGGTCTTATGGTGACTTATGTCACTTCCTAAAGTCTTCAAAATAGTACAATGTATATATATATTCCTAGAACAACGGGTCTTTACCACCAAATTTGATGTGACATACTACTGTAATATCAGTGAAATACTCGCTCCGAGATGATGATGTGAAGGACAGTGATAGATTAGTTTATAAGTCTTAACCTTGAGTTTATTTTATGCACATAATGGGTTTCGGTTCTCTTGAAACAACACAAAACTTGAATTTCTAAAATAACACATAATTCAGATCTTTTGGAGTGATTTCAGAGCATGTCAAGTGTGCTTAGAACTTTGATCTATAGCCCAAGAAGTTCAATCTAGAGAGAGTTGTTTTTACACCTATTCAAATTATTCTAATATAAATTAGACTATGACCTTCATTGTTCTGCCTTAGGTTACCAAATTATCCTTTCGATCCTGTAGAACATAAAATATCTCTACTATTTGTGCTAGTGTATGTTGCTAGGATAATTGAGCCTTTAGCCTCACAAATTCGGTCTAGAGTAGTCCTTTTCCTTGCAATAAAATGATGCCAAAATGATCTTCTTTCTACCATATGCCCTCTGTTCAAAGCCCTAGCTTTGTTACCATGTTGATAAATCTAGGGAATTATGTGAGTTAGATTCTTCAATTTGATTTCTCTTATCTTGACATTTACTTGTGAACTTATATGTTGATTATGTTAGTGTTCCTTTCATGAAATAAATTCCAAAACGAAGATCACAAAGATAAGAACACAAGATGTAGTATTTCTTATGACTTAAAATACAATTATGAAAGACGAATCTTGGTACATTCTTCAACATCCTTTATATAGTCTTTTGGTGGGGTTCAAGTGCCCCTTACGGGGATGAGTTGATTGCTTAGCTAACTACACTCAGGGGAAAAAAAATCTCTTAAGAACACTAAGTTATGCAGGATTAAAAAAGAATTAGAATAAAACCAACAATAGAATATGCTTTAGTATATGGTTTTTCTCACCTGTTGTATTTTTTATCCTTTGACAAGGGAGTTTAGTTTTGAATTACTCAACCTCCTCCTAGAGCTAACTAACATAATGACTCAAACTTCACTATGCTTTGATAGAATTTCAATAGTAATTATATATAATGTTATTTCCCCATGCAAAAAAAATCCCATGGAGGTCTCATCTATATTTAAAATATAAAAGTCTAGCATGTTGGGTTGTGTTATATTCTTTCCACGACTAGCCCATGTAGTTAACTAGGGGGTTAGAGGGGGGCCGAATCCCCCCTTTCATTGTGCCAATTGTGCATCAGGGGAGCCATAGGGGGGCGGTAGCCCCCGTTATCCAGGGGGCTTGAGGGGGGTGGGTAGCCCCCTCTATGAGGTCTAAGGCAATGCCCCGGGAAATTTTTTTTTGGACTCTATATTAGGTTGGGCGGACCTACCTATGGTTTTGTGCATGGTTTTCGCACATGGTTTTGGACGCAATGGTTTTCGGTCCATGGTATTGGATGCTTTAGCATGTATAAATATGTATTGTAACATCGAAAGGAAGATAATGAACAATCAAGCTGGTAGTCCCGGTTTTGGGATCAAGGGGAAAATCTCTATGTATATGTGTTTTATGTGTTACGCTCTCGCATTGTTTATTTTCTGTGTTTTAGAATTCGTATGTAGGTAATTTCTATACGAGGTTAAAACCTACATAGCAATCTAACCCCTCACCAAGAAAATATATTTTCTAATTTCCTCAAATTAGTCATTATTAACCACCTATGTGGCATCCTTTCCTTTTTTTCAATGCAATTTTTTAACAAATTATTACTCAACATCCCTATGCGTCACCTTTTGAATATTTCCAAATAAATATTCTTCATAATTACCAAATTAAATAATAATATATTAATTTTCACTCCAAAAGTGGTTAATTATTAAGTGAATTAATATCAACAAGTCCATTTGCATTGGTATTAGTTTAAGTATAATTTGGAAGGATTAGTGTTGGGGAGTAAGGATTACACACCACTAAGGCATTTCATATATCGTAAATATGAAATAAGGACTCCATCCCCTTACTCCCATTATTCCCAAGTTAGAGGTATTCAACTCACATATTTTACAAAGTGGGACTATTTCACTTGTTGTCCCATTACATTACTTGTCAACATTGTCATTGTCAATGTCACAATCAAATGAGTTAAGTCAAAGAAAGCAACTCATCATAGTACTTGTCATGGTAAGGCATCAATGTTAGGTCTATCAATTCATATTTGCATAGCTCAATATTCTATATTACAACATAGTCCAAAGGTGTTGTTGCTTCATGCACTATGGTTGTCACATTAACACAAGACCATGTCAATGTACCACTATCCAAGACGTTGTCATGTGTGCATATCTATACTTAGAAACTACTTTTACAACTCATAAGGTCACTATGTTAAGTTAGCAGTTGTCTTCAAGTCACTATTTCTATGTCAAGTTTAATATATCAAGGTCATTGTACAATAAGTCAAATTGTCAAGTAAATAGTAATGTATCACTGTCATAAAGTGTCAAATTCAAACATCTTATCATAGAATGCTCATTATCTCAACCAAGGTCTTGTTTGTAACCTTGTTATATTATAATAACGAGTGTAGGTATAAGATAGAACTGAGGTCTTAACAAGCTATAGGATATAGTAGGTTCACTAAGATTAGAATGCTAGTCAATTGATTGCATAAAAAATTAGGAGTCAAGGTCATGTAATTGTTTTATTAATATGTCAAGTCCTATGAGTCAAACTAACATGTCATGTCACTATTTTCACTAGGGAAATACATCACTTGTTAAGTTTGTAAACATCACATAAAAAAGAATGTTCAAAGACAATGATTGGGTTATTTCCTTTGGTTCTTGAAGTTATTCAACTTCTACAAAATGAGATTGAGGCATGAATTGTTGTCATATATTAACAACTATTGGTGAATATTATATTTTCTTTCAACGCACAAAAAGTATATAGTTATTATATTCTATTTGTTTGTACATATTTTCTAATTATGATATGTTTTTTTGTTTTGGAAAACTTACATGCATGGCACATTAAAATCTTTCCTTGTACTGTGGCACAAGCCTATCCACTCTACTATAGGAACATATACACTATTATAGTTTTTCATAGTTGAACAATTGTCAGATAGATATCAGCTCAATTATGGGCCATCAGAGAGGTTAGACAGGGTCAACAAATATTTATAGGAATCTGTTGAGGCCTCGAAAATCAATGCAACAACATTGGGGATAACCACCCGGTCCAAACCTTAAAACAAATCGTTTTTCATTTGGGATAGTGGCTCCAACTGGTTCAATTAGGTCCAATTACCTTCTCCCAACCTCTATTAGGTTTAAATACGTCTTTAATTGCTAATAGCTAAGGCCATTAGATCAATTCTTCAAGCTAATCAGGAAAGAAGAATGATCCTTAAGTTGATTAATGGAACAACCAAACCAATCTAAAGTTTTGCCTCAAAAGAGGACTTCTAGAAATGTAGAATTAATCTAAATTAAAAACTAATTCTAAAATGCAAGAAAAAGGAACTAAATCCTAATCTTATATTAATTAGGCAGATATATATCTAACCCAACCAAGAGCAAGATATTTAAATGATTTGGGATTTAAATATGTTTGGCTTATAATGAATATCAAGCTAACAAAATAGTTCAATTAACTGACATTATGAATACCAAAACATATTTTATTCAGAGACATCTTAATTGAAATAATCAACCGTTAACATTTAGGAAGTAGTTCACAAAATTATATTGATTGTTAAATCAATAATTCGAATAATTAAACAAGAATATGAGGAAATAGTTCACAACATATCATTATTTGTTAAATCGATATTAAAAGATATATTTCTAAGTAAATAGTTACTTAGAAATCAAAATTCAACACATAAGAGCAGAGATAAATAATAACATATGATTGAGACAAATTACTCATACCAACAATAGTGCACAAATATGAATAAACTGACACATTCCTGTCATTATAAAATGAAACTAGTATTTAAAACAATAGTATTAAAAATACCAATTTATTGAATGCATTTCTCTGGCTCTCGTATCCAACAGTCTTTTACAATGCTTGAAATTCTTCATTTAAAAATAGAGTTGTAATAGTATGAACTCTTCCCATCAAAACATAATTCATAGTGCAAAAGAAAAATCCTCAATAATCCCTCAAATATGAGTTTTCTCCTCTAACCTACAATTCTAAATCTTTATACAATAGTGCCTTCAAGAATTCGTGAATTGCAGAGAAGAGTAGAAATACCATGTAATAAGTAATCTGAAAAGATAAATTCACTGTTTATTTATGAACAAAACAGACGCACACAGATAGAAATACTAGATGCACGTTTCTCAACTCATAAAAGAAATAGCAGCAGTTTAGTCTTTCTCACAAAGATGATTCTAGGAGTACAGTAGTGCAACTTCTCAAAATTCTTTATGGAAATTCCTAAAACAATGTTCCAATAGTTCTGTTGAGAAAAGTTTGAAAGTACAATAGTGCGAGCTTTCGAAAACCTTTCTTCATAAAATTCTGGATCCTTATTGCAGAGCGTTGAGGGCATTTAAACATATCCCTTTAACAACGCTTAAATGAAAACAATTTTCCAGTGGAAATTTTTGAATGTGATTTGTTGTCTTCACCAACTTTGTTTGGTCCATCAAATAATCTAGATGGTTGTCTATTTGTTTGAACTAAATTGCTGCTTGTCAACATAGCTGTCCTCTTCTTTCATGAACCTGAATAAGAAAAACAGGAATCGATAAGCTGGAAATAAATGAAACTGGTAAGCGAGTTTTATTTGAAACAAATCACTTTTGCAGGAAATCAGGAAAAACGTATAGTTGCAATAAGTTTTGAATACAACCATCATGGAGAGGAATGCGGAGTGATGTTTGTGATAATACAAGTAGGATTTTATTGTTTTAACGTAAATCACAATCACTTTTAGACCGAGGGTAGAACATAGAATAATCGCAATCGTTTTGAATCCTGAAGTATTCTTAAACAAAATAAAAAAGGGGATTTCTTAAAACATATCGCAATCGGTGTTCGAAAAGGTGGATGCGATGTTATAAACCATGTCTTTTTAAAACTTGCGATTGTGAAGTGCGGGATGACGTGGTGGAATGATGTGTTATCGTAAATCACAAAACAAGCGGGAGGCTTAGTGGTTTTTTCGAAGGGGGTTCAAAGTGGCAAGTGGTTTTTGAAGGGAGAAGTTTGAAATAATGAAGGAGTGACACATAAAGATAGGGCTTAGATGGTAAAACAACTTTTCGGACCCCCCCATGTGAGCAACTTAAAATTGAGCACAGGGGCCTCCGAAACCATTATCTTTAGTTGATCTGAGCGGATAGATCTGGGCCATTCATTTTAGTATATTAGTCTGGCTTTGGTTATATTGCAATCGGAGTTCGAAGCAGAGGTACACATGAAATATGTTTTAAGTCCCAAAAGACTTGCGATTTGTGATGGGCAGGATGACGTGGCAAATAACGTCACATGTGATGTGGATATGACGTGATTTGATCACAATCGCAATCGGTGGTGTGGAGGATTTGTTATAAGCCATGTTCCTTTGAAACTTGCAATTGCAAAGTCCTGCGGTGATGTGGCAGTGATGTCACGAATGACATCATGATGTGACGTGGCAATGACATAGATCTGACGTCATTGATGATGTCATATCGCAATCGCACTTGACATAAGGCTTGATTTTTTGGAACTTTACAATTACATAGACGTGATATTTTAATGAATTGCATTGTATAATCTCATCGGGTCCGACCCTTATTGCATATCGTAATCAGGAAGGGGAGTGGAGTATGGATTTTGGAACTTTTGTGATAGCCTACGGAAACGATATTTTATGGATTTTCATATATTTTCTCGTTGGTTCCAGGATTTATCGCATATTGCAATCAGCTAAGGTAGGAGTATGGACTTAATCTTTTATTTTGGAACTTTTGTGATAGTCGTGGATGTGGGGAATTTATGAATTTCAAAGGATAATGTCATCGGTTCCAGGCTTATATCGCAATCGCAATCGGCTGTGTGGAAGGATTGAGACTGTGATTCTTGCGATTTCATGGACATAGGGGATTTATGAGTTGGAGTGAATAATCTCATCAGGTCCGGCTTAATTGCAATCACAATAGGTAGGAGGCAAGACTCTTTGATAACTGTGATAGCTCTTGATGCGGGAGATTTATGGAATGGATTTTATAATCCCGTCGGGTCCAAGCCTAATCGCAATTGCAGGTAGTTAAGGCTAAGACTTAAGTTTTTTGGAACTTTTTTGATAGTCACGGATGAGGGATTTTATGAATTGTATTGAATAATCCCTGCTGGTTCGGTTTATATTGCAATCGCAATCGAGTTGGCAGAGGGGTATTTTCCTTATGAAGCTTTGCGATGCGAGGAAACAGGATGAGTCGGATTTTATGAAGAATTTAATCTTTGGGAATTAAAACTCCGATTATTTTGTTTTTTAATTAAATAACCCATAATGTTTAATAGTTAAGGTTTTTTGAAGCCTAAGTATATTTATGGTCTTGGGGGCTATTAAAATTTGGTTTTTTGGATAATCAAGGTTTAATACTTGGGTTCTAATTAAAAGGCCTAAGTATTAAACTTTGGTTATAGTTCTTTATTAACAATTTTTTGTTGTTGTTGATTTTCTAAAACTAAAGGGACCCAATTTTAATATAATAAATTTCATAGGAAATTTATAATATATTAAAATGGGAGTTATTGAATAGTACAACAGAATCATATGATGTCTAGATAGGGTCAGCCAAAAAATTCTTTGTTTTTCGCACTTTAATGTAGGAATATTAGTATTAGTAGGCACACTATTTACTACTTAAAATAATGTTCTCCATATGTTATTTATTTGCTTTACTGCTTCATCCTAGTCAAGGGAATGATGCCCCATGACTTGAAATTATAAAGCATCGGATGGATGGATTATTGATTAGCTGAGGGAATACTTGTAGTATCATACTCCTGTGGCGTTGAACTACCAGATGGTGGCTTGGATTATGTGGTGTGGGTGGTCAAAGAACCTCGTTAGATGGACAGACTTTATACCTAGTATAGGCCTTTTAAAAAACTTTTTTCTTACTTAATGAATTCTTAGTAGGTTGGTACAACACGTATCCTATGAACAACCTATTACTCTTCACCCAGGAATCAAAGTAGGTGAAAATTATATATATCTATACATACATATATATATATATATATATATATATATATATATATATATATATATATATATATATATATATATATATATATATATATATATATATATATATATATATATATATATATATATATATATTAAACACAAAATTCCATCGAATATTCGACGACAGAGGTTAGTCATCGAATATTCAATGCCTTTCAGTCGGTGTACTCATCATACATTCCATGCCAAAACCAACGAACATAAGTGTTCATCGTCTGACACTCCAGTTGGACAAAAATCTCATCTGTCGAGTATCTAATGTGTCATTATTAGCTTGCATGCCCTAAACTGATGCAACAATGCATCTGATATTCAAAACTCCTATCAAACTAATTTGACTTGATGTCGAGTATTCGACGCATATACGTCAAATGGGCTACTCAAGATAGACGGAAGGGAGCATCATAGCGATAACACTCTTGCCACACAATTTACCTATACCATTTATAATCTAACACATAAACGTTAGTTTTTTCTGTCAGATAAAACTAACTATGCGTTGAATATCTAATGGAAAACTAATGCAATACCTGTTGGATATTCGACATGTGGTGCATTAGTTATCTAACACTTTATAGCATTGAAAAACCAACTTCAAAATATTAGTTTTTTAATGACCATTTATGAATTTGTTGTGTCGGATAATCGACATATGTACCATTAAATATCTGATGGGTACTAAACTATTGACTATTTGACAAAATTCCATAGATGATTTGATGAGCACCAATGTTTTGGATAGTTGATGCCAATAAGTCGCATATCCGACTAATATCCATCATATTTTGGCCTCATTTGTACTAGTGTGTTCTCCTACAAAGAACTCTCATTCACAAAATGTTCTCCTTCAACATCATAAAATAATGATCTCTCACAATAGTGGCATAAATGGACTCACACATGTGGCATAAAATGGACCTCTTGAATTTCTTGATCATATTCAAGGCATACTCATCATCATCACATACATCTTGAAATTTTGAGACTAACGGTTGTAAGCACGACTACTTTCTAGAAAAAAACAAGCAAAATGGCCAAATCATCAAGATACCCCCCATTTTGATGATAGCTTAAAAATTTACTATTCAACTAAAGACGTGGGTTGTTCCATTATGTTCCTTACAAAAATTCATGAAATTTGAGTATAAAGCTGACCCTATTCTAAAACTGTCAAATATGGGCCTCTAGGGAATCTAAAAGATTCCTTGCATATTCCTGCATCAAGTTTCTATCTTCATGGTTTCACTACTCAATGTTTTGGCTCTGGAAAATCAACTGCTTAGATCATAAAACCATCTACACCATCAAACTCCTAGAGAAATTTTGTCCTCAAGAAACCTAAATATTCCTCCAAGATTCCTTCAATTCATTGTTCCACCACTGAGGTCATGGTTCCTCAGATAACGGTTCCACCCCTATATTCATGGTTTTGGTGCTCTAGTGCATAGAATTTGTGGTTCCTTCGTGACCCTCAGTTGGTTTAGGGAAAATGAAACTAGGTTTTCATAGTTTGGCATGTGCTGAATTATCAAAGAGGCCCATTGAGGCTTGTTGGTTGGGCACTATATTTGGTGGGTGAAGATCTTGGGGTCAAGCCTACGAGCCTCCCCCACATAGCATGGCGCATTTGTTTACTTGTTTTAAATGGTTGGTGGTTAATTTAAATGAGGTCACCATTGCAGGCTAACCCACTTGTCTAGTGTGGGTTCGATACCCATCGACCTCCAAATATATCATTTGGCCATTGTCCATTTTGTAATATATTATATATATATATATATATATATATAATGAAAAAATCGAATGGGGTTGGCAGGGTTAGTGGCCCACCACATCATTTTTAAATTCTTTTATAAACAAAATATCCAGTAAAAAACTGTAGCCTGGATTTTAGGGGTCACTGACAAATTAAGTAGGCGATAATTTGGTCATTTTTTTCCACTGCTAAGTGCCAAAATGTTGCTCAATTAGTTGCCGCCAATTTCAGTGGATTCTACCAAATTTAGCTGAACCACCAAATTTAGTGATCCTTCCAAATTTAGCTAAACCACCAAATTAGTGAGCCTTCCAAATTTAGCTAACGACAAAAGTACTGCTCCCTTTGACATGAAATTTGACTGCCAATATCTTGTGCATATGAAGTAGGATTTGAGTGACATCTATGTCATTAGAATCAAGATGAGGAGCTCTTTTTTCTGGTCCTATTTTTGACAAAAATCCATAGACTTCGATTTTTTAGCCTCTCCAGAGCCACCTAGATCATCTGATTAGATTTTTCTACCTAAATAAACATTTTACTCAAGTCATAAGATTCTGAGAGTGTATAGATCATAAAAATTCATCAATAACCTGAACTAAAGAATTATCCTCATGCAAGAATGAAGATAGTAAGGAATGAAATGGATGCTCAATAATTTGATTATTTTTTTCTTCATCATGTGTGACCTTACCACCCTATGACAATCAAAAATATTTCTCATCAGATTGTGAATTCAAAAAACATGGCATATTTTCATCATGGGCTACTTCATTACTAGTACTAGAGGAGAAGGGATATTCAGCTGAGGAAGAAGTTCCCATCAGAAGATTTTCTTGAGAAATAAAAATATTTGTCGATGTACCTAGGAAATCAGCATCATGTATATCAATGGAATTATTTCTATCAAAATGCCAATTTCCCAAGGTTTTCTCCTAATTAAGAGCTTTGATTTCAGTTGATTGATTGTTGGGATCACAAGTTTAAAGGTCAGCCTAGAATCCAAGAACAACATCTTGATATAGAGGCCTTTGAAATTGGGAAGAGATATCAAAATTATCTTCACCCTCCTGTCCCTATACCTATAGAATGTTACCACCTCGTATAGGATCAAAACTTGGACCAGCAGAATGAGAATTGAGAGTATCTGAAGAACTAGTTGGTGGAGCGGATTGATCAAGAGAATCAAGGTACAAAGGTTCATGAGATGAAAATGATAGATGATGACAAGTATCCCTTGAATAAATACTACTTTCCATGGTATCAGATTCAAAATTTCGGTGATGTTAAGGAATCAAGGGATCAATGTTCACCTTAGGCTCCATGGATTTATTCAAACATTAAATTTTTTCTCATGCAAAGAGATAAGATGAGGATGGGATGAATGGATTAGCAATCTGATTTTCAAACTTCTCAACTTCAACGATAGCACCAAAGGAAACCTTCTTAGGAAATGAAAAGGGATGATGACATGGGACAAAAAGAATAGTAGGTTCCTCCTTTGAGATTGGAGGTGTCTCATGATTAATAAAAGTTGGGAGAGCATTATTAACCAAGGATTCATATTCATATTATTTCAAGGAGATTTGAACCCAGTGCTAAAAATTTTCTTTGAATAAATCCCAATCCATATCTTATTCAATAAACTCATAAGACGTATGAAGAAATCTATTAGAAAAATCCTCTATTTATTCATAAGACTTCATTCTAATTTTATTAATTCTTTTATAACAACTTGGTAATCATACTTGTCAAAGGCTTGATGAAGATCCTTGAATATTTTTTGAATTAAATGAATATAAGCAGATGGTAAGGTATGACACCATAGTTTAACTCAACCTTCAATAGTGAGGGTGAATAATTTACAGGTAACATTTTCACAATTGATTTCATGAGATTCACAAAACTTGAAAAAGTCATATGCATGTTCGGCTATGAGTATTTCACCCTCACCATGAAACATTAAGTGAGACAAGCTGTAAAAAATTTCCATGAGGATTGAAATTTTAAGATTGGATCTATTAGAAAAACATTCGTGGAGTATGATTTGGGAATGAGCCATTAAATACGAGATATTCAAAACAGAATCAACAGGGTCATCTTATCATTTGGCGCTCCTTCTAGCACCAACTATTGACAGTGCTGGAAATTATTCAATCAATGGGGGTCTCCCCAGTATGAATTCCCAATTAGACCTCACACCTTTTGGAGTAGTAGCCCAAACTGGGAAATATGTTCAGTTTCCATAATTGTTAGGGATTTTCCTTGGCTACAATTATCAACATAATAGATTATACAAATAATCTTTGAAACAATAAAGTAAGTTGATAATGTGAGGCATGGAATCACAATGTACATAAGGTGATTTCACGACCAAGAAAGAGAGAGCGAACCTCTAAAATAAAATTAACAGTACTATCCTAAAAGAGACACACAAGAGTATGAAAGGAGAATCATTTATTAACCTTCAAAGTAGGTCACAAGATAAAAACGATCATAAAAATGAGTAACAACGCAGATTCAATAAAATGCATACCAAATCCAATGAATTAGATAATTTTCATTCACGACATATGCATGAAAGTGAAAGTCATAAGATATAAAATTTAAATACTACCACACTAGCCCCAATAGTGGAACATTAAGTCACTACTTGCTCCTCCAAACAAAGATCTTCTCTTCTATTCCAAACTAGAGAAGCCAGCATGGAAATTCCAAGGTCTGAAGCCCTTTTCTTGAGTTACGAGGGTTTATTTATAACAAATGCGGTAACTTTCCACCTCCCTTGTGACTCTTTACCTCCCTCATGATTCTTGAGTTTCTACTATGAATTTTTTAATTACTACATGACATTTGAGCTTCTACATGACTTTATAACTTTCTAGTTATGTTTCACATTCCATGTGGAACCCTTGGGCTTCCACACATTTACCTTTCCTCTTTTGGAAAATCACATAATTACATCCAAAAAATATAAGGCAAAGTACAATAACACAATAACTCTTATAGTGACACTTGAATAAATCATTACTTGGTAATGATGACGTTGAACTTCATTGTGATGTGTCAATGTCAAGCTCTTCCCTTTGCTACTATGACTTTGACTTATTCATGATGGATATTTGTTTGTACTTCGTCTTCACCCTCTAGAGGATATAGGTGAGTTTTAGAACCTCCCAAGCCAACATGAGTTTCCATGTCTTTTCCTTGGTCTAAGTTTATTTCATGTCCTTCATGATTGTTATTTCTTCTGCTCCTTCTTCGCAAGTGTTCCCTTGTAGCCTCTCCATGATCACCTCCCTTGAGAATCACCTTGCCATGTTGAGATGGTAGTTCTTGCCAAAGAAATCTAGTCAATACAAGCCAACATTAGTCTGAAAACCACCTATTCTACCTATGTTAGCTTATGGAAGATGTTGAGTGTGATGGGTGTGTTCAAGGGATGATAAGGAGAGGATTCCTTGGGTGCATGTGTGTGAAGTATCAGAGACAGTGACTAGAGGCTTGAGCTTGAAGTTTCCCAAGAGAGAGAGAGAGAGAGAATGAATCGATAATTTCTCCATTGCAAGGGTCCAAGGATGCCACATTGTTGAATGGAAATACGCAATTCGTAGTAAAGGATAGGACTGAAAATGCTTCTCCACAATGGTTAAGTCTAGGAGACAAGGGTAGGGTGACTGTTGACTGTGACTACCCGATGCACAGTGATTGAGGGACAGGGTCAGAGAATTACATAGATGAGGGTTTCAATGACCTAGAGGTGACCTAATTCTCAGTAATGAATAGTATGAGGCCCATCAAATGAAGGAAGTTGTGTAGTTTGGCAAGTTAGGGAGATAAGGAGACAAGCTTCCACACTATAACTGTCAATGCACAGTGGTTGAAGAGGCAGCTTAGGGGACTACACAGTTGGGCATGATAGTGACACAAGGAGACTCTATTGCCCACTGGAACTGCGCAATCTACAATCCAAGGCAAGATAGGCCAAGGTATTATGCAGTTGACAGGGCTAAGTGGCTAAAGTGATGATCTAAACTCCAAGGATGCTTAGTGTACAATTGAGGGAGATTTTTCTCTAGGACTATGCAATGCACAATTCCAAGAGGAAGAGTGTGCTTCATTGTGACTTAAGACTTTGCAGTGTGCATTTACAAGAGGGAGAAAGGTTAGCAAGTTGCAAAGACGGTGAAAGCCCCGAAAATGACTAAGTGTGGGATCAATGAGACAAGAGAGAATAAGTCATGCAAAAAAATCCCTAAAATAGTGATATCACATTCAAATAACATCAACACAAGTGAAAATAATGCATAGTACCCAAAATCAACATTCATATCTTGAAACAAAAACAAAACGACACTTATTTCTAAGTATGGCAGTTGAAACATAGCTTTGCAACACTTAGAATACAAGTTACGACACAAATGTCGACTGCATATAGAAAGTGCACCAAGATATGGGAGAGTGTCTAGCACATATTCTTATAATATATATTATCAACTAATGCATAAGAGTGCCATAGAACTGCCTCTAGTGGTGCACTATGGTACAACACATACAGGAGTACAAATAGTTCAAAGTGACGTGATAGTAAGAAAAAGTGAAAGTGACACATGCTAAAGTGAAGAGAAAGAAAAAGAAACACTTGCAAAAGTGAAAGCAAGCACAAACAACAATCACAAAATTATAAACAACACTTTTGAAAGAAAAGTCGCGCAAAAGTGAAAATTGAGAAAACACATTGGGATGGTGGTACACTTGCAACTAACAGTGAGAGAGATTGTTAATTGGAATTGTGCACTAACTACCCATAGGGATTGCATAGTCTCTATCTCTAAGAACCATGCAATAAATTTCACTAAAGTCAATACAAGCAATATATTTTAGGATTGCATAGTCATCATCCACAAGGAACTGCTAAATCATTATCCTTAGGCACTGTGTAGTCATTGTCATCAGGATCTATACAATGATGATCATCAAGGATTGCGCATTGCTTGAATTCCTAGGGTGCACATTGACTACTAAGATTTCTAGAAAAGGGTGTTGTTATGAATCCATCAAAGGATAAGCATGTGTAATCAAGTGGCTTTGACAATTAAAATCTCTAAAGAAAGCTTAAAACATCAAGTAATCATGAAGAGACTATTATCAACTTGAAACTACAGATCATAAGGTCACAAGGAGGCTCCAAAATTCAAGACGAGGAAAATTTTTGGAGAGTGTTTGTCACAGCGACAACACCTCAAAAACTTGAATCACTCTAACTAACATTGTTTTGAGATCTAGGAATGCATTTTTGTCAATCCTTGCTTGCATTTTTCACAATGTGATAAATCATAATTTAAAATAAAAACCCGTATTTATTAAGTGCAAAAGTGTAATTTTAGTTCTGGAGCCTCTAAAAAATTTAATTATGTACTTATGTAACAATATAAACCCTAACCCTATTGTTTTATGCATCAATATAAATGGCCTCAAAAGAGGACATGATGTGCATCTTATGACCAAAAACCTTGTACCTTGTGCTGCTAAGTGTATGTTGACATTACGAAATTAAATGAAAACAAGGAATTGAGGAAAATGCATGCTTATTTTTGGAAAAATGCATGCCTCAAGTTGAGAATGCATGGTGAGTATTTAAGAAAATATGGTATTTAAGAAAATGTACACCTAGTTTTGGAAACATGCACACCTCAAGTTGAGAATGCATGGTGACTACATGGCATTGCATCTTCACATAGTAAGGAGGAACATCCACACCTTGTTAATGGAAAATGCATGCCCGCACAATATAAATGAATGCTCTTGACATTTTTTGTAGCCCTAGGAAATGCACACCCTATGAAGAAAAATTCATGCCTTGTGTTAGTAATTGTATGTTGACATTACGAAATTACACGAAAACAAGGTATTAAGTGAAATGCATGTCTCAAGTTGAGAATGCATAGTGAATATATATGATTGCATGTTTACATAGTAAGGGGGAGTATCCACACCTTGTTAATGACAAATGCATGCTTCCATAGTAAAAATACATGACCTTGACATGGTTTTTAGCCCTAGAAGAGAAAATGCATGTCCTGTGTTGGTAATTGTATGTTGACAATATGAAATTACAAGAAAAAAAGGTGTTGAGGAAAATGCACACCCTGTTTGGGAAAATGCATGTGTCAAGTTGAGAATTCATGGTCAGCACATCAAATTACATGTTTACATAGTAAGGAGGAATATCCACATCTTTTTAATGACAAATGCATGTCCTAGGAAGAAAAATGGATGCCTTGTATTGGAAATTGTATGTTGAAATTTCAAAATTACATGAAAACAAGGTAATCCATGCCTCAATTTGAGAATGCATGGTGAGTACATGAGATTGCATTTTTACATAGTAAGGAGGAATATTAACACTTTATTAATGACAACTAAAAATCCATAAAAATCCATACCCTTGATGTAAATAATATAAAATATACCCAGTGTTACCCACTTGTTATTTTTTTTCCTCACAAGAGGCCACAACATTGTAGAGTCATTATTCTTGAGTTGCAACACCCATTATTTCTCCACACCAAGAAAAATTCTCAGTGCTCACAAACCTTTTCAATGCATCTACAACATTCTTCAAAGTGTCCACCTTTACCAACAACACCTTTTGGTCCTCAACCATATCCCTCACAAAGTGATACTAAACATCAATTTTCTTTGTCTCCGAATGATAAATTGGGCTCTTTTCCAAGAAAATTGCACTTTGACTGTCGCAGTATATCCTTATAGCTCGTTGTACCAAACCCATACTTGAACACAATCTCTACGACCAAACTGCTTCCTTTCTTGCATGAGTGGCTACTATGTATTCAACCTTTGTAGTTGAAAGTTCCACTACAGACTGTCTCTTGCTCATCCAACTAACCACTCCTCCAAATAAGTTAAACACATACCCATTTGTACATATTCTCTGATCTAGGTCTCCAACCAAGTCTACATCAACAAATCCATGTATGTCCAACACTCTATCAATTTTTGGTCTTCCTTGGTAGCACAACCCATAATCACTAGTGCCACATAAATACCTGAAAATCCGCTTCACTATTGTCTAATGCTCCTTCCCTAGTTTGGACATAAACCTTCTCAATGCTCCCATTGCATGTGGAACATCTAGTCTAGTACAGACCATTGCATTCATTAGCCTACCAAATTCACTTTCATATGGAACATAGGACATGTACTCTTCCTCTTCCTGTTTCTTAGGACATTGTTTTGCATATAATTTTTCACCTGCAGGAATAAGAACCTTCATTGGTTTATTATCCTACATATTTAACCTCTACAATATTGTCTCGGCATACTTCCTCTAGTTTAACCAGATCTTCCTCCTTGCCCAATCTCATTTAATTTCCATGCCCAAAATATAGTTTGCAACACCAATATCCTTCATGTTGAATTTAGAGGACAATTGGGTTTTCAAATCTTGGATAATTTATTTGTCATTTCCAATCAGCAACATATCATCCACATAAAAAGCCAAATGAATGACATGATCACCAATTAATTTAAAATACACATAGTGATACACTTTTCTCCTTGTGAAGCCAAGTCCCTATATATATGTAACAAATTTTGTATACCACATCCTTAGTGACTATTTTAACCCATATATATATTTTTAACTTACATACCAATTCTTTCTTACCCTTCACTACAAAGCCTTCTGGTTGTTTCATGTATATCTCTTCTTCTAGATCCCCGTGAATAAATTTTGTCTTCACATCCATCTGTTCTACCTCAAAACCAAAAGAAACAACAATATATAAAAGTAATCTAGCATAAGCCTACTTGGCAACAAGAGAAAGCATATCACTAAAGTCAATTCCTGACACCCGGGAATAGCCTTTTTCTACCAACATAGCTTTGTATTTCTCCACCTTTACTTTTACAATCATCTTCTTATTAAACAACCACTTGCTGCCAATGGGTTTCCTTCCAGCCAACAAGTCCACCAAATCCTAAGCCTCATCTTTGTCCAAGGCTTCCATTTCTTCAACCATGGCCTTTTTCGAAAGTTTGGCGTCCTCTAATTCCACTACCTCCCTGACAGTTCTAGGATCACCATTAGTAATAGATAAAGAACAATTTGAATAGAAAGTATATGGACTATACCTCTCCGTTATCCTTCTCTCTCAAACTGATCTCCTCAAAATTGGAGTGTGTGGCTCTTCCGCTTTTGATTCGTGTTCTATGGTAGAGTATAATTCTTACTCCTTTAGTTCCAAATCTATCTTATTTGGTTCCTTTTCCTTTGGTAGGACTTCAAGTTTAATAAAATATTTCACCTCTATAAACACCACATCTCAGTTGTACATAACCTTCCTTGTTTCTAGGTTCCAAAGCTTATAACCTTTTAACCCATTCTTATACCTAATGAAGATGCACCTTTCATATTTACTATCCAACTTGGTTCTTTTCTCCTTTGGAGCATGTACATATGCATCACAACTAAATACCCTGAGATGTGAGAAAGAGGGTTTCTTATTAGTCCATACTTCATGTGGAGTCTTATCCTCCAATGATGAAGAAGGTGATATGTTAAATAGGTAACATGTGGTATCCACTACCTCTGCCAAGAATTCTTATCCTAATCAAGTGCCACTGAGTATACTTATTTCCTTTTCCATCAACGTCATGTTCATTCTTTATGTAACTCCATTTTGATGAGGTGTGTATGGAGTAGTCTTTTTCCATGCTATACCACACTTATTACAGAACTCTTCGAATTCGTTCTTGTAGAACTCTCCACCATTATCTGTCCTTGACACCTTAATCTTGTTCTCTGTCTGATTTTACACCAGAGCCTTAAATTCTTTAAACTTTTAAAAGACTTTGAACTTATTCCTAAGGAAACATATTCATGTATTCCTCGAGAATTAATCTATAAATGAGGCATAGTACACATACTTACCCAGTGATGGAATTGACACAGGTCCAAACACATCACTATGCACAAGTGATCGACAAACTAAGAGGCGACAAGATAGAACGCAGAGTGCGCAGCACTGTAGCAGCATTGTAGCAAGCTTTACTAACCTGAGCACAAAGAGACAATGTAACAAAAGCCTCAATATAAGAAACTTACTAATTTCAAAGATTTTCAAGCAACAAATCTGAGTGGGTTAGTTCTCCTCAACCGAACATGTGCACGCAACTATGACCTCTCTCCACGGGTCTTCAACGCCTTCGCCTTATAGTTCGCTCTAATATCCCTTTCCCCTCTTAGCACTAGAGGGGAAACTCACCCAATTTTTCTTCCCATATACACAATGTTCACATAAATCAAAATCCATAGAGAAATTAAACATACCATCTACCATACCATTACCATGTACTATTCAAAGGCCCTTCTCTCCAATATTTCCAAGTCTTTGATGCCATAGCATATTTTTTCTCCAAAGACCACTAGATTTTATGCTCCACTTTCAAGAACCACAAAATTGTTGTGCCTATCAATAACAGTGCTACCCAGAAGCTTGTAGAAAGTTCCAATCCAAACTCCCTACATCAATACCAGGCTCCCCGAACCATCTTGTAGGTATCTTTCTCGAACACTATTTTTACACTCAAAAATTAGATTTATGGCCAATGCAGGAAAGTGTAGAAGACCATGAAGTGTTCTAATCCTTCCACCTTGCAACTTCAACTTGATTTTTTCACATCGTATGATTCTGGTCTTCTTTTAATTCCCTAGGAAGACATATCCACCATTATAATTCTCATACTCATAGGACCACTCCCTATGGGGAGTCATATGAAAGGATGCACCTGAGTCAATCAACCATGCCTCATGACCTACATTTGTACTTGAAGAAGAATCCAAGTACACGTCCACACCTTCGTCTGAGGTAGTTTTCACTTTTGAAAAAGGAGCATCATTAGATCCCTTTCCTTTCTCAAGAGTTTTAGATCTACAATAATTTTCGTAATTTCCTTCTTTCCCACATTTCCAACATTCCTTTACAATTTTTCTTGGAGATTTATATATCCATCTAAATTTAGAGCTTCCACTTGAAGACTTATTTATGTTTCTATTTTGGGATCGTCCTCTTACATACAAGGCATCTCAATTTTGGCTCTCAGTATTTTTCCATCTCATCTCCTCTTACATTAGGGATGAGACTATTTCATCAAAATTCAAGGTAGTTATATTGTTACCTATAGCAATAACCAGAATATCCCACGAGTATGGAAGAGAACACAACAAACTGATGCACTTATCTTCATCTAAAATTTTAATATCAATCGATAACAATTGATTTACCATAGTATTGAAGGCATTTAGATCCTTTGTCACTGAGTCTTCATCCTTCATCCTCAAGTTATACAACTTTTTCCATAGGAACATTTTGTTCACCAAGGTATTATATTGATACAAAGTCCCTAACTTTTCCCACAAGGCCTTTGTCATAGCTTCCACCGATACATTCAAAAATACTGAATCTAAGAGACATAATCGTATTGTGCTCTTCACCTACCAATCAAACTTTTCCCACTCTTCTACTGATATTCATGTTGGTTTTGTACCTAGATCTACAATGCTCCACTGATCTCTATCCACCAATAGATCCTCCATCTTGAGCTTCCACATCTCAAAACTCCGTCCATTGAATTTATCGATCTTTATCTCTCCATTTTCCATCATATCCTTTCACCAAAATAATTGATCCCAAAGATCTCCTAGTATAACAAGGTCTAACACAGGCCTGAGAAAAACCCCTTAGTAGTAAAGGCATCCCCTTGAAGCTGAAAAAACTCTGATACAAGATGTAGTTTTTAATCCTATATATAAATTACCTACAAACAAATTCTTAAAATAGAAAAAATATACCGTGGTGAGAAAATAAAATATATACTAATATTTTTTCCTGGAAACAAAGCTAGGAAAACCAAATTTATTTTTCGTTATATTCCTTTCAATGTTACAATACATTATATACATGTTGAAGAATTCATACTCACCAATACATTAACCCTGGATTAGAACATAATTGTAGCTCCCTTGACCGGATCTACAAAATACCTTGGGCAAAAACCATCATGCTGAAAACTATGTGTAAAAACCATGCACAAAAAAACCATGGATAGGTCCACCCACCATCCTTGGGTCCCCCCCCAGCGACCCCCTATAGTGCTCGACACAAGGTAATAGCACTTGGGGCTAGGGCTGGAAAGAATATAACACATACCCAACACTAGAAAGAATATAACACATATCCAACACTTGACATGTTTTGTAAATCTATGATGGCCTAGACCCTAAATGGTTTTTCCTTAGACCATATGAATGGTTTTCATAAGAATATGAATTATAATGGATGTTGATCCATTTTTCATGATTGATGTTAGTATGTCATATATTATAACAATTGTCATGAAACCATGTTTGACAAGTTGTTCGGAAACACATTTAGGTCGTTAACCTTGTATATTGAGATATTGAAAATTTTGGCAACGAAATTACTTGAAATAAAATTTAGGGTAATAAGGCTATGCTAGGTTTTTTTATTGTTAAGTCGTTGGTATTTAAATTTCATATTTACCTTTAGGTCACAAGCCTGATAAAAAACAAGTCTCAAAGCCATTACAATAATACACTCATTATGAGCTCAAACATGTCACTTGTGAGAATTGAAGTCAGGTGGGGAGCATAACAACATTCCTCATAAATACTTGACCTACACCCAATTGGCACATGCACACAATAATTGTTGATACTATTTTTCAAATTCAAATTACAACCTTTCATATTCCAAGCTTTTCCAAAACTTAGTAAGGATGTAAACGTTTCATTAATTCTCAAAAATTCCTAGTCCAATGTTAAAAGAAGGCTACAGATCTATGCGAATGTGCTTATAGAAATATAGGCCAAGTTTTGGAAATGTGTTGTCTTTAATAAATTTTATCTTATCTCTATGTGTTAACACAATTTTCCTAATAAATATTCTTTAGAAAAAAAATATACGAACATAATTGAAATACATTTAAAAAAAATCATTTGTCTAGAAAGTGTTTCCTCAGTATGCATTCACCAACTTAAGAGTGCATTTGTTAGCCTGCATTCCCTAGTGTCAATTCACAATCCCCAACATGCACTTAATAACCTCTTTTCCACTATTTCAACTTTGAACCTAGACAACCAATATGGTTAGAATTGAAATAGGGATGCCCTATACCATGGGCATAGTAGTGGAAATAAAGGGTTCCCAAGAAGAAAACTTCATTTATAAAAAAATTCAAAGAGTTTGAAGATGCATGGAGAGATACAAACAAAGTTTTAATAGGTATGTTAGATATATGCTGGCAACCCAACCGACTCCCTTATCAATTTGTAAATGATATGGGTCACCTCTCTTTTTGCTTGCATTTTTCTTTTCCTTTAATTGATAAAGGGGAATATTTTCAGTTTTGGTTATCATCTAGACTATGGTCAATTTAATTATGTTGTCTTAACCGAAATTTGGTACTCTTACTAGTATTTGGTCTTCTTATTTTGATTTCGTAATGACCATATAACTTGTGCTTGATGCCATTTTATTCCTTAGGTTCTCATTGATCTTGGTCTAAATCTTTGGTACTGTATAGCAACATTTATTTTCTCATTTGATTTAAATATTGGCTATATATATTATGTTGAGTTCATATTCTACTTTCATAACGAATTATAGTTTTGGTGAATGGTTTTAAAAACCTTATATATGAACTTTGCACTAGTTTCAAATCATTTTGTGAATATCTGTTTGATCCATGTTTTATTGTATCGATACATAAGTCATGATTTAGATTGGTCTGAATATATGACTTTGGGTTATGTTGAAAATATGTCCATATATTTTTTGGGTTATGGTACTAATTACATGAAGTTGTAATGTTTTAGCTATGATTAAACATGATTATCCTAATCCTGAGTGATATATGGTGGTACAAGATGGATATGGTATTATTTTCTTTGGATGTTTTCTTTCCTATTTGGCACTCCTACCTATAAACACTTGTATATGTCGTAAATCATAGCCATAACCTGACCTGCAAAACAATTACAACATTCCCTAGTCATGATTGATCTATGGTACATTCTCGAAACTACGCATTGTGATCTCTCAAATTGCTCTGTAGGTTTTTCATCGCGGCATTCTCTGGTTTTATTTTCTTTATGCATTTTCTCACTAGCCCTAAAAATTTCTAAGACCTTGGCCTTTTGTACTCCTGTTCTTAAGTCTGTCGACCTAAACCCTGGAGCATATTTTATTTCTATAAATACCCATGTCTATAATCAAAAAAAAATTGGTAGGGTCTAGTCTTCTCAAATTTTATGATGAATATCAGTCTCTTTTTGAGAAGGTGGGCTAGTGGAATTTTATAAAATACTTTCAAGGGTTTAATGATTGCATTGTCAATGCCTTCACTTCCACTTTTAGTGGAAAGTGAGTTAAGCTTGATGACATGGAGATGGAAGTTGATGTTGGTTTTACAGATGAAACTACCTCTCCCCCCACCAAAGGCGAACAATGATATAAGAAATTTTATGTTCATGACATCCCATTGCAAAATATTCTTGAGCAGAAAGACAAGGGTTACTCTATAAAATCTATGCATTCAAACTACCTCAAACTAAAATGGAGAGATATTTGGTATTTCATATTTCGTTATATAAGTTGCAAGGGTCGATATGCCCTAGTGTTTTTTATTACATCCGATTTTTGAAGGTTTTTCTCAAACATGATTTTAATTCACCCTATTTTCTACATGAGAGTTTGGCCAAGATGGCCAAAACCTATCAGTATTGTTGTAAAAACCAAGATAGGTCACTCTTCTACCATGGCCTTATATGTGTTTTGGTTAAATATCATTTGTCTAAAATCGACAAACAATGGGAATGTTTTCTCCTATGAAAGAGGCATTCATTGGAATTTTATTTATGAAATAAAGGAAAATAGGAGAAAAGGAAGGTGAAGATAAACATATTTTCATGAGAGGGCAATTGAATAAAAAATGAAGAAATCAGAGGCCTCAATGATAAAAAGTCTTCTGAGGATTAGTTCACAACTTTTGATAGTTTGGTTGAGATTTTTGTTAGTTTAGCTTTAGAGCTCTCTTCTATTATCTCATTCTCCCATACTCTTGCACACTTAGAGAATTCTTGGAGCATGCTTGGAGCACTCTAGTATTCACTTTGATTTGGAGAAATAAGGAAAAGGAAAGCAGGAAAGCACAAGGGAATAGTTGGATAAACATCTAAAGTTGGATTGCTTTGCAGTCAATAGGTTGCATGTGTGTTTTCCTTGCTAATTTATGGATGCATGGTGTATGCATATGATTATATGGTTATGTGTTATCATTAGCATGGAGGGTTGCCTAGATTGACAGTGGTTTTAGCCTTTCCCTTCCATTTCCTGGATAGCCATGGTGTTGCAGCTTTCTCCACTTGATTATTTTCTGATTGGTGCTCATAATTTTTTATGGCTATGGGTTGGAACAAATGCTCTAAAATCCTTGGAACAACTTGGGTTTAGTTACTAGTCTTGGAGCCTAAGTTTGGAAAAATTCTTTGGAGCCCTTAGTGGGTAGAGTTACTAGTCCCTAGAGTTAGGTTGGACAAATGCTTTGGAAACCTTGGAAGGTTATGGGTTGAGTTACTAGTTCCTGGATCCTGGATAGCTTGGGTAGAGAGTGATCTAGTTGGTGATAGTGATGTTTGACCATGAGGTGGAATGACTGAATGAGGGTTTAGGTGGTTTGGCCTCTAGAACCATTGGTTCGGTTTCATTTTTAACATTCCCTCTCAGAAAGAAAGGGGTTATCATATACCCCAATCCTCATTCTATGGAACCAAATTTTCCTCTTGACAAGGCCCTTGTCAAAATATTTTCATCTTGTTCCTCTGTTGAAATGTACTGCTATAACATAATCTACCTCTGCGCACAATCTCGTAGATGGCGATACCGGATGTAGATATGCTTGGATTGATCATGAAATATCATATTCTCAGAGAGTTTGATACAACTATGACTGTCACAGTAAATCATTTTCGATCCATCTTCTAACCAAATAACCCAACAAGAATCTTTCTCATCCAGATAACCTCACACATTGCTTGACTTTCTGCCATGTACTCTACTTCTATTGAGCTGAGTGCCACATATCTTTGCTTCCTGTTGTAACAAGAAACTATTGTGGACCCAACACTAAAAATTCCTCCTGATGTGCTCTTCTCGTTTGATGGACTCCTTTCCCAATCTACATCTTTGAATCCTTGCAACTTCACTCCCTCTATCTGTTTGTACCAAAGATCAAACTGAGTAGTGCCCCTGAGGTATCTCAACACATGCTTTGTTGTCTTCTGATATAGTTTGGTTGGCTTAACCATTGCTTGACTAAGCTAGTTAACTACATAATGCATGTCTAGTCATGTGTTCACCAAATACATAAGTGAACCCACAAGCCACCTATAAATGCTAGCCTCCACTACTTCACCTAAAGTAGCATCCTCTTTCCTCTAGTTTCTTGCTATAGGAGTCTCCATGGGTTTACACATGTCCATGTGGATCCTCTAAAGTATCTCGTTGGCATACTTTCCCTAAGAGACAAGAAATTCCCCATCTCCTTTCCATACTTCTAAACCAAGTAAGCAGTGCATGAGGCCTATGTCCTTCATCTCGAACTCTCTTGCAAGGTCCTCCTTTCAAGATCTCACCAATTTATCATCACCAATAAGGATCAAGTCATTGACATATAAAAAATAATTAAGAATGTACCTTCTATCACAATGTGATAAAGGTTTTCATCCACTTCACATTTGGTGAAGCCCAAACCGGTGAGATAGTTGTCGATCCTGGTATACCAAGCACAGGGTGCTTGCTTGAGTCCATACAATGCTCAATTGAGTCTACGCACATGTGAATCTCTATCAAAGGTCTCAAACCCTTCTCGTTGCTCAATATAGACCACCTCCTCAATAACTCCATTGAGGAATTTTGTCTTCACATCCATCTAGTGGATCTTCCACCCCATCTATGCTGACAGTGCTAGAATTGACCTAATTGATGAGTACCTTTCCATTGGAGAAAAAGACTCCACACAGTCAATTCCCTCCACTTGGGAGAACCCCTTGGACACAAATCTAGCTTTGTGTTTCCCTATGCTCTCATATTTTGCACGCTTTACAGTGTAAATCCATCTCGAACCAACCAATTATTTGTCAACTAGTCTTGGGGCCACTTCCCAAACATTGTTTCTAACAAAGGAATCATATTCCTCTACCATAGCATCAACCCATACTATTTTCTCTACAACTTCCTTGAATGATGATGGCTTTGTCTCTACCAGATCACTCATCATAGCCATGTATCTAGTGTACCTTTCCGGTGACCTCCTCTGCAATAATCTGTCAGCTTCCTTGGTTCACTTCCTTCCTTCTCTGGATGTCTCTTCTTGAGTGGATGTATCCCACGGGGGATTCACTCAATGAACCTCTGACATATCACGTGCTTTCATATCATACTAAACAATACTCTTAATTTGACTACATATTGGAAAATGCCTCTAAAGATCACATTATTTAACCCCCTACCAATATGAACTCAATACACCTTCCCAATTTAAAAAACCCCTACTTTTACTAGATATTGTAGGCACCCATTTTTTCATTAACATTTTTATACCCCTTTATAATTTTTCATTAACATTGAGCTCCATTTTTTATACCCTCCAATATAAAAACCTTTTACTCCCTATTATATGCTCAATATATTATTTCATTTTTCCTTAATATATATCCCCCAATATGAATGCACATGGTATGGTATTTCTCCTCCAATGAAGCCCCCATGATGTCTCCACTCTCTTCTCCTCTACTTGTTTCTCCCCCACAACTTCCTGAGGTTCTTCCTTTGGAGCCAAAAGCTCCTGATCAAGCCGCAACTAAATCTCCCTCTCAAGAGAACACCTCATTGCCTTCTCCTCATCAAGTTTCACATCTCTTCTGACCACTGTCATCCTAAGAGATGGAAAGTACACATGATAGTTGTGAACTTTGTTTGTGTACCCCACAAATATGCCCAACTCTGTTATCGACTATAGTCTTTTCCTTGATTCCTTGGAAACATGACAATAAATTGATGATCGAAAGATCTTGATGTGTGACACATCTCGTTTCTTCCCTCAAAAATATTCCTTTGGTGTACTCATGCTAAGAATTTTGTGAGGAATCTTGTTCTACAAATAGGCAGTTGTGTCGCATGCTTCTTCCCGCAAGTGCATAGGTGGGCTATGGTCATGCAACATCACTCGTGATGCTCTCACAATACTTATGTTCTTATTATAAGCCACCCCATTTTGTTGTGGGTTATGGGGTTTTTACAACTCCCTTTGATTGCCTTCATTTGCACAAAAAATTTTAAACTCATTTGACCTCCTATTATCGCTCCTTAGAGCCTTCACTTTCCTTCCAATCTCTTCCTCAACAAGTGCTTTGAACTCAACAAATTTGGATAATGTTTATTCTTTCTTCTGCATAAGTAGATCCATCACTTTCATGAGAAATAATCTACAAATATAACATAATAATTATGCTTGGAAGTGGAGGCTGGCGAGAAAGGTCCACAGACATCATAGTGGATCCTTTCAAGGACTGCATTTGTGTTGTTGTCCAAATCATTGAAGGTGGATTTTGTGTACTTCCCCAACATACACCCTTTGCATGTATCCGGTTGCTCTAGTGATCCTTTGGGGAGGCCTGTATAACTTTGTTGCACAATCTTAAAAGTGCCATGATGCAAATGGCCAAGTATTCTATGCCATAATTCACTAACATCTCAGCTCTGCACCATCTCTGCTTTTGTGCTTAATGTTGCACAATATTTCACATCTAATATTTAGAGGTTCTTCACTCAAACCCTAATCTTCTTCACTTTTCCTGTGGTGATATGTATCAGGAAAGTATTCCCTTTGCTGAATATCACATCGTAGCCACAGTCCTCCAACACAACTATAGAAACTAGATTCTTCTTCAAACCTGGTACAAACATCACATCCTTGAGCTTGAGAGGGGAGCCAGAATCCCTCTGAAAAGTAACAGTACCAATACCGGTCACGCTATACCTTCCATCATCTCCCATATCGATGTGCATCTGGAGATCCTTCTCCTCTAAGTCACTGAAAAGTTCTTTGTTTCCCGTCATGTGGAATGAGGCATCGTTGTCGAGATACCACACACTACCCATCATTATGCTTTCCATGCATGCAATGAGGGTAAAATCAAGTTCGAACTGTGAAGCCAAGGCTTCACCCATTGCTCCTCCTATGGTCTTCTTGTTTTCTTTCTTGTGTGGAAACTTCATTGCATAGTGTCCAAATTCATGACAGTGAAAGCACTTGATTCTAGACAAGTCTTTCTTCTTTCCCCCTTGACTCAAATCTGCTTTCGATTGGGATTTATTCCCTTTCCCTTCCTTTTCCTTTCCAGCCAAGGCATAGTTCTCCTCATCCTCGCCCTTGTATGAGGTCCCATCTCTGGCACTCCACCTTATCTCCTCGAATACCAAATCAGATCAGAAGCATTCCTAATTTGGTTGTTTCTCCCTCTTGTTAACCAAATATTGGTAGTCATGCCATCTCTTGGGAAGGCTTAAAAGAGCTAGGCTCACTAAATCATCCCCTGCTACAGTAACACCAAATTGACCAAGTTCATCATGACACTATGTGAACCTACTCACGGTATGTGGAATGGTCTTGTTCCTTTGCATCTTGATATTTTGAAGCATGTACTTGAGTGCCAGTTTCATGTGGTCACTATTATTCTGGAACAAATCTGTCAATTCTTGCCACATTGCATATGGAGTAACTTTCCCATGGATATTGGAGAAAATATGGTCTCGTACTCTCTCCAATATGATCCTCCTTGCCTTGGAAACACATTTCTTCCAATCTACTATATTATGAGCATCCGTTGTTGTTGGTTTCAGAATATCATTGTCAATTAATTCCTTCAACCTATTATCCTCCATTACTACCTCCATGTAGTCCTTCCATGAAACATAATTCAAGCTTCCCTCAAGGGCATATTCAAGCCTTATTCCATTGAAATTCATCATCTCAGTCCTGAAGAAAACCTGCAACCTAATCTGCAACCTCGAACCTCCTATAATGACAACTTTAAAATATCTGCTCTATAGTGATCCCAGCTCTGATACTATGTAGAAATTAATGTTTATATTCAAAAATTCTCATCAAAATTACTAAATCACAAGACTTGAAGATACTCTACTGATCTATGGAAGTTAATTGACCATCTAAAACAAGAATCATTGACATGAAAAAAGAAACATCACACAAACACAAATATTTATCTAGGGGAAAGCAACTACTTAGAACCCCTTACTATCTGTATTGCATTAATCAAATAATAGAGAAGAAATACAATTCTTACTCAAGCCTGAGCACACCCTACAATTGTATAGACTATCTCTCTGCCTGACTGACTGAACTTGGCCCAACACTTAGCCAATTTCAAGTCTTCCCAATCTCTTATTTCCTTGTGTTTTTCCCTTGCGAAATTTCCCCTATTTTTTAGTAATTTCACACAAAGGAATTGCTTAATAGCCTTAGGTCAATCTCTGACTGCATGCACCACCTGTATACATGGGAATATGCTAAAAAAGATAGTACAATGCCTTGTGATCTCCATCTTAAATGGGTAACTCAAATTTCTGCATGCAACAATGATATTGGGTTGATTGATCAATTAATTGGTTGATCATTGAGTTTGGTTGAAGTTACACATCCACAACTTGAAATCCACTAGTTCTTCTGATAGTTAGATCTAGTTAAACCGATAATACCTCAAATTAACTAAAATAGATTGCTACAAATTATCAATCAATCATGTATAACTAGACTCGAGTGTCTCCAACTTGAATTTACTGAGTTAAATGAGTCACACAAGAGCCATGCCATCTCAGTTAAATACCTCCAAGTATTATGCTAAAATAGAAATTCTAATTTTAATCTAGTTTGACCAAGGCAAAGCCAAAACTAGATTTTTTTGCTGCATTTTCAACAACCAACAACTGACTCAATGAAAGAAGGACATTGCCAAAACTAGGAGGATGATCCTAGAAGGAGTCATAGGCCATATTGTTCCAAATTTGCGTGGGAACAAAACTCGATTCAGATGTGGAAGGCCCTTACTAATTTTTTTGAAAGCAATAGTGATGCTAGAAAACTTGCTTTGTAGAACAAATTGAGGAACATTCAAATGGGAAAGGATGAGCCCATTGTTACATATCTATCTAGGTTTTCTGAAGTGAGGGATGAAATTGGAGGTGTTGGAGAGACAGTTCCATCAACAAAGGTTGTGATCCTTTCTCTTCTTGGGCTTCAAAAATCTTGGCATATTTTCTAGGATGATGTGAATGGCAGAGATAATATCAATGATAGGGAGATACTGTGGTCAAATCTTGTGCAGGAAGAGAGAAGGAGGAATACAAGGGATGGAGTCTCATATGGGACAGAAGATGAGGAGAACTATGCTTTAGTTGGAAAAGGGAAGAAATCCAAGGGTGAGAAGGCCCAAGGAAAACTCGATTCTAGTCAAAATGGAGGCAAGGAAAGGAAGGATCTTAGCATGATCAAGTGTTTTCATTGTCATGAGTTTGGACGTTATGCTAAAAAATGTCCAAATAAGAAATACATCAAGCATGTTAAAGCAACAACAGGGGGAGAAGCACTCTCTTCTTAGTTCAAATTATATTTCTACTTAATAGCTTGCATGGAAAGCTCAGTAGGAGGTAATGTGTGGCACATTGACTCAAGGGTTTCATTCCGCATGACAGGGAACAAAGATATCATCAGCTGTTTGGAGGAGAAAGACATGCAATTCCATATCGATCTTGGAGATTATGGAAAATATTTTACAAAAGGAGTTGGTATAGTGAGCTTTAAGAGGGAGTTTGGTTCTCTCAAGAATGTGATGTATGTTCAAGGATTGAAGAAAAACCTTGTCTCAGCAGCAACCACTGAAGACAAAGGGTATGCTATTCTATTAGGCAAAGGGAAGGCATACCTCAAGCATTCTTATTTAGGACAAGTAAAGCATATTAGGGTTAGGATCGAGAGCCTCTACAAATTTGAAGTTGAGGCCTGTTTAGCCTTGAGTAGTAAGGCAGAGAGTTCTCAAAGTAGAGATGTGGTGGTTGAGCGAGAGCAGGATAAAGCTCTCAAGATGGAGCCTCAACAAGTATCTCAATTTCACTCTAAGTTAGGTGGCAGTTGGGTTAACTAGTGGGATGATGATGAGGACCATATCCCAAGGCGAGTGGAGGCATCCACTAAGTTAGAGACTTCATTATAGGGATATTTCGAGCCAAGTGGGAAGAGGATTTGGTTAAGGGAGCTCAGAAATCATTTGACTCTTCCAGAACCAAGAATCAGACACCCAGATACACAAGGTACATGGCTCTTTCTAGTTCAAAGGGAGTAGCTACAACAACAGCTAAATTGGTAGAGATGAATAAATATCCAAGTGAATGAGGTTCTTCAAATAAGCTTGTCCTCGCTAGGAGGGAATGTTGAAAATGTAGTAAGGAATGGCTTCATTGACTTCTGCCTTAGTCAAAGATGCTAATTTGAATTCAATCCCATAAATAGAAAAGATAGATCAACGACTTAGAAATCAGCCTCTTTAAGGGGGCATCCTCCTTTACATTACACAAATGAACAATTCTTGGATGATACAAATGACAAAACCTCCTTTCTATATATAGGAGTCTAAGGGGTCACAATATAACCCAAGTTGACCTAACAATAATAATATAAGGGCACAAAAATAACAATAGTGGTCTTCTATGGGCACAATAATAAAAATATGGGGACAATAGGGGCACAATAATAACAATAAGGGATACAATGAAAATAGTAATGGGGGAATCACTAGTATTATAGGGACCTAACATGCCCCTCTCCTTCAAAAAAGTGTTGTCCTCAATTCTTGAGTAGTTTTGGATGCTTCTGTATAAAATTCTCATCCTCCCATGTGGAATCTTCAGCGGGTAAGTTCTTCCACTTGATGAGATACTCTGAAATTGATCGATTTTGTAGTTGTTGAGTCCTTTTTTCTTTGACTACTTTAGGTTACAATATGATTTTTCCTTCCTCATAAAGTTCTAGAAATATTGTTGGAACTGGGATATTGTCACCTATAACCTTCATTAAGCATAAAACATGGAAAACTGGGTGCACTCAGGAAGCTGCAGGAAGCTCCAATTTGTATGTTATAGTACCTATATTTTGCAACACCTTGTACGGACCATAATACTTTGGTGATAATTTATTATCCTTCTTAGCTTGCTCGAGGGACATTTTTTTATATGGTTGTAGTCCTAGGAATACACAATCACCTACATCAAAACCTCTTTCGTTGCGATGTTGATCTGCCTGCTGTTTCATTCTATTCTGCGCCAAGGTGAGGTTATCCCTTAAGAGTTGGAGAACTTGTTGTTGATGCTCAATGTGATCTTCCACTGCTTGAAACTTAGAATTTTCTCTTAAATATGATGTGATGGATGGTGTATGATATCCATAAGGTGCCATAAATGGGGTCATTTTTGTTGCAATATGGAAGGAAGTGTCATACCACCATTCAGCCAAAGGAAACCATTTGACCCATTGTGTTTTTTTATCAGAACAAAGCAACGAAGATATCCTTCCAAACATTTGTTTACTATCTCAGTTTTCCCATCAGATTGAGGATGATAAGATGGCTATGGGCTAATAGAGTACCAAGACAAGAAAATAATTATTTCCAAAAATTTCCAGTGAAAATGGGATCTCTGTCACTTACAATAATATTTGGGTTTCCATGTAGCTTTTGAATTGTTTCCATAAATGTAGTAGAAACTGTACTCGCTTTAAATGGATGAGATAATGCACAAAAGTGTGCATACTTGGTAAGTCTGTCAACTCACCATGATAACACTCTTTCCTTCAAACTTGGGTAAACCTGTGATAAAATCCATTGAAATCTCCTCCAAACATTGGCTTGGAATGGATAAAGGTTATAATAGACCTGGGGTATTAATTGTTTCAACTTTATTTGGAAAACAAAACATTCCACCACAAAATTTTGAATATCCGATTTAAGGCCATCCCAAAAAAATTCCTCCTTAACCCTGTGATAAGTTTTTATAAATCTTGAGTGCCCTCCTAAGGGAGAGCTGTGCAATTCCCTAAGAATCTTTTGTTTGAGTTGGGAATTCTTACATAGGTATAACTGATATTTGTACCATAACGAATCATTTGTCCAACTAAATGTATCAAATGTACTGGGATCTTGTTGTAACTTTTGAATGAGTGCCCACACTTATTCATCATTCCTCCATTCATCCCTTGCTTCATTTATCCAATCCGATTGGATAATCGAAATGGTGCAAAGAAATACTTCCACATCCTCATCCTTTCTTGAGAGTGCATTTGCCACAAAATTTTGATTCCCTTTTTTGCAGATGATTTCAAAGTCATAACCCAACATCTTTGTGACCCATTTTTGCTGCTCTTCTCAAGATATTCTTTGTTCTAAAAAGTATTTAAGACTATCATGATCTATTTTTACCTTGAAGTGTCTTCCCATTAGGTAGGGTCATCATTTCTTAAGTGCATGTAGTATTGCCAACATTTCCTTCTCATAAATAGCTTTATGTAAATACTTTCCTTTGATTGGATGACTTTCGAAAGCAATGGGTCTTTCTTCTTGCATTAAAACAACACCAATTCCATTTCCTGAGGCATCACATTCCACAATAAAGGTTTTTGTGAAGTTCGATGTAGCTAAGACCAGTGCTTGGCACATTGCCTCTTTAAGATGTTCAAAGGCCTTCGTTTCTTCTGGAGTCCATGAAAATGCATTTTTCTTCAATAATGTTGTTAGAGGTGCTGCTATTCTCCCATAATTCTTAACAAACTTGCGATAATACCCTATCAACCTGAGAAATCCTCGCAGATTCTTTATGGATGTGGAGATTTTCCATTCCTTAATGGTTTTATTTTTGCTAGGGTCTACCTTAACACCTTCATGAGACACAATATAACCCATATATTCCACCCCTTGTACTCCAAAGAAACATTTGGAGCTTTTTGCATATAATTGTTTCTCCTCCAATAGTTTGAGCACCCTGTCAATGTGTTGAACATGATCTTTCCAAGACTTGTTGTAGATTTGTATATCATCAAAAAATACTAACACAAATTTTCTAAGGAAGGGTTCGAAAATGGAATTCATCAAACCTTGAAATGTAGAAGGTGCATTGGTAAGGCCAAAAGGCATGACCAAAAATTCATAATGACCCTCATGAGTTCTAAATGTCGATTTCGGAATGTCTTCAGTCTTCATTCTAATTTGATGATATCCTAAACAAAGATCCAACTTGGTTAAGTAAATTGATCCATGCAATTCATCCAATAATTCATCAATGACAGGAATGGGAAATTTATCTTTAATAGTGAGCTTGTTGAGCTCCCTATAATATGGACACAAGCACCATGATCCATCCTTCTTGTGAACCAATACTATTGGAGCAGAGAAAGAACTTTGACTAGGTTGAATTATACCAACCTCTAGCATTTCTGCAACCATACATTCAATTTCACTCTTTTGGGCATAGGGATATCTATAAGGCCTGATGTTTGGAGGAACACTTCCTGGAATCAAATGAATAGCATGATCATGATCACGAATAGGTGGGAGGCCTTTGGGAGTCTCAAATACCTTGGAATGATTGTCCAAGACTTTTTGGAGATCTGGAGAAATAGATGATTTTGATGTGTGAACCTCTAATGAACATAATTGTGAAATTATGCCTCATTGTTCTTTCTTTAGAAGCTTTGTCATTCTGTTAGAGCTGATTATCTTTCTTGGTTTCCATGTGATACCCCTTATTTCAACTTCCTTTCCTTCTGAAGAAGATTTCGTGAAGATTTCTTGAAAATTAAAAGCTATTGTACCCAAGGATTGTATCCATTGGACTCCTAGTACAACATCAACACCACCCATTGGAATGGAAAGCATTAGGATATTCAATATATATTCTCCCATGGATAGCTTGATATTATGGAACTTTCCTGAGCAATTTATGGGTCCTCCACTTGCAAGCATCACTTGACACTCTGGTGCTGGATATAGGAAGAAATTCAATTCCTTGGCTATCTTACAATGAATAAGATTATGGGTACTTCTCGAATCAATCAACTGTGTTACCTTTTTCTTCTTGATATGCCCTTCTATCTTGATAGTTTGACGAGTGGTAATTCTAGCCAATGCATTACAATATATGGTCGGACTCATTTATTCTTTCTCTAGGGTTTGTTCTTGGTGTATATCCTCTTCTTTTGACATTTCTTGTTCCTTTTCTTCCTCCTCTTCACAATCTATGTAAAATAATTTATTCTCAGCACACTTATGCCCTTTAGTGTATTTGCTATCACAATTGTAACAAAGCCCTTTTGCTCTTTTTTCATCCAATTGTTGTGGTGTCAACCTTGTAGGTTTTGGATGGCTAGGGGCAACAACACTTTCCTCTGTATGATTGTGAGTGGTAGGCTTCCTTGTTTCCATAATTTTGCTTTCCATTTTTCTTGTCAACCTAAATGCCTTCTCCAATGAATCAGGTTCCCAAAGGCGAACCTCATGTTGGATGTTATCCTTTAAATTCCCTATGAACACATCAATCCTATGCTCCTCTGGAATATCTTTTACCCTTATATTCAATTTTTGGAACTCCTCAATGTGCTCCATAATTGAACCCTTTTGTTTGAGAGTTATCAATTGGCTAAAAAAAGTGTTGCTTTTTGTATCTTCATAATGTGCGATCATTTCATCTGTAAAAATAGCCCAAGTGAAAATTTGTTTACAAGAGAAAAACCATTGATACCATACAAACTGATTTGGTTCCAAATATAAAGTTGCAATGCATACCTTTTTTGTGTTTTGCACATTATGGAGATCGAAAAATTGCTCCATCTGTAGTATCCATGTTACAGGATCCTTGTAATCAAACTTCCTCATAACGATCTTTGGAACATGGTGGGTCTTTGATCCAACGTTAGAGTCTATGAAATCATGATTAACATTTATTTTGTTCTCATCATGAGTTTCCTTTACTACCCTTTCGCCATTAGTAAGCATTTCTTGTAGAAACTTTGTCAAATCTGTCTTCAAATCTTTCATCTTAGCTTCCATGCCTTTCTTTAAATCATCCATCTTAGCTTCCACGTCATCCATATTAGCTTCCATGCCATCCATCTTATCTTCTACGCCTCTCTTTAAACCATCCATCTTAACTTCCATGCCATACATCTTAGCTTCTACATCTTTCTTTAAACTATCCATCTTAGCTTCTGTTACTTTTTGTGAGAGTGAATTTTGCTGCACTTGGTCTTGTAATTTTGATATATCATGTTGCATTTCTTCCTCTTCTTCATGAGTCATGCTAGAGCTTTCAGGTTTCTTACTAGGTGCTTCCATTTTCTTTCTTTGGGGCATCAATTAATGATAATAATGCTTCACTATGCCCTTTGAATTCCTTCAAACTAAATTTTCAAACCAAACTTATGAAAAAAATTTAAAAAACTACACACATTTTTTCACTTTGTAGGAGCATGATATTGAATCTGTTGTATTTCTATAATTTTGGATCTCCAAGTTCTAAAATCGCTTCCTGTGGTAACCCTTTGAGTCCTCTTTCTAACCCTGCAAGTCTGATCAAGATTGGATTCTCCAATGAAGAGTAATGCCAAATCTCCCACAATGGCCGGATTATAGACTAGTTCAGTAGAATGGGCTTGTACGAAGTGTCGTGTGTCACTGTTTTGACCTTAGTACCTGAAGCCATTACACTGAAAGCTACAGGTCGTCCTCCTTCTATAACTTCTCACTAAACTTCAATCTGATGCTCAGAAAAATACTTATGACGATTTTCCCTAACTCACTTGTTTGAGATATAATTTGGGGTATTGAAAAAAAACCCTAAATGTCGTGGACTGTATCTCTGAAAATATAGCAAAACAAAATATGAAATTAGGGCCCGAGACTCACCAATAATTCGAATCAAATGGGTTTTAATTTCAGAATCTAAACCTTCCTAGAAAACAAACTATAGCGAAAATTCCATGATGACCTGTTTGAGATGGAATTCTGGAGTTTACAAAACCCCTAACTTCCTCAGATCATATCTTTGAAAATATAGTGTAACAAGATATGAAATTCAAGCCCAAGATTCAGTGAGATGCCAACTTAGATGGGTCTTTTTTTAGCTTCTGAAACGTCACAGAAAAAAATTTATAGCGAAAATGTCATGATGACCTATTTGGAGCAGTGAAACCCTAGAATCCAAAGCTTTGATACCAAATGTTATGAAACCAGGTCAAAAAAAGATAGAAAATATAGATCAACGACTTAGAAATCAACCTCTTCAAGGAGGAAACCTCCTTTACATTACACAAATGAAAAATTCTTGGTTGATACAAATGACAAAACCTCCTTTCTATATATAGGAGTTTAAGGGGTCACAATGTAACCCAAGCCGACCTAACAATAATAATATAAGGGCACAAAAATAACAATAGTGGGCTTCTATGGGGCACAATAATAACAATATGGGGACAATAGGGGCACAAAGATAACAATAAGGAATACAATGACAATAGTAATGGGGGAATCACTAGTATTATAGGGACCTAACATGCTTGAGTTAGCTTAAAATTAACATGTGCAATGTGGCCTATCACTAAGTTATTGTCAGTTAATTCAAGTTAATTGGCATGCAGTGAGTTGTGGACTAGTTGATGGCTAAAATGGGTTATCCAATGGAGTTAACTCTAGTTTATGTCAGTTAACTAATCTCTAGTTGTAGAATAGAGATAGAAATGAGTTTAGTTGAGTAGTTGACTCTGTGTTAACTCAACTTACTCTTAGTTAACAGAAGCAACTACTAAATTTAGCCCTAGTAGGTCATGCAATTCAAATTTTCTATTGAGATTGAGTGAAGGCACAAATTGTATTTACTATGGTGTGCATTTTTTTTTACAGAGCTTGACAAGAAATCAAAGAAATTATCTTGGGAATTACACAAGGAAATAGGAGAAATTCCTATTTTTTAGGGGTATATTTGTGCTAAGAAGTAGGAGCTACCTAGTAGGCCTTATTTTCATAATTGTTTGGAAATCCTTGTGTAGATTTGATCAATATGGTAGGGAGATTTAGGCTTGAAGCAAATTCTATGTAATATATCAGATTTCTTAGTTGATTCTATACAAGCAAGCAGGGGGTCTTCCCAATTGGGTTCCCTAGATATATTTTTTGTTCTATGTGTGGTTGGGTTTCTATTCATTGTTTTCATTCCACATATTTTTGGTATAGAAATATTGTGTCTTTGCACGATCATTTTTCTCTCATTAGCAGTTGCAAGGCTTCAAGGATTTTCTACAAAACGGGCCATAAACTTGTTCGCTAACCTTAGAGAAGAATGAACCCTGCACTAAAAGACATTGTAAAAGAGGAATTGAAAAAATTATTAGAAGAAGGTTTTATCTATCCAATTTCGAACAGTGAGTGCGTATCCACCTTAGTAATTGTCCCTACGAAGAATGGAAAATGGAGGATCTACATTGGTTGCAAAGAAATTAATAAAGCCATCAAAAAAGATCATGTTCCCTTGCCTTTTATTCAACATGTTTTGGATGCTCTTATAGGGAATAAGGTTTTTTCATTTCTGGATGGATTCAATGAGTATAATTAGATCCAAATTAGTCCTGAAGACTGAGTGTTGATGGTGTTGGATATTGCAAACATACAAGGGGGTCTCACCAATGTCAAGTCCCAATTAGACCTCACACCATTTGGAGTACGAGCCCCATCTAAAGTATCAGCCTGACCATCATAACACAAAGGTTCGCCTTGGTTTCAATGGATAACATAAGAGATTATAAACATAGACTTTGAACAAGCAATCAAGTTGACATTGTGAAACACCAATTGCAATGTATAAAGGATACATTCACGAGCGGGAGATGAGAGCGAGTCTTTGGAAGGAAGTACTAGTACTAGCCTAAGAGAGACACATGAGAGTATGAAAATATTCATTAGCAAAATAATTTACATAACGATTATTAAAGAAAATGCAACACACATTCAAAAAGATAAGTACCAAAGCCTCTGAAATAGTTCAATTTCTCTAGTACACATTAGCACAACATATACCGTAAACATCTCAAGAATACTCCTAAAACATTTGTGATACATGCATGAAAATGTGTTAGCTCATTTAGCTTCAATTAGGTGAAAGATCCAAGTGCACAGTTACAATGATGATGCACTAGTTCTAGTATTGGAACATTAAGTCACTTCTTTCTTTCCCAAATAATAAATTTTCTCCCTTATGCCAAGTAGAGAAGCTAAGACTAGCTCTCCAAATCTTAAGCATCCAAAATGTGTTTGCTTGAGTTATAAGGTTGCTTTTATAACAAGAGGAATGACCTTTCATCTCCCCTTAACTCTTGGTTTACCCTCATGACTCTTGAACTTCTTAATATGTACTTTGGACTTCTAAACAACTCTTTATGTTCTAAATTACCTTTGGACTTCTCTATTTGACTTTTGGACATATATGACTATGTGACTCTCCATGTTCCACATATGACTTTTGGATTTCACACATTAATTTTTTCCTTTTCTTGAGAAAACATCATTACATTCCACATAATGATGTGGCATGACATATGGACACACATTGATTATAATGGTGACACTTGTACAAGTTACAACTTGACAATGATGACATGGACTTCGCAATGAAGTGGCAATGCCAAGTTGTCTTCCTTGCTACTTCATCTTGCATTCTTGGAAGTAGATATGACATATGCTTCATCTTCATGAAGGATCCACTTTGTTCTTCTCTTTCACCCTGCAAAGGGTATTTGATCAATATCGTAATCCTTTGAGTCATCGTGCAATGTCTTCTTTTTGTCTCGGTCCATGATTTGCTTCATGTCTCCATGATAGCTCTCTTTTGTTCTTCTTCTTCACAGGTGTTTCTTTATGCTTTCTCCTTGCTATATTCTTTGAGAATTACCTTGTCATGCTAGGAAGGTACTCCTACCAATGAAAATCATTCATGACAAAGTGAAATCAGTCTTAAAAACATCTATTCTATCACTACCTATCTCATGGAATGATCAGCTCATGATAGGACTATGAGAGAGTTAAAAGGAGGAGGCTTGATTAGGAGTGCGCAGTCAAACTTATCAATAGCTTGGGAAGGCTAAAATTTCTCATTTTCACTATGCCAAGAACTACTAAGAGGAACTCTCCTTGGTCCAACATTGTGGGGAAGCTGAAGGGACAAGGTGGGAAGGCTTTTTGCTTAAGTTTGCACCATGCACCCTAGAAGGAAAGAGAAGGAGTACTTGGAAAGTGCAGGTTGACTAATCAAGGGATGAGAGGAGGCTTCCTTTAGCCTTTCCTAATGCACCATGTGTTGAAGAGGAAGGGTCTAAGCAAGGCTTGAGTGAAGGTGATAGGGGAAGAGGGAAGGATGAAGGCTTTAGGCTTCAAGACTGCATCATGTAATTTTTAAGAGACAAAGGATCCTTGCTTTTTGGAAGTGCGCTTTATTGTTCCGAAATGTGCCTTGTTGTTCCAAAGTGTGTTTTTTTGTTTTGGAGTGTGCTTCATTGTTCCGCAATGTGCTTCATTGTTCCGAAGTGTGCTGAGGCTTGGGAGGGTGCAGTTCTCTCCAACATTGGTTGCTTGTTCATCTGGAATGCACTTTTCACTGAGGGAGGTAGCAAAAGGCTAGGTTACTTATCCTAATAAGTAATAATGCACTGTGAAAGGGAGGAGACTTTAGAAAATACTTATTTCATAAGTATGGTAGGAAAAGATACGCCAATGACGCTCATGAATAAGTTACACTCATAACCTAGTAAAAGGGATAATGCCTTTACAATTTGCATTGAGAAAAAGGAAAACATGAAGAATACACTTGAAATATGTTAGTGACCTTGAAATTGAAACATGTTAGAGTAAAGATAACATGAAAAAGACACTTATTAAATTCAAAGTAAGTAAAAGTGACAATTGTGAACATGAAAGCGACGATTGTGAAGGAAAAGGTGTGTAAAAGAGACAATTGGGAAAATGCACCGAATTAAAAGTAAAATTGCAATAAAACTGAGGGATACTGTCAATGAAAGTGCACACTAACTATCAACATGAGTTGAACATCACCCAGACACTATCTTGATGGATGGTATTATGCCTATTCAATCTCACATACAAGAAGTATGCTTATGAATTCATCAAGGATTGAGAATTTGTAGGCTAGTGATGTTGACACTTAGAATCTTATAAGAAGAATACTCTAATACAAAACATCAACCAACCATGAAATTACCATGGGATAAAAGTTCATAGGATTCTTAGTAGGCCCAAAAATTCACGTGTAGGAAATATTTTGGAGGGTGTTGATCACAACATCAACAATTGGTGACACACTGGTAGAACCCCAACTTTATTTATTCAGGTTTAATTCTCTAAGTGCAAGGTCTTAGTCTTTCAGGAAGTATTAATTCATCTTTTGGATTACCTTGGATTCCCCACTTAACCCGATTTGAGACATAGTCCCCTCCATTCCCTTACTCGGTTAAACATCAAGGCATGCCAAAATACAATTATTTCAATCTAGGAAAGGGTAATATATAACTGCAAGTTTAAGATAATCAGAGTATGATTTTTCATCACTATTGTTGCTCTATTTCCAGAAGGCTTGAACAGTACCCCCTCGGAGTCACTACAAGAACACAAGCATCACTTCATTTTCAGCAAGACTAAATAGTACCTTGTCGAAATTACCTGTTTCAGCTCTCTATGCATGAATCCTTTCTCTTCTTTCACCCTTTATTTATTTTATTTACAGAAATGTGCTTAGGCATTAATTTATTTACCAGGGCGAAAGAGGGATTATGACTTATTAAGAGCAGGAGAGGTTGCTCCTTCAAAGAAGGTATATAGACCTATAATATTGGTTTTCTCGCTAATGGAGTTTCCTCTTACGTTTCTCTACTCGATTAGATAAACAATAAAAACACTATTTAGTTACAATGACAAGTTTGAGGAATGAGAATCCTAGAATAGATGCGGGATTTATTTTTTGACAAAAGGCTTTCCATTCGAGTGGATTGTATTTTCCTTTCAGACATCATTGACTTTAAAGATATATAAACCCCAAGTTAGAAAAAAGGTAACATATTAGCCAAGCATTGTTCGTCGTCACAATTACCCTTTTCAACTTTTGCCACATTGTTGTTTCTAGCCAAAACAACATATTTCATTCAAAGACTTGTTAAGAAACAAGAAATAAAATACTTAAGTAAAATGAGAAACCAAAGAAAAATAAAATGGAAACTGAACCCAAAAGCATCATACGAAAACAAAACAGATGAAAACACTATATGGAGAGTAGGAAAGAAGGTGGATGCAATGCAAAGGAAAATAAATGCAACTAAACCTACTCCTAACCTAACCAGCTAGAAGATCAGGGCTAAGTGTAATAATATTTTCAATGAATCCATCTTAATTGGTCTCAACCTGTAATCACAAAGATAGAGGCAATCAAAACCAATATATAATAATGTGAAACTGAAAAGATAAGAACTTGAAAAGCTTGCACAAAACATTGAAGGACTTTATTAAGGGAATAAATATGTGTCATAACACCTGACTTTACCCAACTTGCCACCTTACCTTCTCAATGAAAACCATAATTAAACTAACCTTGACGGCTCGTTGTGAATGTTCCTGCACTTATATTGTCTTTCTTAGCAAACATCAAGTGAGATCAGAACTTGCTTTTAGCAAATGGACTTTCTAAGTAATATGCTTCTAACTAATGATAGATTGTATCATGAAATCCAAAACAATCCTCTTGGAGATCCTAAAATCCTTGGGAGAAATAATTTTCAATTAATGGTGTGGAATCAAGATGAGAATCTTGTAAATGAAGATGAATCTGATCATATTCAGAAGGCTTGTTAAGATAGTGAGGACCTGACATAACCATTAGTGAAGGATGAAGTGCCCCAACTACTTGACAAGTGTCTAAATATTGAGATGATAAACCATAAAGATCAGTTGATGTAAAACAACTATCATTAGGTGCACTAGTGGGAAAATGTTCAATTGAATGACAGTTGTTAGAAAAAGAAGCATGATCAGATGGGTTGATTAAGGCATAAGATTATCGGTTAGGAGACAATAAAGATAGATCAGCTTGAACATATTTACAAATGATTTGAATGAAAGAATCATCTTCCTCATATGTTGAATGTGACAAACCATCTACTTGTGACTAGAAACAAACTAGATTGGCATCATATTAATTAAAAAGAAATGTCAATATGAAAAACACATGAAACCAATCAAGATATAATGGATGAAAAAGAGGTACTTGATTCAGCAAATAACACAAGAATTCATTAGCACTCAAGAGAAAATCTGGTACCATGAAGAAAATTATTAGCATTAGAATATTCACAAGAAAGATTGGGAGATGATTATTTTCAAAATAATGTGATAGGTATGAATCCTTCGGCCAATTATAAACTTTAGAATGATAAAATCCATAACTTCTCTCACCCATGAAAGATATACATTCCAAAACTAAGTTTCAAAAAAGATAATGCTCAATATGACTGGAAACAAAATCTTGAAATATTGCCAAATTAAATATGAAATACCACACGACTTTCAAGAATGAATTTACATCCAATGAAACCATGCCAAGGAAATAATTTTGTGGGAAAATCCAAATCTGATTTGATTCGGGGGCCTTACCAGGTTCACGAGGACCTGACGTAACCATCAACGGAAGTTGAAGTACCTCAACTTCTTGATGTGTCCTGGAACTTTCAAGAATTGTAGAATGAGAAATTGAAGATTGGACTAGATCAGGCATGATACGTGGACAACTGCCATTAGTAATTGTAATAGGATCACTACTATCCAAATGGAAGACATCTATATTACTGATTTGATCATAATTTACGTCTTCAACCAACATATTACATGGGTGATGAACACCAAGGGACGGATAGATTGAATTAACTACATGAGTAACCCGAACAAAAGGATTTTCTTCATGAAAATTTGGAAATGACAAGGGAGGGATAAGGTACTCAATGTTTCATTACCTTCTTCTTGATCGTGAATGATCTCACTGCCTTGTGTCAATTCAAAATCCAACTCATTAGATCATGAACTTGGAGAGCATGGAGTATATTCTTCACAAGTTAATGCATTACAAAAAGCAACACACAAGGGATGGTGAGGTGAAGAGGAAGTTTCAATAAGAACATCTTCTTTAATCGAATCAGATTCAAGATCTAAATATTTCCAAACAATTTTTTCTTGAGAGACTAAAAGATAAAAAGGTTCACTTGGGAAACCATCATTACATACAATAATGGAGTCAGAATCAATAGAATGAAGGTTATCTGAGACTTCAGATCAATTAGGAAAATCAATGTCATTTGATTCATCACCAAGATTCTTAGATTGAAAATCAACCAAAGATGAAAGAAAATTATCTTGACACAGACGATTTTGAAAAAGAGAAGAAATATGAAAAGAATCATCACCTTCCTACTCCTATACCTATGAAAAGTGACTACCTTGCACCTAATCATTGTTTAGAGTGGAAAATTGAAAATAGGGAAGCTTAAGGGGAAAGAGGTTCTGAGAAAGAGATGAATGAGGATGGAAGGAATCCAAATCAGATTCAAGACTAAAGTTGTGAGTGTTAATACCATTTGGGGGAACGAAATGATTATTCTTCACCATAAGCTCCATGAACCATTCCAAGGTTTCCTCCATTGGATATGAATCATTAAAAATGAAAGAAGATTGAGGAGCTGAATTAGGAATTTGATTTCTAGATTTCCAAACTTGATCATTAATACATATAGGCACCCCAATTGGTACTAGAAAAGGAACAAAAGAAATAATAGGTTCCTACCTAGAGATTAGAGGTGCCTCACAATTTCCAAAAGTTGGGAGAATAGGAACATATGGGATTTTAGACTCACACTGATTCAAAGAGATGTGAACCAAATATTCAAACTTTTTCTTGAATAAATCCCAATCCATATCTTCTTCAAGAAACTCATAACATAAGTGAAGGAATCTATTAGAAAAATCATCAATTGATTCATTAGGCTCCATTCTAAGTTGATTGATTCTTTTATAAACAACTCGGTAATCATACCTTTCAAAAGCTTGATGAAGCTCCTTGAGGAATTAATCAAAATAATGGATGGAAGCAGATGGTAAGGTATGACACCATCGATTAACACGACCTTCAAGAGTGAGGGTGAATAGAATAAACACAACATCTTCATCATCAATTTCATGATATTTACAAAACCAAAGAAAATAATTTATGTGTTTGGAGAAAGATGTATCACCCTTGCCATTAAACATAAATCGAGACAAGACATGAACAATTTCCATGGAGATTGATATTTTTCTAGGGGATAGGTTAGAAAAACACTTTGGGATTCTGATTTTGGAAATAGCCACTTATGATAAGAGATTCAAATGGACTCAACGAGAATAAATTTTTATTTGGCCCTCCTTCTAGCACCAAAATGTTGATGGTGTTGGATACCGCCAACATACAAGGGGTATCCACAATGTGAAGTCCCAATTAGACCTCACATCATTTGGAATAGGAGCCCCATCCAGAGTATCGTCTCGATCGCCATAACACAAAGGTTTGCCTTGGTTTCAATGTATAACATAAGAGATTATATACATAGACCTTAAACAAGAAAGCAAATTGACATTGTGAAACTCTTATTGCAATGTGTAAAGGATAACTTCATGAGCAGGAGATGAGAATGAGTCTCTGGAAGGAATTAATAGTAGTAACCTAAGAGAGGCACATGAGAGCATGAAAATATTCGTTTGGAAAATAGTTCACATAAAAATTGTTAAAGTGAATACAACACACATTCATCAAGATGAGTACCAAAGCCGCCGAAATAGTTCAATTTCTCCAGTACATATGAACACAACATATACCATAACCATCCCAAGAATATTCCTAAGATATTCATGATACATGCATGAAAATGTTTTGGCTCATAAGCTTCAGTTAGGTGAAAGATCCAAATAAACAATTACAATTATGAGGCACTAGTTCCAATAGTGTAACATTAAGTCACTTCTTACTTCTCCAAAGAATATTTTTTCTCCCTTATGCCAAGTAGAGAAGCCAAGACTAGTTATCCAAAGCTTAAGCCTCCAAAATCCTTTTGCTTGAGTTATGAGGTTGCTTTTATAACAAAAGGAATGTACTTCCATCTCCCCTTGACTCTTGGTTTACCCTCATGAATCTTGGACTCCTTAATATGTCCTTTGGACTTCTAAACAATTCTTTATCTTCTAAATGACCTTTGGACTTATCTATGTGACTTTTGGACATATATGACTGTGTGACTCTTCATTTTCCACATATGACTCTTGGACTTCACCACATTACATCTTGCCCTTTTCTTGATAATACATCATTATATTCCACATGATGATGCAGCATGACGCATGGACACACATTGACTATAATGATGACAATTGTACAAGTTACAACTTGACAGTGATGACATGGACTTCATGATGAAGTGGCAATGCCAAGTTGTCTTCCTTGTTGCTTCATCTTGCATTCTTGATGGTAGACCTGATCTATGCTTCATCTTCACGAAGAATCCACTTTGTTCTTCTCCTTCAGCCTCCAAAGGACCATTAATCAATATCATAATCCTATGAGCCATCGTGCAATGTATTCTTTTTTCCTCGGTCCATGATTTGCATCATGTCTCCATGATAACTCTATTTTGTTCTTCTTCTTTGCAGGTGCTTCTTTATGTTTTATCCTTGCTATATGATTTGATAATTACCTTGTCATTCTAGGAAGGTGCTCCTACTAATGAAAATCATTCATGAAAAAGGGAAATTAGTCTTAAAAACATCTATTTTATCACTACCCAGCTCATGGAATGATCATCTCATGATAGGCCTGTGAGAGATTTAAAAGAAGGATGCTTGATTAGGAGGGCACAGTGAAAATGAAGTAGCTTGGGAAGGCTCCACTATTCATTTTTACTGCACCATGCACTATGGAGAGGAGATCTTTGTGGTCTAGTGCAGTAGGGAAGCTGAAGGGACAAGGTGGGAAGGATTTTTGCTTGAGGTTGCACTATGCTCCCTAAAGGAAAGAGAAGACTTGGAAAGCCCATTTTAACTAATCAAGAGTTAAGAGGAGGCTTCCTTCAACCTTTCCTATTACTCCATGAGCTGAAGAGGAAGGTTCTAAGAAATTCTTGAGTGCAAAGTGCATAGGGGAAGATGGAAGGATGAAGGCTTCAGGCTTCAAGACTATGCCATGTGCTTTTTAAGAGATAGAGGATCCTTGCTTTTTTGAAGTGCGCTTTGTTGTTCCTAAGTGTGCCTTATTGTTCCGAAATGTGCTTCATTGTTCTGAAGTGTGTTTTTTTGTTCCGAAGTGCACTTCATTGTTCCTAAGTGTGCTTTGTTGTTCTGAAGTGTGCAAAGGATTGGGAGGGCGCAATTCTCTCCAACATTGGTTGCTTGTTCATATGGAATGCACTATTCACTAAGGGATGCAGAAAAAGGCTTGGTCACTTATCCTAGGAAATAATAATGCACTGTGATAGGGAGGATACCTTAGAAAATACTTAGTGCACAAGTATGGGAGGAAAATATATGTCAATGAGGCTCATGAATAAGCTATGCCTATCACCTAGTAAGAGAGCTAATGCATTTACAATTTTCAATGAGCAGGAGGAAAACATTAAGATAACACTTGAAAAATGCGAAAAACCTTAAAAGCGACACATCCCAGAGTGAATATAACATGAAAAAGACACTTAATAAGTGGAAGCAAGACAAAGGGAGAGTTGTAAACATGAAAGTGATGCTTTTGAAGCCAAAGGTGCACAAAAGAAACAATTGGGAAAAATCAACAAACTAAAAGTACAACTGCAATCAAACTAAGGGAGACTGTTAATGAAAGTGTGTACCGACTTTCGACGTGATTTTAACATCACCCAAACATTGTCTTGATGGTCGGTGTTGTTCCTGTTCAATCTTGCATGCAATAAGTGTGCTTATGAATTCATCAAGGACTGAGCACATGTAGGAAAGTGACTTTGACACATAGAATCATATAAGAAGAAGACTCGAACAAAAAAAAATTGACCAACCATGAAGTGACCATGGGATGGAAGTTCATAGGATCCTCAGTAGGCTCTGAAATTCACGTTTAGAAATTTTTTTGGAGGGTGTTGATCACAGTGTCAACACTAGGATAAGACCAATTTCACTTGCCCATAGGGAACCTTTTGCTACAAGGTTCTTCCATTTGGTTTATCTAATTCCCATGCTACCTTCCAAAGGGTTGTATTGAGCATTTTCTTTGACCTTGTACATGACTCAATAGATATTTACATGGATGATTTCACATCTTATGGATATTCTTTCCAAGAAGCTCTCTCTAACTTGTGCAAACATTTCCAACGATGTATAGACATAAATATCTCCTTGAGCCCTGAAAAAGTGCCAATTTTTATGAATCAAGGGATTTTTTTAGGGAAATTTCTCTCTAAGGAAGGAATTCAGGTTGACCCCAATAAAATATCCATCATTAGAAAGGTTCGTGTTCCTCAAAAATAGAAAAATGTTATGATATTTTTAGGACTTGCTAGGCACTATAGAAAATTCATTAAGGATTTTAGCAAGATTGCTTCACCTTTGCCTTGTCTACTAACAAAATATTCAAATTTATGTTGGATAGATCTATGTCAAAAGGAATTTGAAGAGATCAAAGATAAGCTGACAACTGCACCAGTCCTTAGAGGCCCAAATTGGGTTGTTCCCTTCCACATCCACACAGATGCATCAAACAAAGTAGTTGGGGCAGAACTGGGGCATCTTGAAGGTAAATTTCCTTATGCCATCTATTTCATTAGTAATAACTTGTCCAAAGTTGAGCTTAATTACACAATTACTAAAAATGAAATTTCAGTTGTTGTACATTCTTTGAATAAATTCAAGTACTACATTACTAGAATGGGTCCTGGATATTAGCAAAAAATGAAAAATGAATACATGTATGGTGCAACTGATGGATCTCACGTGCTAAGAGATTGGTTTTAATAAAATATGTCACAGAAGACATACTAATTTACTAGTCAATATTGGCCTAGATCCCCAAAGGTGTATTAGGAAACATCAAACAAATTTCCATTCATTTTCTTTATGTTGCTAAAGACGACAAGTGGTTGCTAGTATTAGCTTCCTCAAAATCTATAACAAATCCAAAATGATTGGAGGTATGGGGGTTAAAATACTGCCTCCTTTTCTCCCAAACTCTAGAAGAAAAAAGTGTGTGGTCGATTATCCAGAGGAAATATATTTTGGCCCTATATACCAACGAGAAAAAATTGGGCTCTTTCTCCATCACCGCTTGGATAAGGGACACATTAAAATCTCATAGGAATGGCACAATTTTTTGGAAATTCCTCATACAAGATTTCAACGTCATTAGTCAAGGGCTTCGATGGAAAATTGGTGATGGTTACCAGGTCCTATTTGGAAAGGAACCTTGGATAGGGAGTCAAAATATGCACATATTACTAGCTCCATCAATTCAAAATCTTAACAAATCATATATCTATTTTCTCAACCAATTTTCTTGGAATGCAACCCATATAGGCCCCACCTTCTAGAAAACTAGCCAAGACCTAAACATGCTAGTCACCCTGACACCTTCTTGGGACCACTACATCAATGTTTCAAGGAATCCTTTATCAAACTGACAAATGAGTCAGACACTTTAATTTGGGGCTCCACCGAAATAGGATATTACACACCAAAAGGAGGATACATTTTGATGACACCTAATCATGAGGATTGGGTGAACACTTGTAAATAATGTAAAAAGTAAATAACAGAAAATGAAGATTCATCGAGAGGTGAAACCCAAGAGTCACTCCCTCGTGTATATAACCATGAGTAATCTTAATGAATAAGCACAATTTATTTGAGGAGTTACCTCCTGGCCTGACATGGTATTAGAGCTAGCTCCATTTTTGGCATTCCAGTCTACCCTTGTAACTCCCTTCTGCCTATGTTCTACCTATTTTGCAGAACTTATACCTCTTCCATTTCTCTAAGGCCCAAACCCATCTTCCATACATGGTCATATGTATTTTTATGTTGTATGTCAACTAGAGCGGTGTTTCAAATTTTTTTGTGAAAAGAGGTGTTGAAGCATCCCGCAGTTGTACAGGAAATTGGCAGAAGAGATGATGTTCGTGAAGCTCACATAGGAGAGCACCAGTGTCCCACAGGCAGAGGAAATGATACCCCAAGTGGGTGTATTTTAGGATGATGACCTTGAGCCCATGACGGTTTTTGTTTTAATATAATGTTGGTCATTCCTGCAATGCATAGAACTTCTTGCATGCTGGTCATTCCCGCAATGCATTGGTTCATAAACCCTCTCTCTTGAAATATGTGTGTGAAGTTTTGATGGTTCTGAGGGCATTGAAATACAGTGCGTATGGTGCGTTGAATAGTGTTGTTGAATGTCATGAATGATATTGTGTTGTATGTGGAAGTTGTGGTATGTAAATTCAAATCCATGTTGCGTCCAGAATTTTTTTAAAGGTCATATGGGATGTTTTTCAATGGCGTATTGTTGGTAAGTTGCATTTATTTAAATGAAATCATATGATTCATGTGTGCGTTGAAGGCCGTGAGGTGCACTTAAGTATTGAGTACATATCTCTTGTGTTGCTGTGTATAGTGCATGTGACTTGAATTTTTTTTTTTAACACTGCACTGTCCTTGCTCCCATAATCAACTCCCGATCATAATTGAACTCTATACACTGTTGACTACTCAACCCACAGTTTTTGATACACTGTTACTTTTTTTAATACCATACCTCCCACTGCCATGCCTCCATACGCTAATACACTCCACGCTCCTACGTTCCGCTCCCTACCACCATTTGGTCAATACGTTGACCCTCCTCCATATACACCTTCCCATATACTCCCTCCCCCACATACTCCCTCTCCAAAATATACCCTCCCCCAATAATACCCCTACTCTATACATATCAGATTGTAATTTTTTTTACACCAGAACTGCATTTTTTACCACTAGAAGTGCAAATTTTATACATTGGTATTACAGTACACGAATTTTGAAATGCGTTCATTGATATATATTGTGGGATTGGTTCTCACCGGAAAAGAAAACTATCCAGAATGGTCACGGAAGATCAAACATACTCTTATTTTTAATGAGATATGGAAAGGAGTTTGTGTAGGAGAAGGAGACAATGAACCGACAAATCCTACCTCAGACAAGGAATTTTCCATTTGGGAAAACAAGAACAGCAAGGCCTATGCCTTGATTACAACATCTGTAAATGAAGAGGTGAGTCATCATATTTCACCATTCTAAAATGCTTTTTAAGCCTTACAGAAGTTGAAGGAACTCTATGACTCACACTCTACACTTGAAGTTGTCCAATTGATGATTAAATTGTTCAGTCTTGAATTACAAAATGATGATCCTCTTTCTCTTGCATCGGAAGTAAAATCTATTATGCATGATATCAAAGTCACTAATGTTGAACTAGAAATTCCTCTCATAGCTTTTTTCAAGGCACTTTACCCCACTTATTCAAATTATCTTGAATCATTGCAAGAAAATGGAAACCTCAAAGAGATTTCATTTGACTCCCTTGTGAATAAATTTGTTGAGAGAGAGAAAGATTTTGGGAAGAAGACAGCTCCTAAGTCTTCTGAAGAAGTTGTGTTTCTTACACATAGAGAGAAGAATCATGCTCAAGATTCTTCCAAAGGAAGAGGTGGTCAAAGAGGAAGAGGAAGAAGAAATTTCAGAGGTGGGGGGGTAGACACTCTCAAGGAGAAAATTCTAAATCTTCATTGCATACGTTGCAATAGAGATGGATCACATGATGCATCCACATGTAAGTTGCCTTGGGACAGAATTGAGCAGGAAAGAAATCAACCCAAAGATAAAATCAATGAAAAGTATAAAGGTAAAGCACCTAAATCCGCTCACTATGTTGTGGCACATTGTAATATTGGAGTAAATGAAGACTTGTTTAATACTTCACTTGCTTCCTGGAAAAATGATTGGTTGCTTGATTCAAGAGCAACTTGCCACATGAATTTTAGAAGATATTTTTTTGAAGAATTTACTGACAATGTTGATGGAGCAGTATACTTTGCAGACAAATCAAAACTCAAGCCAACAGGGCTTGGCATAATCAGGCTCAAATTGTCTAGTCTTCCATACTTTCTTCTGCATGATGTTTTATATCTCCCACAGTTGAGGAGAAACTAGTTTTCCTTGGTCCACATCCACCAGCAAGGAAACTCCATTCATATGTTTAATGGAAAGGTTGAGGTGAGAAAAGCATCAGATCACTCACTTGTCATGGCAGCGATAGTAGAAGAAAGACTTCTCAAGTTGTAAGGTACCTCTGCCCGTGCACAAAATTTCTCACACAGTTCTCATTATGACGAAGGTACATTTCCATCAAGTCTTTTATGGCATGTTATATTTGGACACTTGAATTATGACAGCCTTCTCTTGTTGAAGAAAAATTGTGTTACGCCTACAATTCCTAGGAAACTTAAGCAATGTGATGCTTGTATTCTAGGAAAGCATAGCAAACAGTCATTTCATGATTCACATTCCAGAGCACATAGAAAAATTGAACTCATTCATTCAGATTTATGTAGTCCAATGCATGTTCCTTCTGCAAATGAAAATAAATATATGATGACATTTATTGATGACTACATCAGAATGTGTTGGGTTTATTTATTGAAGAACAAATCTAATCATTTTCAACCATTCAATAACTTTCGTACATGGATTGAAAATGATGCACAATCTCATATTGGCTCTCTTTGCACTGATAATGGAAAAGAATACGCTTAAAATGAATTTGAAAACTATCTTCGCCAGCATGGGATCAAACATCAAACAATTGTGCCTTATAATCCCCAACAGAACGAATTAGCTGAAATAATGAATAGGACAATGTTAAATATGATACGTTCCATGATGTTTTTCAAGAATGTAAAATTGATGTTTTGGGTTGATGTAGTTCTATGTGTTGTATATGTAAAGAATATATGTCCATCTAATGCTATTAGAAACAAGAATCCTTATGAAATGTGGTATGTCCAAATTCCTTTGGTAAAGCATCTCAAGGTCTTTGGTTCCGCCTGTTATCCCTTGGTACCAAAAGTACATAGAAACAAACTTGGTGCAAGGAGTCGTAAGTGTATCTTCTTAGGGTATTCAAATACCTCCAAAGCATACCATCTCTATGATGAAGTTAATAAAAATATTTTTGTATCTCTGTAATCTTTCTTGAATCTTCCAAAGCTGACAATGTTGTTGAGCGGTAACTTGACCACTTGGATAGATTTGAACATAAAAAAATCATTTCAAGAATTTGATAATCAGATTCCACATCTTGAAGGGGGGATTCCTATACTAGATCGATCTGTGGAATCTTCTTCTGAAGCACTCTCTCCCCCACATGAAACTCCAACCATTGATGATACTTTGAGTGATGTAATTGACAGAATTGGGACACTCAATCTTGATTCAGTCCTAACTTAGTCAACTGAGCAACCTGGACCATCACAGAAAGGTCCCCCAAAGTGGCTGATAAAGACACTCGAAAGTGTTCATCCTGATGAGATTGGAATGACAGGAACAAGAAATTCAACTAGGAAAAATGGAGGTGATGTAGATGATTCTGATTCACCTATTGATATGGATGTTTCTTATGATTGTGAACTAAATTTGTCTACAGATTTTGAACCAACATCCTTCAAAGAATCCTCTTCTCATGATGAATGGAAAGAAGTGATGCAAAAGGAGTATGATGCGTTGATAAATAATGGAACTTGGAAGCTGGTTGATCCTCCATTGGGAACGAAACCAATTGGCTACAAGTGGGTCTACAAGAACAAGTATAAAGTTGATGGCTTACTTGACAAGCATAAAGGCAAGCTTGTGGGAAAAGGTTTTGCACGGAAGGAAGGGGTCGATTATGAGGAAAATTTTGCCCCCATAGTAAAATGGGATACCATCCGGACACTCTTTGCCCTAGTAGCTCAGAAGAGTCGGAAAGTCCATCAAATGGATGTACAAATTGCTTTCTTGAATGGAGATCTGAAAGAGAATGTTGTTATGTCCTAGCTTGAAGGATTTATTGTGAAGGGACATGAACATAAAGTATGCAAACTTGTGAAATCGTTGTATGGCCTCAAGTAAGCACCACAAACCTGGTATGAAAAGTTAACTAGGCATCTCCTGAAACTCAACTTCAAACATTATTATCTTGATGATGCAACTTTGTTTGTCAAGAAAGTTGGAAAAACAGTTCTATATTTTGTGGTATATGTAGATGATCTTTTGATGGAAGGGAACAATGAGAGCTACATTACATCCATAAAGAAGGAATTGAGGAAAGGTTTTGAAATGACTGACTTGGGCTATGTTCACTGCTATCTTGGTAATGAAGTAACTCAACATCCAAAGTTTATATTCCTTTCTCAAAAGAAGTACATTGGAGATCTGTTGAACAAGTTTGGCATGGATGAGTGCAATCCTCTAAATACTCCAATGGAACAAAACTTAAAGCTCACATCCATTGAAGGACAATAATTTGAGGATGCAACAAAGTATAGACAGCTTGTAGGAAGTCTCGACTACCTAAATACTACCAAACGAAACATTTAATTTGTTGTTGGAATCCTCTCCAGGTTTATGCAAAAGCCTTGTAAGGGACATTGGTCTGCTGCAAAAAGAGTTCTAAAGTACTTGAAGGGAACTCAAGACTTTGGACTTAAGTATACACAGGTGGGCGATTTCAACTTGATTGGATACTCTGATTTGGACTTCGATGGAGACAAAGAAACTGGGGTATCTACTTCTGGTTATGTTATGAGTCCTGGATCACGAGTTGACTCCTGGAGATCATGCAAACAATCAGTTCCAGCATATTCCACAATAGAGGCAGAATATGTGGCAACAACTAAGGCAACAAAATAAAATGTGTGGCTCAGGAAAATTCTAGAACATTTGCAGGTAAAACAAGTACATTCAACTCCACTCATGATTGAAAACACCTCTGCAATAAATTTGGCCAAGAACCCAAAGTTCCATGATCGAACAAAGCACATCAATACAAAATATCATCTGATTCAACATTATGTTGAGGCCAAGACAATCCATTTATGCCATTATTCCACTAATGAGCAGATTGCAGACATCTTCACCAAAGCGCTTGGAAGAGAAAATCTTGAAATATTCAAAATGATGCTTGGACTCAACAACATCACTTAAGATTGTGGGGGGATGTTGACACCTAATCATAGGGATTGGGTGAACACTTGTAAATAATGTAAATAGTAAATAATGGAAAATGAAGAGTCATTAAGAGGTGAAACTGAAGAGTCACTCCCTCATGTATATAATCATCGATAATCTTAATGAATAAGCAAAATTGATTTGAGGAGTTACCTCTTGGCATGACATATTTATCTTTCCGATTAGTAACAACATGATCCCTCCTTTAGTGGGGATAAAATATTTGGAAATCCAATTGTCCTTCATAAAAAAATATCTTTATTTGGCTTCTTATAAGAAATAAATTCCCCATCTAGGATAGCCTACAAAAAAAAGTCTTTATGGTCAAGGTTATTGTTGCTTATGTGGTGAAAATATAGAATCCATCGTCCATCTCTTCTTAAAGTGCCACTTCTCTCTATCAGTTTGGCATGAAATTTAAAAACTCTCAGGTTGCCCGTTCCCTTGGGCTAGGGACTCTATAGAAGAGGCCCTAAAGACTTAGTTCAACCACTCTTTTTCCACAAAATATCACATATCTCTCCCTTTCACAGTATCGTGGGGAATGAGGCTTGAAAGGAACAATAAAATATTTGAAAAAAGCTCCCTTCAGAGATTAAAAAATAAATAAAAATGCAACAACTTGTATTTCAATTTTATCAGTACAACCCCTAGATCCACCATCATTTTCCCCTATTCGAAATTTGATAAATATAAATAGGAGTTAGGGGAATTTTGAAGTAAAAAATGGGACTCAAAACAAAAAATGCACTAACAAAAGTAACTTTAAAAGAACCAATATGATTCAAGATGATGATGTCGTCCACAGGGGAGAATATTTTGGAGGGAAATTAAGACAACTACTTTTTTAAATTGTATTTTTGGATTATCTCCTTGTAAGTAAATACTCAAATGTCAAGTGTAGACACTTGTTGGATGCAGAATTAAATTCCACATCGAACGAGTACTCACTCTAAATACTTCTGAGTAGACCCACATTGAAAAAAAAAATGAAAATACATGAAAAGCATGTCGAACACATTTTTTTCATGTATTTCCATTTTTTCAATGTGGGTCTATTCAAAATCATGCAATATGGCTGATTTTTAGATGTAGAATTTACTTCTATATTCAACAGGTTTCTACACTTGACATTTTAGTAAACCTACAAGGAGATAAGCTAAAAATACAATATAAAAAAAAGTAGTTTCCTTTCCTTTTCTTTAAAAATTCACAACTTTTTTTTCTTTTTGTCAAGTTGTCTGAGTTATCCAGATATTACATCAAGCTTGACCTGTGGCTTGAGAAACCACGACCCAGGGGAATTTAAGGCGTCAAAATCACCAAAAGATCGCACCCGACCTGGGCCACACTAACCCTTAACATGGTTGGATTTTTGCCCACTAAGTTTCGAGCCAATGACCTTCACATCACATAATGACTTGTTAGTACACCCCATCTCTGTCTATTCTATGTTCTGCAAGCCATTCATAACTCTTAATTAATTATTTTCCTTATGAGGCCCATTTTAGACCTCAAAATTCCCCTAATGGAGTTCCCATGTGCATTCTTTGATGGAGCCTCTCAAAGATCCCCACATAGAGGAGATGCAGGAGACATCATTTATTTTTATAAGAACCATTCATCACTTTCTTTGTGGGATTTTGGAAATCTACAAAAAACCATGCAAAGCTACTCATTTTGCTTCTTCTATTAAATTTGGAGAAAGAACATCAAATATCACATATACACATATATGGTGATTCTCTCCTCGTGATAAAATGGATGAAATTACTCTTCCATATGAGAAACTATATGATCCGCCACATCTTACAGGCCACTGTCAACTTATTAGCTACCTTCTTAAACATATATTATGACCATTTTTATAGGGAGAAAACCATATTGGGATACCATCCGGACACTCTTTGCCCTAGTAGCTCAGAAGAGTTGGAAAGTCCATCAAATGGATGTAAAAATTGCTTTCTTGAATGGAGATCTGAAAGAGAATGTTGTTATGTCCTATCTTGAAGGATTTGTTGTGAAGGGACATGAACATAAAGTATGAAAACTTGTGAAATCGTTGTATGGCCTCAAGTAAGCACCACAAACCTGGTATGAAAAGTTAACTAGGCATCTCCTGAAACTCAACTTCAAACATTATTATCTTGATGATGCAACTTTGTTTGTCAAGAAAGTTGGAAAAACAGTTCTATATCTTCTGGTATATGTAGATGATCTTTTGATGGAAGGGAACAATGAGAGCTACATTACATCCATAAAGAAGGAATTGAGGAAAGGTTTTGAAATGACTGACTTGGGCTATGTTCACTACTATATTAGTAATGAAGTAACTCAACATCCAAAGTTTATATTCCTTTCTCAAAAGAAGTACATTGGAGATCTGTTGAACAAGTTTGGCATGGATGAGTGCAATCCTCTAACTACTCCAATGGAATAAAAATTAAAGCTCACATCCACTGAAGGACAATAATTTGAGGATGCAACAAAGTATAGACAGCTTGTAGGAAGTCTTAACTACCTAAATACTACCAAACGAAACATTTCATTTGTTGTTGGAATCCTCTCCAGGTTTATGCAAAAGCCTTGTGAGGGACATTGGTCTGCTGCAAAAAGAGTTCTAAAGTACTTGAAGGGAACTCAAGACTTTGGACTTAAGTATACACAGGTGGGCGATTTCAGCTTGATTGGATACTCTCATTTAGACTTTGATGGAGACAAAGAAACTGGGGTATCTACTTCTGGTTATGTTATGAGTCTTGGATCACGAGTTGACTCCTGGAGATCATGCAAACAATCAGTTCCAGCATATTCCACAACAGAGGCAGAATATGTGGCAACAACTAAGGCAACAAAATAAACTGTGTGGCTCAGGAAAATTCTAGAACATTTGCAGGTAAAACAAGTACATTCAACTCCACTCATGATTGAAAACACCTCTGCAATAAATTTGGCCAAGAACCCAAAGTTCCATGATCGAACAAAGCACATCAATACAAAATATCATCTGATTCAACATTATGTTGAGGCCAAGACAATCCATCTATGCCATTATTCCACTAATGAGCAGATTGCATACATCTTCACCAAAGCGCTTGGAAGAGAAAATCTTTGAAATATTCAAAATGATGCTTGGACTCAATAACATCACTTAAGATTGGGGGGGGGGGGGGGATGTTGACACCTAATCATAGGGATTGGGTGAACACTTGTAAATAATGTAAATAGTAAATAATGGAAAATGAAGAGTCATTAAGAGGTGAAACTGAAGAGTCACTCCCTCATGTATATAATCATCGATAATCTTAATGAATAAGCAAAATTGATTTGAGGAGTTACCTCTTGGCCTGACATATTTATCTTTCCGATTAGTAACAACGTGATCCCTCCTTTAGTGGGGATAAAAGATTTGGAAATCCAAATGTCCTTCATAAAAAAATCTCTTTATGTGGCTTCTCATAAGAAATAAATTCCCCATCTAGGATAGCCTACAAAGAAAAGTCTTTATGGTCAAGGTTATTGTTGCTTATGTGGTGAAAATATAGAATCCATCGCCCATCTCTTCTTAAAGTGCCACTTCTCTCTATCAGTTTGGCATGAAATTCAAAAACTCTCAGGTTGCCCCTTCCCTTGGGCTAGGGACTCTATAGAAGAGGCCCTAAAGACTTAGTTTGAAACCATTCTTTTTCCACAAAATATCACATATCTCTCCCTTTCACAGTATCGTGGGGAATGAGGCTTGAAAGGAACAATAAAATATTTGAAAAAAGCTCCCTTCAGAGATTAAAAATAAAATAAAAATGCAACAACTTGTATTTCAATTTTATCAGTACAACCCCTAGATCCACCACCATTTTCCCCTATTCGAAATTTGATAAATATAAATAGGATTTAGGGGAATTTTGAAGTAAAAAATGGGACTCAAAACAAAAAATGCACTAACAAAAGTAACTTTAAAAGAACCAATATGATTCAAGATGATGATGTCGTCCACAGGGGAGAATATTTTGGAGGGAAATTAAGACAACTACTTTTTTAAATTGTATTTTTGGATTATCTCCTTGTAAGTTTACTCAAATGTCAAGTGTAGACACTTGTTGGATGCAGAATTAAATTCCGCATCCAACGAGTACTCACTCTAAATACTTCTGAGTAGACCCACATTGAAAAAAATGAAAATACATGAAAAAGCATGTCGAACACATTTTTTTCATGTATTTCCATTTTTCAATGTGGGTCTATTCAAAATCATGCAATATGGGTGATTTTTAGATGTAGAATTTACTTCTATATTCAACAGGTTTCTACACTTGACATTTTAGTAAACCTACAAGGAGATAAGCTAAAAATACAATATAAAAAAAAAGTAGTTTCCTTTCCTTTTCTTTAAAAATTCACAACTTATTTTTCTTTTTGTCAAGTTGTCTGAGTTATCCAGATATTACATCAAGCTTGACCTGTGGCTTGAGAAACCACGACCCAGGGGAATTTAAGGCGTCAAAATCACCAAAAGATCGCACCCGACCTGGGCCACACTAGCCCTTAACATGGCTGGATTTTTTCCCACTAAGTTTCGAGCCAATGACCTTCACATCACATAATGACTTGTTAGTACACCCCATCTCTGTCTATTCTATGTTCTGTGAGCCATTCATAACTCTTAATTAATTATTTTCCTTATGAGGCCCATTTTAGACCTCAAAATTCCCCTAATGGAGTTCCCATGTGCATTCTTTGATGGAGCCTCTAAAAGATCCCCACATAGAGGAGATGCAGGAGACGTCATTTATTTTTCTAAGAACCATTCATCACTTTCTCTGTGGGACTTTGAAAATCTACAAAAAACCATGCAAAGCTACTCATTTTGCTTCTTCTATTAAATTTGGAGAAAGAACATCAAATATCACATATACACATATATGGTGATTCTCTCCTCGTGATAAAATGGATGAAATTACTCTTCCATATGAGAAACTATATGATCCACCACATCTTACAGGCCACTGTCAACTTATTAGCTACCTTCTTAAACATATATTATGACCATGTTTATAGGGAGAAAACCATATTGTCGATGACCTCTTAAGGTGGGATTGAACTTGGATTGCGGCTGTTCAAAAACACAAGAGTCAAATGATGGAAAACTCTCTAAATACCTTCACACTGCATGGATTGAAACAACCTTGATTTGATTTACTAACAACTTATTTGGTTTTTTTTTTGGGGTTTTCTATAGTTTACTTGATATGAATGATTCTCAACCACAAGTTGTTTTTAGTTTTTATCAATTTAATAACTCATATTATATGATTTTTGTCACATATTACTCTCTGACATGATGTTATCATATAATATTTTAGTATGAAAGCCTTTATACAACCTCTCTTTTTGGGAGTATGGATTCACCACTACAACACATTATATAGCTCTTTTAGTACGAAAGCCTTTATACAACCTCTCTTTTTGGAACTATGGATCCACCACTACAACACATTAATATTGCTTGCATTGTAATGTTTTTTTTATAAATAAAATTACCTAATCTTTTTAAAACAAAAAACTTCTGCTATAAACTTTACATATTTCTTACTCTCATATAACCCACTACTTTTTTAATTATTCTATATTTTATTTTATTACAGATATTTATCTTTTTTACATATTTTTATCTTGAAATTATACTTATCCTAGTTCTCCTTTAAATTTTGTTATTAAAGTACTTTTGTTTTCCTTCCATTCCACTATTTATAATTTTCTTTACTTCCTATTTAAAATTATTTACCACTCGTCATGCTAATACTACTTTTAAATTTATAATTGCTTATACATATGTTAGTAAAGAAATATGTTATCTTGTAATATAGAAAAAATCATGATCTATTTATTTTTAACCACTCACACCTTAATTTCTATATCAATCAAAGACAAAACATGAAATTTATCATGTTGTAGGGATAAACAACATGTAACTTTAATAACATATTTGCAACATAAAAGTAATTTTATGCAGTACACTCATATCTATGAAGAAAGAATAAAGTAGTGATAAATTTAGTTTATATTAAATTTATATTTAAATCTAAATTTATTTATTTTTATTTACTTTAATAATTACTTCAATATCTTAACATCTTTATTTGTATTCCATGAGGCAACATATGGTTTTGTTAATATAATCACACATTAGTGAAGCTAAAAACAAAGAGGGTTTTTCTTTTTCAATTCCTTTTTTTTTAATCTCACCTTATTATATTAAAATATACATTTACAATACATTTTTTCTATATTATTTATTTTTTATTTTAATGTCTTACTTTTTATTTTAATGTCTTCCAGTAAAATTCATATTTACCATACCCTTTTTCTTATTCTTCACCCCAATTCCCACTCTTCTTTTATTTCATTTTCTATCTCTCTTTTCTTTTTTAATCTTTATTATCATTTTTTCTTTACCTTATTATTTTCAGCCAGTTAATGTTTTATCATGCTTTTAATTAAAACTAACCAAATATGTATTCTAATATAACTCACCTTTTTTTTGTGACTGAAGGAATGAACAATTGAATCGGTCTCCTATTCCCTTGACATAAGTGGCTTCCACAGGTAAGCACTAGGGGATTATGAACCTAGAATCTCATGGCACATAACGCTTCATTATCACTAGTAAGCACAATGAAATTATGAACCTAGAATCTCATGGCACATAACACTTCATTATCACCCCTATCACTGATTTAGTTTCCTTCAAGGACTATAACTAAAGTTGTTTTTAATTTAGTGAATATTTTATTTTTATTTTTAAAGAAATATTGACAACTCCAATAAGTATCCAATAAATATGTAAGTACACATATTCGTCATACTATACTCTAGAATACAACTCTCAACATTATAATAATAATTAGCACATATTTAAAAATAATATTTATAATTATGAGAAAAGTTAATTTAGAGAAAGAATCTTCGGCGAAAATCACATGGAATCTCATTTGTCGACGCGTTTCGAACCAACTAGTGTGGTTCATCATCAAACCACACTAGTTGGTTCGAAACGCGTCGACAAATGAGATTCCATGTGATTTTCGCCGAAAATTCTTTCTCTAACTTGATATAGATCACAGAAACCTAAACTCTATTATTAGAAAAATTAATTTTTAAATTATAAAAAATAATTTAATAATTTTAAATAAAATTTAATAAAATCAATGAAACCGACAAAATTTCTGATTCTTTTCATTCAATTAAAATTATCATAGTGCAATCTAAATTAGCAACCAAACTACATATTTGATATGAGTTCAACACTTTAAAACCACATATTTAATATGAGTTCAACACTTTATTTGCAAGAATTAAATAGAAATAAAAAGTATAACAATCATTTCTCTAACTATATGCATTCAATTTACAACATCGAAGAAAAATTTTACTTGAAAACAAATAAAAATAAAAAGACATTTAACATTTATAGGAAAGAAGTATTATCATCACATAACAATACTAATGTGAAAAAATTAAAATTTCGTTCACTTTTATGTTAATTAATACTTTTACGAATTTATTAAATTATTATTTAATAATTCAGATAAGATGTTAGTTTGTTTAAATCCAAAATACTATAAATTATAAGTTAATTGAGCCGGATGGTATTTCTATTATAAATTTTGTTGAATTCGATGGAGATTACTCATTTAAATTCAAAGATATTCTATTACTATTACTATTATAGGTTATGTTAATTGAGTTCGATGGAAATTCGTTTACAGTTTGATTTTAAACAAAAAAAAGTCACTATATCATTAAACAAGTGGTCAATTTGTGGCAAATGATTTAACCAAAATGAGAAGCAAATTGAATCATTATCCTATTATAAATAGAAAGCCGTAGAAGAGGAGATTTGATGTCATGCATCAAAGCACATGAAGGAAGGTGATATATATATATATATATATATATATACTTGATGCCTAATAAAATCTCTATCATCGGCATGAGTTTAAACATCCTTTTAGTGTAGTGGACATCAACCTCATTGCCAAACGCACCAGAAAAGCAGTTCGTTCACTAATAGTTTCATAGCACTTTACAATAATTATTTAATTAAGCAAATGTCAGGACTATAAATCTTTTATTTTGAATTATTGGTAACAATCAGCCTGCATCTTGCCTTTTGTAATTCGAAGGCCCTAATTTAATTACAATTATCCTCTTTGTTTATATCAAATATAATTACAGCTATCATCTTTATTTATATCCAATATAATGGTTTTTGTTAATAAAAAAATTTAAATAAAAATTAATATAGTCATAACTTTATTACGGGAGACGAAGGAGGTGTATAAATTATCTAAACATTGAAAAAGGTGGAATTACGATTTTGAAAAAATTATATATAAATATATGAAATGAAATACAATATTATTAAATAATGTTTATATTTAATAATTTTGAATTATTTTGTATTTGTATTTATTTCTAAATTACGATCTTACATTAATTGCGAAATCAAAATTATGATATGTTTTTAAACTTTACAAAATAATGTAAATCGAAACACTAATTTCGATATTCAAAATAAAATAATAGGTTAAGATGCATAGCTGGGACACACGATGATGAAAATTTTTAAAATATAAATTAGTGATGTGAATATCGCGATTTAATTTTGCAGGGCCGATATAATTATTGATCTGTTTGTTTAAAAAAGTCGTAAAAAAAATCGCAATTTGTTTTGTAAATATCGAGATTTGCTTGGAAAAAATCGTCGCAGGTGAAAACAACAACTTTCAAAAGTGATTTTGTGGTTTTTATTTTTATTTTTTTTTCCAGAGAGCGCAAGAGTGAGAGATGAGGAGGAGAAGTTATCTACAAGGGCAAGGGAGAATACAAGTGAAAGGAATTTTACATCTCAAATAAGAAAAATTCAAGTTTGAACCAAGTTTCTTCAACAAAGCATGGTTTTAGGGATGAACATCAAATTTGGGCGTTTTATTTTTTGTTTTTCCCTGGATTTCTATCACCCTTTATTTTCAATGATTTTTTATTGGATTTGATTGTGTTTTTTTTTTTCATTCTAGTTGCATATAGTGGAAAGAGCTTATTTTGGTCAAAAATGTGAAAACTTGATTATTAGATTTATTAGTTTAATTTCTTCTTGTACCCTAGTTTTTTTCCATAATTTTTTCTTGGGTTTGAATGTGTATTTTTTCCATTATTGTTTCATTGAGTTGAGGTTTTTTTGATCAAAAATTCAATATCTTGTATGTAAATTTTATTTTTATTTTGTTAACTTCCAATTCCTCTTGTGCCCTAGGTTCAACATCAAACTTCAAACTTCATCTTATATTAAAACTCAAGAGTTCAACAAAGTTACAAACATGCCAAGGAAATTAGACCCTGTGTGGGAATTTGGTGAACCTGATAGAGATTTTGATAGATCAAACTTGACTTGCAAGTTATGTGAGCATCATATGACGGGGCGTATACAGATTGAAGTATCACCTTGCACAAATTCATGAACATGAGGTAGGGCCTTGCACAACTATAAATTCATGGACATGAGGTAGGGCCTTGCACAAATACAAATCCAAAAATCATCCGAAGAGCCTTCAAATCATTGGAAGAAAGAGAGAAAACCAAATTGTCAAAGTCAACTCTGAAGAGCCAACCAGCAGGGAGTAGAGTGCTAGGATTGGGAGGTGAACATGAGAGTGGTACTAATTCTACTTCAACATCATCATCTACAACCAAACTTGTAGTTGCCTCATCATTTTTTGTTCCTAGAACCACACCTAGTTCACAACCATCTATCTCTTCAATTATTAAGAAAGAGTTAAAGAAGAAGCTAACAAGTTGTTGGGAAAGTTTCTTCTTTAGAGTGATATTCATTTCAGTATTGCAAGGAACAATCTATTTTTCCAGACTGCGGTCAATGCTATTGCTATTGCTGGCCCATGGTACAAAGTCTCTTTTTATGATGACTTTAGGGGGCACATTCTTCAAGAAAAAAAGGTTGACTGCACCAAGAGATTGGAGGAGTTTAAGGCATCATAGGTACACACAGGATGCACTGTTATGTCAGATGGTTGGACTGATCAAAATGGTAGAAGCCGTATAAACTTCTTGGTTAATTGTCCCAAGGGGACAATGTTTATGAAATTTGTTGATACATCTGCACATATCAAACATGCACAGTTATTATGTGATTTGTTGGATGTGTTCATTCTGGAGGTGAGTCTAAAACATGTTGTCCAATTCATAACTGACAATGCTGCAAATTATGTTGTTGCTGAGAAGATGTTTATGGAGAGGCATCCTACCTTATTTTGGACGCCTTGTGTTGTACACTGCATTGATTTGATGTTGGAGAACATATGAAAAATTCATTTTGTCAACGATATTGTTGAGGCATCAAAATGAATTACAAAAAATTTATATAATCATGCATCTCTCCTTCATTTGATGAGAACATTTACCAACAACAAGGAGTTGGTGCGCCTTGTCATTACACAGTTTGCCACCAGTTTCTTATATCTTCAATTCCTCTTGAATTATATGTGGGATGTGAAGAGAATGTTTTTTTCAGATGAATGGTGTGCTTTGGCATTTAGCCGCAAACCAGAGGGAGAGGCCATATGCAGGTTAGTTTCATACCAAGAAAGATTTTGGGTGGGAGTGCACGAGGTATGCAACATTACTGAGCCTTTGGTAAAGGTTCTTCGATTAGTCGATGGAGACAAGTCCGCAATGGGCTACTTATATGAGGCCATGGATAGGGCCAAAGAATCTATTCGGACCTACTATGATGATAAGGGGGGTGAGGGGTTTGAGAAACAACAAAGCCTATGGGAAGTGATTAATGGATGATGGAACAACACACTCCATCGTCCCATTCATGTTGCAAGGATCTACCTAAACCCCGCATTTGCTTACTCTTGTAGTTTCTTATTTGATGCGGAGGTCATGGATGGATTCTTCACTTTTGTTCAGAGAATGGTGCCATCTCCAACAGAATGTTCAGAAATCTCCAAAGAAATTGAGATATGCAAGATCGCAGGTGGCACATATAGCTTTGACATGGTTGTGGTTGATAAGAAGACTAAAATGCCAGGTATGTTTTAGTTTGTTTCAAATTTCATTGTCTTTTCAAATTCATAACTTCATACTTTACTTCAACTTTCAAATTTCATTTTTTTTCTTATGTTTATCTTATTTGTGATAGATGCATGGTCGAGAAGCTATGGTGGCAGAGTACCCAATCTCTAAAGGCTTTCCATTCGAGTGCTTAGCCAAACATATAGCTCCTCGAGATGCAAGCACAAATGGAGTGTATTTGAAAAAATACACACCAAAAAAAGCAACAGGTTAAAACTTAAAATATTCCAAATTTCTAATTAATTTTTTGAATTCATTAATAATATTGTTTTATATTATTATTTTATTATTAATAATTTATTAATTTATGACCCTTGTACAAGTTAGAGTCCCAATGACTTAATGACATGATTTACGTCTACTGCAATCTTCAATTATGGATGAGGCAACTTGAGAGGACACCTGATGTGGGGGCCATCTCATTGGATATAATTGACACCACTGATGCATGGAGGGTTGAGGCCAAGAGACCTCTCATGGAGTCGGTCGTTGGTTGGTTAGAGCAAGAGGTAGTGGAGGGGGTGGAGGAGGAGGTGACACCACCTACCCAGGCTACCCCTGTCACCAGTGGAGGATGTGGTCTACTTCCTATATCTCCAAATTCGTCAACTTCTAGAGCACAACAGAGTCCACTGCCAACTCCACCACCATCTACATCTAGAAGGAAAGCTATTGCATTTTCTCGCAAGAGGGGCATAGGAAATCAATAGTATTAGTTATTTGGTTCATTTCATTGTATATGACATTATGACTCATGATATGACATACATTATCATATTTTTCGTTGATATTTTGAGGCTGAGTTGGGACTCAGGACTTAGTATTCAGGACATGATTCACTGTTATGTGTGATGTAGCACTAGAAATGATATTACACATCTTATATATTAGTTCTTGTATCATATTTATGTGTCAATGCATTTATTTATGTTGTAGATGCTTTAGAGATTTAAAAATTTGAAAAAAAAATGAATGTTATTGTATTTGGCAATTTTTTGCAGATTTTTACCTATTTTTTTTATTCCAAACCCTCACCGATACCAATCGCAAGCTAGATTTTTCTTCACTAAATGTTTTATATGATTCTTAGTATCTTACAATTTTATATAATCCTACATGATGATAACAACAATATATTTAAATTATTTTTTTCATATATATATCTATATATTATTTTATTTTTTTTCATATATATATATATATAAGAAAACATGTAACAATATTTTTAGTCATAGAAATTCATCCTCACTTTATCATGAAAATTTGTAAATAACTTTTGTTACAATACAATAGGCTAAAACCATGGCTTATGGAGACCACATGCCCAATATAACATATACGGATATGAATTTCATTAATTTCATTAATTAATTAATTTCAGATAAATTAATTAAAAAAACATAGCTAACTTGGGAATAAATCTTCATCCCTGATTTGTAAATATTTTTATAAATATTACAACATATTCCATAAAATTTAAAACATATTCCATGAAATTAAAATTTATGTAACCCATTTAATAATTATCTATAATTAAATTTAAATTGCGAAATACCTTTTTTAAATAAACAGAGCAATCAACATAATAATCTTAACAAGGAAACTTTTCAAAAAAAATACACTTAAAAAAATATATTTCTGCCTTCCCAATTCCATAACTTCAAATCTCACAAAAATTAGAAAAAACAAGAATATAATTGTAAAAATACAAATCCGACCAGGTACAGACATTGTTATTCCATATACATAAGTGTGACTATGTTCAAAGTAACCAATGCGAAAGAACGAATTCAAAGCCTTGTAGCGCACAGGCATCCTGGACAAAAACGCCAACATGCTGAAAGTGTAGTCTGTAATCAGTCTGAATATCGTTGTGCCACATTTCACATATTTCGAAAACGAAGTTAAACTCCGTTACCGTAGCGAAGTCTCTATATGTTTGTGTTGAAAGGGGATTCCGTTAGCAGCTCGACTGCATTAGCAAACCTTCATAGAAACAGAGAGCGAAGCTTTCAAAGATTCATAAAATCGAGATGCAAAACCTCAAACCCATCGATATGGTGGGCGGGGCGAGATGACAATACGGGCTATACATTATCTTGCAACTCTCTGCACAGCTGTGCTGATTGAGGCCAACGGCTTTAATTGTTATCTGGGTCCAGACAATTGTGTGGAAGAAATGGATCCGTCTGACCTGCGAACACCCATGCTGTTCCCGGTTACTGAGGACGTCTCGTCCGGTTCTTCGTCATCTCCATTGCGATTCTCCATGGGCTCATACCCATAACCTTCCAAGAACTCGGGCCCTCTCTGCAACAACCACATGGGCGCATCTGGAACTTCCCACTCGCCCTCCAACATCTTCAGGGCAACGCTCATCCATGGCCTCTGGTTGGGATTATCCTGAATACACCAGAACGCAACCTTGGTCATCCTCGTAACACCCTCTGTGTCCACACTGTTATCCCCAAGCCTCTTATCAACCAGATCCATGTACTTTCCCTCCAGAGCCCTCAGCATGGCCCAGGCCGGGAAATAACAGAGCCGAGGATCGGACGCGAAGGGGTCGAAGTTCTTCCGGCCGGACACCAACTCCAGCAACACCATCCCGAAGCTGTAGACATCGCATTTCTTGGTGGCAATAGAGTGCCGAAGCCACTCGGGCGCCAGATACCCGGGCGTCCCGCGCACCGCCGTCATGACCTGCGTCATGTCGTCATTCAAGAGCTTCGACATGCCGAAATCGGAGACCTTGGGATTGAAATTTTTGTCTAGCAAGATGTTCTGAGGCTTTATGTCCAAGTGCATAATGGGTTCCCTGCACTGCTCGTGCAGATAGGCCAGTCCCCGAGCAGTCCCCACCGCTACATTGTAGCGCTGTTCCCACGTTAAATATCCGCTGCCGTCGTCGTGCGGACGTGAGAATACCCTTTTCTCCAGTGAACCGTTTTCCAGGAGCTCGTAAACCAGGAGCCTCTGGCGGCAATCGGCGCAGAAGCCATGGAGTCTCACCAGATTTATATGGCTTATGCTGCCGATTGTCGCCACTTCGGCCCTGAATTCCTTGTAACCCTGTCTCGGCCCGTCCAGCTTCTTCACGGCCACTCGCGTATTGTCCTTCAAAACCCCTTCGTACACCGAACCGAACCCACCTGTCCCCAGCTTTTTGCTGAAGTTAGCGGTGGCTTCCTTCAGCTCGTGATAAGTGAACCTCGGCGGCAGTCCTGGCAGCGTCTTCAAGAACGCTTCCTCCTCCATTTCGTCGGGATCGTTCTCTTCTTCATCCGTCTCCGATTCCTTCGCTCGCCTCTTTCGCCTGTGCTGGATGAACAACAACATCGCTATCAGGCAAAGGAACAGAGCAGTAGCAGCCGAGCCGACCGCAATCCCGGCTATGGTTCCAGCGCTCAGCGAATTACTAGACGCCACGGTTCTGTTCCGTGGAACGTTATTGAGGACCTTGAGATAGGCCTTGTATGTCTGGTTCGGCGCTGATTTCAGGCTAGCTAGTGGGCCATCCGCGAGATAACACGATGCCGAACTGTTGCGGAAGAAGGCCGCGACGCAGGAACAATTTGCCGTGCACAGAGCCTCGCATTCTTCAACGGTGGAAACATTCGCCTTGGGCTCCAGGAAGTCGTTGGGATAGTAATCCGCAGCTTCGATGCGCAGGTAATGCTGCTGCTCCGACGCCTGGCTGCACGACGGCTCCAGATTGCTATAACACCCCTGCGTCACGTCCAGGTTTTGGATCTCGTTAAATTGATCCAGAGTCCCGTAGCCAGGGCAGCTGCACTGCCCATTACTACAGATGCCATAAGGCCCGCAGGCTTTGGGCAGAAGGCAATTCTTATTTGATGGGTCCAGTCCGAAATCCGTGCTCCAGTTTGTGGCATTCGTTTGTCCCGGCATGGGAGAAACCCTGTAGACGCGAAGGCTACCATCGGTGTCCAGTCTCAGGAACCTATGCTCGCTTTCGTTATAGAAAGGAACCATGGGTACCGACACAGTTCCATTAGCGCATGAAGAAGACAAATTGCCGATCGTTCCATTGAAAGAAACCTGCAAAGCCTCTCCCGTATAGACGGCCTCGGAGCCGAGAGACGAGGAATTATAAAAGCACGGCCTGAGAATGCCCTGATAGTCTAGCCCAGGTAGCCCCAGAGACCAATAAGGCTCCTGTGCTGAGCTTGTATAGAACAACACTAGCCCTCCCGCTTCCATAACAAGCTTATAGGGTCCACCGCTTGTATTGGTCGCAGATGAATTCGAAACCAGGGCCTGCCCCCTTTTCAACCCCTGCCCAGGCACGAGCGTGTCCGTGGGATAATCCCAGCTCTGCCACACCAGATTCGAACCCGCAGACACAAGCGAAGAATTCGTGGTATTATAGATCTGCAAATTACCGCTCTCCGCCATTAAAATGCCTTTAGAGCTACCAATACTGATATTCCAGACCACGGTTCCGTCCGAGTCTTCCAGTACCATGTCCCCATTACTCCCCAGCTTCAGCATCGCGCCCTCGTTAACCATCCTGTTCCTGTTGGCAGTCCAAATCTCCATTGCAGGAAGCGAGGTGAGATCCAATCCCAGGACAACAGACAGAACAAATTTGCCAGAAGAATTGACATTAATGAATCCAAGTCCAGTTCTGTTATTCTCGCTAACAATGGCATTCCCATTCCCATCAATAACCGCTCTGAAGGGCCCCTGCACCGTGCTGTAATTCGGGAGACTGGAGTCATTGGCAGCCACTTTCCAATTGGAAGGTAATGAGAAGAAATTCCCTTCACTTGCTCCGATCAAACACAGCAAAATCAAACTACACAGAGCGTTGCAAGACTCCATGGTCTGTCAAACCATACCGTCCTGAATCCTGATTGATCTCAATGAGTATTTTTCTTCCACGGCTCCAGCAAATGATGATTGTTTCCAGCGTATAAAGACTGCACCTTTATCAATGCCGTCACCAGACACGACAAACACTCATCAATCCTCCGTCCAGTGCACACGATATCAACACGACAAACCCACATCAATCCTCTGTCCAGTGCACACGATATCAACACGACAAACCCACAAACCCACATCAATCCTGCTTCACAACTTAAAAAAATGCAGAAATAACACTATACGTCTCTTGAGTTTGGAGAACGAATAAATCAATTATTGACTTTATTTTGGGAAAATTAACACATTATTCTCAGGGTGTAGCACCATTTTTCCACGAGTTTGTTGGATCTGATTTTGTGTCAAAATATTAATTATTTTGATTGGTCCGAAGGTATTCAACTTATCATACAGAGGACGGTGTGGCCTACCGACACAGAAGGTCATTGGCACGTTGTCTAGACCATCGAATATGTCCAACGTTGATATCATTTCAAATCTTTACTTTGGCGGTGTGGGTGCTTCTGCATCAGATTACAGCAAAGCAGGTAACATCAAACCAGCTTTGGCCGGTAAAATACTGCCATCTATGAACTGTCAAGTTTAATATTTTTCTTCAATTCAAGTTTATATTTATTTCATTTTTTAACTTTTTTATAATTGAAGTTTATATTTATTTCATTTTTTAACTTTTTTATGATTCCAAATTTTAAGATGAATCGATACTCATGGCAGTATTATTAAAAACGTAATATGAGCCCACCGTGTTCGTTCTGTCGCAGTCATTTCACTGGAAAATAGTCAAAAACACACACGTGAACAAGAAAAGTGTACTTTGAATGTGTGAATGCAGTGCAAAGTGTACTTTCAAAGTGTGAATGCAGTGCGAATTTTGGCTTATGTAAATATTAGCAAATTGTTTGCAACTTTGAAAGTTACAAATTTTAGTAGGTATAAAGTAGTTAGTGAAAAGGTGTTTGGTTAAGATATTTTTGGTTGAAAATTTAATCATAAATATGAATTTTGAGTTTGTGCGGTCAAAATATTTTTGAATTGTAATTTCCCAAACCATATGAATAAGAGTTTGGTGTGGTCAAAATGCTTTTGAATTGTAATTTCCGAAATCATAGCAAATTTTTTATAATTTTGAAAGTTTCACATTTTGGTAGGTATAAAGTAGTTTGTGAAAAAGTGTTTGGTTGAGATATTTTATGGTGAAAATCTAATTATAAATATGATTATGAGTTGGTGTGGTAAAAATATTTTTGAATTGTAATTTTCTAAACCATAAGTTAATTTAGTTAATTTGCAGATAAATAGAATATTAAAAATTATATATTCTCTTTTTATTGAGTTAAAAAATTAATATCCATTTAAATATTGTTTTTTAATAATTTTAGAAGGAAAATGCTTAACATTTATTTATAAAAGAATAATTATTATTATATTTGTATTAATGAAAAAATATTTTATAAATAATATAATAATTTATATATTTATTTTTTTGTTATTTTATCATGTCTATGTTCTTACTTATTAAAATATTATAGCATTTCAAAACGGGAGGAAAAAACATTGGAACACCAAAAGGTAAGTTGAGAGATTCCCCCTCATAATTATGGTTGTATCAATTGGCCATGTGTTTTTGCAATTATCATGCAGTTGAGTTGTTCAAGGAGATCTCCTAAGTAAGTTGTTCACAACTTTGCCCATTGACATTCAAACAGATCCTTCTTTGTTGCATCATCAGTAGTTCTGCCTCATTCTCTTATCAAAGATCTGTCAATCTAGTCACAAAACCTGTGAATTCCCTTCTCAAGAAACTTGGGTCTATACAACATTTTTTTTTCACCCAATAATCATAGTTCCCATGTTGCACAACCTTACTATTGTACTCCTTACTTTGAAACATTTCCTCTATCACACTTGAAACTTTGCTTTTGTAGATCTATCTTTGGCCCTCTAGGCTTAGTATTTGAGCTCAGCTCTGATAGTTTCATTTTTTTTCTTGAGCCCATATAGTACAAATGTTGAACTTTTAGCTTTGATGTCATTTGTAATATACTCAACTCTTAAACCTTGATTAAAGTTGCAGGATATCCAATGCCAACCTCCTATGTCACCTTAAAAAAGTGAGGTTATCAAAATTCCCCTTTCTATGATTACTTTGAAACTCATTTATAATACTTTCATTTTCTTCTACACATCGAGAGCTTTCCAATAGTGTAAATTTCGTCCAATTCTGAACTTAGGACACAAATTTATGCTCACTTGAAGATTGCCCTCCAAAGCCACATCAACACCCTTTCCCATATGTTGCTATTGTGAATTTCTTTGTCACCTACCATAATGGCTTATCTAAGTCATTGATTGTTCTATCAGCGTTTAGCCTACCGACATTACTTCTTCAGTCTAACTTTTGTTATAAGGTTTCCACCCGCCTCGAATGTGGGCCATCATTTAATAGATCCCAACCTCTCTATGAATTTTCATCCCCTAATGGACTCACCATTTTCTATTACTGTTGGCCCCAAAATTTGCTCCAATTCTTTTCGATGTGTGACACCCAACATGTCGAAAGGTCAACATACTTCAATCATGTGATTAAACTCGATCTTTTTCAATTAAGGAGGAACTTCAATTATCCACCCAACCATAGGCCAGATAGACTGCAATATTTCTTGTAGCTGACTACTCTCAAGCTAGGTCCAAACTCTTAGGGGATGTTTGTTCAAGGGAATCACACCAAGGGAAAAGTCACACACTCAAGAGGTGAAGTCCATTGTCTAAGCCACTTATCTAATGTCTCTAACAATAAGTGCCACAATGACTCTCTCACTCCCTTGAGCTCAAACACAAGGCTTCAACCCAAGGTCAAGTCCAACTCAGTCTTTTCATTTGGCTCTAGGACCTCCTTGGTCCCTCTCTTCCAAACTTTTACCATCTCACTCCTCTACTCCTCGGTGTTCGTTCTCATTTGTAGGCTACCTAAGTGAATGTCTTTGTCCTCCTTTTTCAACTTAGAGCTCCTTCTTTCTTTTTCCAATGGCTCAATGCCCATCTTCCTCCCTACTCTATTGTTCCGCATTGTTTATTTTTGTGTGTTATATGTTCCCTTTTGTCCAATCACATCCTTTCATTTGTCAGGTGATGGTTTGGTCTTTTACACCACCTCCTCCCTCTTCAGGTGAGGGTGTTGTCTCCACTTCTCCACTATATCTTCCCGGGCTTCCTTTCCCTTTGCCTCCATCCACAAGGAGGAACAAGGATGGTTTCATCCTCCACCCACGCTACCCACTCTGAAACCTTTTAATGCTTGTTATCGCAAGTTGACAGTTAGTGAGGGAAATGTTAAAGAGATTAAATGCCACTAGTATGGGCCTACCCAATAGGCACACAATGGTGTAACCAACATGAAATAAATGCAACCCCCTCAGAACCTTCAATATGTGTGTCCCTCCATTAAATATAGCCAATTAAAATTCACATTTAATTTATTTTATATTTGCAACATAATGTCTCAGCCAACCATGGCCTCCATGCTAGCATTACATAGACACAATTTTAACATTACAAAAACAAGGGTAAGGTGAGAGATGTTACAGCTTGAACCATTCAAGTCGATAACTTTGGGTGGCACTAGTCACTGCCATAATAAGACTTGAATGGTCACATAAACTAACTTGGAAGTATATATTTGCTTGTGTTGAAAAATAACCTTATTGTACAATTATTATTGTTTTCCATTGACCTTCAATGCTAGGAGGTCACATAGATCTTAAATCTCATAGACTGTGAGACATATTGGTCATTTCCTATTTCCAATTTATGGTTCCTAGATATATGCCTATATTGTACATTTTTCTCTTAGAGTGACCTCCAACTTATATGGAGTCTGGACTTTGTTTTCTCCTAATGCATGTAGTTGGTTCACTTCACACTCACTTTTTTCATTATATTTCCATACAAGCCACTTAAGCTACCCCAATTTTGGATTGACATTAATACTATATTGCATCCATCTTATCTTATATGCTTGTATTATGTATATTCGCTATCAATTATTTCCTTTCCTTTTTCATCTCACATGAGCCAACCAGTTATGGAAAATATATATTATTATTTTTCAATCTAGTCAATTGGATAAGAATAATGTGATATTCAATGGATATGATTAATGGGTAGTAAAACTAATCTTTGGCTAATTGCTTGCCATGTATTAGACCTTAACTGGAATAATTAAGCCCTAAGGCACCAAACCCACCCATGACATGGATACTTTGTTGATATGGCAGTGCCATGTGTTGGGTCATTGTTCAGGAAACAGGGCATTGGTGGCTAAGGATGGGGAACCATGTGTTCTGAGAAATTCCTTGAACATGCATCAAAATATAGATGAAAATCACACTAGGTCATAAAATAAAAAAGATGTCAGGGCACTAAATAAAAGGACAAAAAAATGATAATTGTTTAGTAATTTCTAAGGATACAACAAATTTTATCCATATCGTTGAAACTAATCATTATATTTAAACACCATATATAGTAGTAATGTAAAGCTTCTTTAATAAACACCTTACTCTTAGCCAACTTCTCATTCATTTTTATTTTTCTTCACTCCAAATTACGCCCATTTTATGTTTCCCGATAGATTTTTTTTCCCTTTCTCAATGAATGGAGATTTGTCACACTAACACACTCACTAAGTGCTAGGTCTTTAGAAATAAGCTTAGTACATGCATCAAAACATAGTCTTTAGAAATAAGCTTAGTACATGCGTTAAAACATAGTTCTTTTGTTTGGTGCCTTTTTAATTCAGTCAAATTTATAATTTTCCTTTTCAAAATTTTGCTCAAATTTTTTTGTCAAAAACTTAAGAACTATGATTGGTATATTTTACTTAGTTAGCAAAAGAAACCTACATCACTTTAACTTGATCTTTACTTCAATGTTTATGAACTCTAACTATGTTAACAATAAAGGAATATATCTTCACTTTAATTAACATTAAATGAATATATTTTCGATATTTGTAAATTACACACTTATTAATAATTATTAATCAAAATTTAGATTTGAAAATAAAAATGTACTTTTAGATACTAACTACACTAATACATAAAAACCACATAAACTTATTATAACAACGAGAAAAATACCACATAGACATATAACTTATAATGACAACAAATACATTATAGCTTATAATGACAGCAAATACATAAAAACCACATGAACTTATAGTGACAACAAGAGAAATGCCACATAGACATATCACATCAAAAAAAATACATAAATTTGAAATGGACAACTTAAATGTATCTAGAAACCTAACACACTGGGTTGAAAAATATGGCCTTTATGCTCCTTTTACATTTCTACATTCAACTCTCATAAAAAGTTAGTTTATTTATGAAAGAATTAGCACAGAAGTGCATGTTAGGCCCGAATATAGGCTAAAGCCAACCTTCAATTTTGTTGATAATGTTGAGAATGGAAATATATTGCTTACTCAATCCATAAATGAGGAATTAGATATTATTGGTTGGTTACATTTATATCAAATATTACCTAACTATATCTAAATTTTCAAACTCATAAAGTTAGAGTTGGTTAATAGCATCCTAAATTACGGAAATAAAGACTCATAAAGTTAGAGTTGGTTAATGGCATCCTAAATTACGGAAATAAAGGACTCATAAAGTTAGAGTTGGTTAATGACATCCTAAATTACGGACATAAAGGATTTAGACTAGATTATTTATATGATAACATATACGCAGGTAAACTCTCAAATCCATTAACTTAAAAGTTGGTTAATAGAATCATAAATTGGCGAAATATATTGTTCTTCATCTTTATAAACTTTAGCAGGAATTAGCATGGATAAGAAAAAACTTCACTTCACTGGATTTCCTCCATTGTTTGATGGATAACAAAGATTTCATCTCTTAATTTCTGAATCAGGGTACAATTCGTCGTTAAAATGTCCATGGAGGATGTTAGGTTGAAAACCATTTGGTTATGATTTAGCCAGGGAGTGATAATTACTTGTAAAATTTGCCGTAATTAAAATGGTTTTGCATTCTTTGCATTCCCATGACAGAAGGGAGGCCTAGTGAGCAGTGAGTAGTACGAGTGAAAGTAATAATAAGGCTCCTGTGTTGAGCTTGTGTAGAACAACACTAGCCCTCCCGGTTCCATAACAAGCTTATAGGGTTCAGCGCTTGTATTCGTCGCAGATGAATTCGAAACCAGGGCCTGCCCCTTTTTCAACCCCTGCCCAGGCAGGAGCGTGTCAGTGGGATAATCCCAGCTCTGCCACACCAGATTCGAACCCGCAGACACAAGCGAAGAATTCATGGTATTATAGATCTGCAGATTACCACTCTCCGCCATTAAAATGCCTTTAGACTTACCAAATACTGATATTACAGACCACGGTTCAGTCCGAGTCTTCCAGTACCATGTCCCCCATTACTTCCCAGCTTAAGCATCGCGCCTTCGGCAACCATCCTGTTCCTGTTTGCAGTCCAAATCTCCATTGCAGGCAGGGGTTAAATTTGACGGGTGACCCTGCCCGTCAAGGAATTTTTTTATGACGTTTTTATTTTTAAACTGCCCATCATATGACTTTTAAAATGTATTTGTACAAGTTTCATCTGTGCTCTGTGAACTGGTTTGTTAAGAATAAAATCAAGGGTTAAATTTGACGGGTGACCCTGCCCGTCAAGGAATTTTTTTATGACGTTTTTATTTTTAAACTGCCCATCATATGACTTTTAAAATGTATTTGTACAAGTTTCATCTGTGCTCTGTGAACTGGTTTGTTAAGAATAAAATCAAGGATAACATATTTTTTTAATGGATTATTTATTTATTTTTAAACTGCTTCAAAAAACTTTTCACAATTAATTTATAAATTGAACCATGCTAAAGTTGACTGGGCTGCCCCGTAGAATAGTAAAGTGCTTGAACTATGTAAATGTATGTAAATGTTCAAAAAGTAGGAACTTGAACCGCAAACAAAACGTTTATCATCATACTAGAAAACAAGACCTGCAGGCACTACCCTGCCGAATCTGTGTTTTTTTAAATTGCTTGCTTACAAAACGACATATTCTGACTCTGGATCAAGATCTCGAAATACAGAAAATGGGTCTCGATCTGGAGCTGCTGGCCTTTATGTATAATAAGATTGCGCTTCTGCATCCGGATCTAATAAATAAATAAATATAATAATTAATAAATCATTTTGAATGAAATAATTTAAATAAAATATAAAACCAACTGCCAAGTGGGCTTCCATGCACCCACTCTCCACTCTCCACAACTGTGTTTTCAACCACACATGCCTCCATTGTTGCCCAGTTGTCTATGTGCATGTTTCCACTCTGCCAATCTGCAACATCGTGAAGAATAGCACAGAGAAAATACGAAGAAGCTGAAAGAAAATAACAATCGGTTGTTCCAAACGCAAGGAAACATTATCTGATTTTATGCAAGGAAACATTATCTAATTTGATTTAAGGAAAATGTCACCCCTCGAATCCTAGCTCCAAAATGTTCAGCGACAAAGTGTGAATCTACAGTATCAGATCAGGCTTGGCAACAGATTGCTTATTTTTCTTGAAGAGGCGGCCCGAAGTAGTTAAAATGGTCCAATAGTAAGTACTCCATTTTTCTCTTGAGCTTTTTCTTTTATTGTTTCTTGACAATAAAAGAATGTTATAAGCTAGCTGTTTTTAACAGTCCAATACAGCCCTATCAACCATACCAGTTTTCCTTACATCATGACTATATATAATTGCTAAGTGCAAGTATCTGAAATCGAGAGTATCCCTTATAAAATTTGTATATTGAATTGTTGTGTGTTGTAGAAGTATAGTATCAATTATTAATTATTTGCTTTCTGAAACATGGAATCAGATCAAAGATTGTTCAGATCAAAGATTGTTGGCGCCGGGACTAAAGGAAATAAAATGTGAATCATCATGCAATATTTTTAGAAGAGAAGACAGTGAGATGAAAAAGAGGGCAACCTGTGTATAAAAAAAAACCAGCGACATTCATGGTTTCTCTTTAAAAAACCAACCTAAACAAGCTTGCAGATCTAAGAGAGACGTGAGAATTCCCCTTCTAGTATCCCTCCGTCAGGCCTTTCAAAGAACATGATTGGGTAGTCATAAATTTGTTGTGGTCCATATTAATTGTGGATGGGCATGTCACCTATTTGTTTCTTGAGAACATCAGTAATTGCTATCAAAAAATTGGAAGCGGTTTCTCCATCTCTCAAACCAAGAAACTATTTTTGGACAAAAAAACACATTTCTGGTGCCAGAAACATTTCCAGACCTAGAAAATTGTCCTTGAAACGTTTTCAGGATGGCACAAACATCTTGGAAGTTTTCAATTGGTTTTGAAACTGCTCAAGCTGTTTCTTACTAAATTTCCAGAAACAACTACAAACCACTGGCCGGTTTTTGTGATCTCATTCTTAATTATTATTTATAAAACATTAAGAAATTCACTTAGCCTAATCCTAAAATGGCTTACTAACCCTAACCCATCAAAATAACTTCCTTCTAGTTATTTTATTTGTTCTTAATACTCCAACAATAAAATCAGATATTTTAGAAATTAGAATCCTAAGAATTTCCTTAATAGTAAAACATTAAGAAATTCACTTAGCCTAATCCTAAAATGGCTTACTAACCCTAACCCATCAAAATAACTTCCTTCTAGTTATTTTATTTGTTCTTAATACTCCAACAATAAAATCAGATATTTTAGAAATTAGAATCCTAAGAATTTCCTTAATAGAGCACTAGATGAAGCAACCTGAATCTAGATCTGGTGAGTTGGACAATTTCTGAATAGATTTCGCCGCTTCTGGTGGGAGGCCTAATGGCCGATATACTAATGGCAGAACCATCCCTGATATCTTGGGTCAAGAGCTGGGAGCAGAAGCATTTTCACCGCCGTACTTGGCACCATCTACTAGAGCCTAGAGGAGAGATTTTAGTGAAGGTAGGGGTTCTCTATGCATCAGGAGGTGGCGGAATACTTCAAGATACAGGAAAGCTTTTTGTAAGTAATGTGTATATTAGTAGCATAGAT